>OY796658.1:28781796-29381796 GCA_963680705.1 Rhagium mordax | reverse complement strand
CTTTTGCCGCCACTGATGATGTTCGGAAACTTTTGTAATAGGAAAATATTAGTTCTCCACCTGATATTTTACATCAACAAATATATATATTTTTTAATAGATCGTTTGAGCGATATTTACAAATATCATTTAAAATAATCTTCATCATCTTAAGAAAAGCACGTTTAGGAGGCAATGTTTATAATATAGCACATTATTTTTCGATGCTTTATCGTTCCCTGAAGTTCTGCCATGGAAACCGAACCACAAAAAAATCAAGTTTAAAACAGACAGACAGACGTGCGGTTTTTTCATTATATTTAAGCCAACCTGCATTATTATCGTTATTATTGGAGATAAAAAAATTATCGAATAAAAGTTTTAGGGCTATAACTGAATCCCTATGTCAATGGAAACAGTGGCCTGCAGAAGTCGAGGGTTGGAAGAAGCAAAAAAAGTTATAAAAGCTATATTAATTGAAAATGCCTTTTATAATATTGACGAGTTCATTGATTTTTTTTTATAAATTGTCTTATATGTACTATGTGTGTTCGTTTATATATGTGTGTATGAGTATATATGTATATGTATGTATATTATATTTGCTTTTTTTTTTCTTTACTTTCAATGAAACTTATACATAATGTTTACGAGACATTTATCTATACCTTATGTACACAATTGCATATAAATTAGTAATATTGTATTATGCCATTTATACACTATAGTAGAGTAGTAATGGCGGAGCTGGGTCTCCCCCCACCCTTTTTTTTTTGTGGTGGGGGGTAACTAGGGTAATTCGAGTAATGTAGGTAATTAGACTGATGTAATTGCAATAGAGGTAATTAGAGTATTGCAGGTAATTAGCCTGATGTAGTTGCAATAGAGGTAAGTAGAGTAATGTGCAGTAATTAGACTGATGTAATTGCAATAGAGGTAATTGGAGTGGTGCAATGCAATTGTAGTTGTAATTAGTGTATGTACTGATATGTGTATGAGTATTTCAAGTAGAGGTGGTGGGGCAGCTTCACTCCGTGTATATAAATGAGGATGAGGAGCACACAGCCATTTGTGGTGCTAGTCTCCCAGAGTAAAGACATAAAATGTATATTTGTACTTCTTGTGGTGTAAGTTTTACACGTGGTGACAATTTGCGAAGACATCAGAGGCAATCTTGTAAGAAGATACATGATAGTGGTCCGCAAGCAAAATATCCTAAACTGGAATGTAATCCTTCAACATCTACAAATATGGAAACTTGTAATTGCTGTAATGTGACTCTAAGCACAACCCAAATGAATTCCCATAGAAGGACATTGCAGCATAGGACAAATTCATGTGTTCCGTTTATAGAAGGTGTAGAAATTGTGCAGAGCGCTTTCAAATACAGGATTGTAACCTATCGAGTATATAGCGAAAATAATCACCAAGACTATGTAATGTTCTTCAATGAAATTAGATCAAAAATATTAAATCTCTTCGAGGAAGTGTTACGTATTCATAATACAGTAAAAGTAAATATGGAAACGTTTGCTACGTACGTATTACAGACACAGGAACTATCTGAAATGAAATCATTTAACACTTCCAACAAAATCTTGGATCAAGCTATGGATTTGAACAATACTTTGGACACCTTTGTGGATGCTATGATTACACAAACTACGGAGTTCCTGGAACGTGATTCAGGTATTTAAACATACATTAAGGTGGAAAGAAAATGACTAATTATAATTTAATTTTAGGATGGGCCCTCGAACGAATTGCTTTTGTTGAAATCAATGTGAATAAATATAGTCCTCTGGGTGGTTCATCATATGTCAAGTTGCCAAAATCCATAGAAAACAAGAAGGCAGTGGTAAATGTAAAAAACCAGGATCAGTATTGTTTTGCTTGGGCTGTAACTTCAGCGTTGTATCCTGCAAATGGCTGCACATCTGAGACCTCATCATATCCACATTTTTCAAGAGTTTTAAATTTATCAGGTATGAATTTTCCAGTAAAATTGCGGGATATTTCAAAATTTGAGGAGATGAATAATATTTCAATTAACGTGTACGGGTTAGAAGAAAAATTTGAGAATAATAGAATAAAGTATGAAGTTGTTGGGCCTTTACGTTATTCTGAAAAAAAACTATTTATGCATGTAAATTTGTTACTACTTTCCGGTGAATGTGGTGTAAATCATCACTGTAAGAAAGATTGTGCTAATAATCACTATTGTTGGATAAAAAACTTGTCTAAGCTAGTTTCCGCTCAAATTTCAGCTCATGATCATAAAAAGTACTTTTGTGATGGTTGCTTACTATATTTTAATAATGAGCGTCAGTTATTCCAGCATCAGAGAAATGACTGTAATCATGTTTATACAACAACACCATCGACACAATTTCGGATTGATAAATATGGTAAACAAGTACCTGAAAATATATTAAAATTTGAAAACTTTGAAAGACAAATGCAAGTACCATTTGTAGTGTATGCAGACTTTGAATCAATTCTGAAACCTATTCATACTTGTGAACCGAACCCCGAACGTTCTTATACAAATAAAACTTTTATACACGAACCTTACTCCTTCGCATATTTCATAAAATGTTCTTTTGACAATTCTTTATCAAAATTTGAACTCTATCGAGGATCTGATGTAGCCAAAGTTTTTGTATCGCGTATTGAAGCCGATGTAAGGGAAATCTATAACAGATATATGAAAGATATAGTCCCAATGGCTAAACTCACAGCACAAGAAAGACAAGACTTCCTGAATGCGACCGTATGCGGTATATGTGAGAAACCATTTAAAGTAGAGGATGTAAAAGTTAGAGATCATTGTCATATAACTGGTAAAGTAAGATTTGGTGCCGCACACTCTGTATGTAACTTAAATTACAAATTACCAAATTTTGTACCTATCATATTTCACAATATGAGTGGCTACGACAGTCACCTATTTATAAAACAGCTCTGTGCACATAAGGACAGAGTTGATGTTATAGCACAAAATAAAGAAAAATATATATCTTTCACGAAACACCTTTATATGCATGATTACGTCAATAAGAAAGGGGAGAAAAAACGGAAATTTATACAACTACGATTCATCGATAGTTTTAAGTTCTTATCAACATCGTTGCAAAATTTAGGGGGCAACTTAACTGATAACCAATTGTTTGTTACGGGAAGTTTCTATACAGATAAGGAAAAATTTAATTTAATGAGGCAAAAGGGTGTATTTCCATATAGTTTTATGGATAGTTTAGAGAAACTAAATAATGTAGAGTTACCCTCGAAAGATGAATTTTACGATAACCTAAATGAAGAACATATAACAGATAAAGATTATCAGAGGGCTAACGATGTGTGGAACTTGTTTGATTGTCAGAATTTGGGCGATTACTCAGATCTTTATTTAAAATCAGACGTACTCCTTTTGTGTGACGTATTTGAAAATTTTCGTAAAATTTGTTTGGAAAAATATAAACTTGATCCTGCTCAGTATTACACTTGTCCGGGTCTCTCGTGGGACGCTATGTTAAAACTAACCAAAGTGGAGTTGGAATTATTAACGGACATTGATATGATCCATTTTTTTAAAAAGGGAATACGTGGTGGAGTAAGCCAGTGTACGGAAAGGAAACATATTGCGAATAACAAATTTCTCCCTAACTACGACCCCAAAGAACCTTCTTCATTCATCACATATCTAGATGCCACGAACCTATATGGGCATAGTATGTCGCAACAATTGCCGACAGGTGGATTCGTGTGGCTGTCCGAAGAAGAAATCATGAATTTAGATATTACGAGCATTTCAGATGAAAGCACCCATGGGTATGTTCTCGAAGTAGACATACATTATCCACAAGATTTACACGACTTACACTCAGACCTACCCTTTTTAGTAGAAAATATTATTCCACCAAAATCAAAATCGAAATTGACAAAACTGATACCAAATTTAAACGATAAGAGGAGATATATTGTGCATTATATAAATTTGAAACAAGCGCTAGATAACGGGTTAATGGTTATAAAAACACATAGAATACTTAAATTCAAACAATCACCTTGGCTTAAAAAATATATTGACCTAAACACCGATATGAGAAATAAGGCTAAGAATAAATTTGAAAAAGATCAGTATAAATTATTAAATAACGCAGTATTCGGTAAGACAATGGAAAATGTTGATAATAGAATGGATATAAAATTAGTTACCCACTGGGAGAGCGTTAGGCGGAGTATGGGTGCAAATGCATTAATAACACGCCCTAACTTTAAATCATGCTCAATATTTACTGATGATTTTGTAGCCATCCATATGGGTAAACTAAAGGTAGTCTACAACAAACCAATTTACGTTGGTTTTTGTATCTTGGAGTTGTCTAAGACAGTATTATACAACTTTTTCTACGACGTTATCAAAAAACATTTCGGCGATAATGCTTCTTTGCTGTATACAGATACGGATTCGTTGATTATAAAAACATTTACAGATAACTTTTATAATTTCATAATACAGAATCCAGACAAATTCGATACATCTAACTACGAAGAAATAAATAAATTTAATATTCATAAGGGCTTGTCGGTGTTAGGTAAAATGAAAGACGAGTTCCCCTCTGATCCCATTATTAGTTTTTATGGTACGGGTGCGAAAGCTTATTATATACAATCGGTGGATAATGAACTCAAAAAAGCTAAAGGTGTGAAGAAATCTGTTATTAGAAAGCAGCTGTCAATAGATGACTATAAGAAAATCGTTGAGCGGGGAGGTTTAATATTTAGAAAAATGAATACGTTTCGGAGTTGCTTGCATGACATTTACACAGAAATAAAGAACAAAGTGGCCTTGTCCCAACACGATGACAAACGTTTTGTTATTCCTAATACTACTAAAACATTACCGTGGGGGCACCGTGACATATCATTTTTTCAGAGCGAACAAGAACAAAATATAGAACGACTGATAGTTGCCATAAATAATATGGAGAAAAAAAATGAAAACTTGGACGCTTTACTTGCAGCAATAGCTGATTTAAGCCAATAATTAATTTAAAATTTTTATTTCATCTTCTAACGTAAAGGTCGAAAATTCGAATACATGAACTACTAAACTGGAAAATTCAAACTACAAAATTTCACCAATATTTAATTGTAACATTATAATACAAAATTATTGTGATAATTTTAAGTACTTTCAAATAATAGAATAAAAATATCTAAATAAAAATCACAGTGTTGTTATTAATAGTAAACCTTTCTCCCAAAATAAGTTAAATATCGATTAGGTTAAATCGTAAATTATAAATAATGTAGGTAGTGACTTGAAGAGGTGTGTGTAATGATACAGTTTTACAATGTAAGAGTAGGTGACGTTGCTAAAACTAAAATGTCGTTTTATGCTGCAGTCAGGAATGTGATGTCATTTCAAATAGAAAGTTGTTGCGTCAGTTATTCGATGTGCGCATGACATTTAGAAAAGTTTGACGTCACTTTGTAGCGGGATTCTGTTGAGACAAAGAAAATCAACAGTGGGGTGAAAGCTTGGCTTGCATAAATCACGTGATGTCGTCCAACCAATGAGAGACGAGAGTGGTCACCCACTCCCTACCGTTGGAGGGGGAAGTTAGCTTGGCTTGGGTTTGAGGACGCTTACAAGATTCTTTCCGTCTTCGCCTGTGCTAGTGTGTGCAAGTGTGCTCTCGTGAATTTCATTGCTCAGTTTTTGTGAACAAAATGGTAAGAACCGTTAAAAATGTATCATCTGCTGGTGGGCGTAAAAGGCGCTCGTCGACACCGCCACCAACTTTACCGCCCTTGACTTTAATGACGTATTTGGCTACGTTTAAACCATCACCTGACGCATCTACGGCGTCAGGTTCCGCCATTAATGGCGGTGCTGTGAAGTCAGCAATAAAAAATCCATCCTCTGGCAGGGTTAATGTTTTAAACAACATTATTGTTAAAGATGGTATTGCTGCTGACGTTGGGGGCGCTTCGTGTTCTAACGAAGGCGGTAGTCAGCTAGCGTATCATGGGCACCATCAGCAGATGCACGGCAATATACATCCTGGCGCAGATTTACCTGTTTTGCACCTTGAAGATGGTGACCTCGGCAATACCGTCAATGTCACCGTATCCAGGAGTAATGCAGGTAAAGCCGTTCATACCCCGAAATTACATGGTTTGGCTTTAAACAAAAAATTTAAAGTCACACCATCTACTTCAGGGTGTCAGGATGTACGCGCATCTCATCCGCGCAAATCATCTATGTCTCTGGTGGCACATGACTCCGATGACGACTTTTTGCCTAGTAATGTAAACAACAATAAAAACACAAAGTCGTCGTCGGCGCCATCAAAAGGTAAAGGTAGACGTACAGAAACACAATCCATAGACTGTGACGCGACTTTATGGGACGAGATAATGGATTTCGCGCAGACAGTTGTACCTGCCCCTCTAAGTCCGCTACCTGCTTCACCAAAAAAAAATAAGGTTTCGGCAGGTAAAGGGCAGGTAAAACCGTCTGCGTCGTTTGTGGCTGTACCTCTACCTGGCAATAGCGCATTACAACAGCCAAGCTGTTCTAATGCGGTGTTGCCACCACCACGCAATGACGCATTAGAACAACCGGGTTGCTCTAATGCGGTGTTGCCACCGCCGCCAGAGGTAGCTCCGATTGTTAATGAGAATCCGCTCCCAGCACAAGCGGACTCTGATTCTGAATCGGAGGTGTTCTCGCAAGTTGACACCAAAACATCTGTTAAACAATTTTTTAAAATATACGGTCAACTTAAGAGAACACATGATTTAAATTTGAGGCTTTGTCGGGATCATCCGAAAATCTTGCGTCGTGCTGCTGATATGCGGGAAAGAGCCGCAAAATTAGAGGCCGACGTAAAGAGACAAAGGGAGGCTCTCGACAAAACTGCAAAGCAGATGAGGTTTATTTCGGATCAAATGGGTGGCTGAGCACTTGCGCACACGCGGCGGAAAGTTATTTTAAGTTAGATTTTAAGTTAGTTAAGAATATTGTTAGTTAGATAAGATTATTGTTAATTAGGTTTAAAATATAGTATTAATAAAAAAACATTAAAAAAATAAATGCCAAAAAAAATTTAAAATGTTTGTCAAAAAAAATAAATGACAAAAATAATTAAAAAAATAAATGCCCCAAAAAAAAATAAAAATTTGTCAAAAAAAATAAATGACAAAAATAATTAAAAGAGCATACAAATAAAGGCAAATTAATTAAGTTAGATTTTTAAGTTATTTAAGAATATTGTTAGTCAGATAAGATTGTTAATTAGGTTTAAAATATATTATTAATAAAAAAATATTAAAAAAAATTAAAAAGTTTGTCAAAAAAATAAATGACAAATAATTA
Organism: Rhagium mordax; assembly: GCA_963680705.1. Lineage (NCBI taxonomy): Eukaryota > Metazoa > Arthropoda > Insecta > Coleoptera > Cerambycidae > Rhagium > Rhagium mordax. The sequence goes on along the minus strand of OY796658.1, from coordinate 29,374,427 downwards.
CAAAAAAATGATACAAATAAAAGACAAAAAATGATAAAAAATAAATTACTGTGTATTATTATGTAAGAATATATTGTTAAAAATAAATATAAAAAAGTTTAAAACAAATTTTAAAAAGTGAATAAAAAATGATAAAAAAATTAATTAGTTAATAAAATAAATACACCACATGTAATTAATTAATTGTGCATATTATGAGTACATGTTTGACATGAATAAACACATAATGTAAAGGTTAATTAATTTAAATAAATAAAGAGTTTAATAGGTTAATAACAACATAAAAAAAAAAAAAAAAAAAAAAAAAAAAAAAAAAAAATTAAAAAAATCGAATTTTAAACACATGAAAATCAAAATTAATGGTTAATTAGGAAAGGTCAAAGGTCAAATTTAAAAAAAAAACCGGAGATCCACCTCCTCCTTTCTCCGGGGGGTGTCCGAGGATTCGATCCTGTGATCTTCTGAGCGACCACAAGATCGACGCGTATTTGCCCGCTCGGCTACTCGGACGCCCCACAAGAGTTAGGTCTATTTCCTAATTTCAACAAAAAACTACCTGCTCATCGATCCGTATTTACCAGGCAGGGCCGCATGGCCTTAGGCTATAAAATCAACCCAAGCTATCGGCTTTATACATTTACAACTGTATTATTTTGAATCAGTTTATATCTTGAGATATTTTAATTTAATTTAAATAATAATAAATAAAAGATAACCATTTTTTTTCAAAATACTTTTTAATAAAATCATTCATATGTTCATTTGTTTTAATATTTATATGATTTACTAATTTTCACAACTTGTAATATACAGGGTGGCACAAATATTTTTATTAATTAAAAAATATATACAATTAAACTTAAAAATAAAATGAAATATAAATTTACATTAATAAATACTACTTATAACGAATCAAATTTAGTAAAACACGTTGTATCGTTCACGCAATTGTTTTATTTACATTATTACATGTATGACATACTTCAATTCGATGCAATTGCACCAAGTTTGTGCTGCAACATTTACATTTCGTTATCATTGCACCATCCAACGTCGTCGTTTTGTGAATATTTACATGCTGGTGACGTCCGGACACTATCCGTGTATAGGATATATAACATAGCCCACACAGGAAGTGTTTGGTTGCATCCGGCCTGGTTCTGATTATGACAAAAGACGCTGACGTGCAATATAGTCTCCGCCGATCATCATAATTGTTTAATATTTTTCCGGAGAAGGCTAACTCTTCCGCTTCGTCTTCCACATCATCCCCAAGACCTTCATCTACACTGACGGGAACCAGGTTGCCATCTTGATTCAAGTCCTGAAGCTCTTGATTTACACCATCTCGGTGTAACACCATTGCACCCATATCATTTTCTGCCAGTTCAGTGAGGAATCGTCTATAAGCCATCTTTAAATGTTGGAACTCAACTGATTTGATGTTAAACCTCCTCCGTTTTATATTCTATAATTCGTGACGGTGACGCCCTTCCTATTGCGTCAAGTTTACTATTAGCTATTTAAACCAAAAGTGACCACAAGAGGAACGCATTCAAACTTCTTACGTAACACAATCGTGTCTTAAAACAGAAGTGCATACAATGGTCCTACCAAGAGAGTGGAAATTAAAACCAATAATAGCAGTACAACCGTATAGTTACAATAATTCAAGAATTTGCCATAATTGCTATACTGCATGGAGGAAGCAAATTATCAACCCATGCACTGGACTGTGCAAAAAGTGTGTAATTCAGAACCCAGTGCAGAAAAAAGAATTTCGAGACAATTGTCCAAATGAAACACAATGTCGCAATTGTCTTACCATACTCAAAAGAACGAATTTTGGTATATATCGAGACGTATGTGAAGCTTGCAAAGCAGACCAACCACAATTAAGACAACGATGCGTGTACTGTAGTAAGTACGAGGACAATTGTTGGAACAACATTTGCATAAAATGATTATTTTTAATTTTTTTACAATTTAAAATGAAGGAAATAAATTAAATAAATATTTAAGAGTTTATTAAGTAAATACATGTATTAAATGACTTACAATTAATTTATTTACTAAAACTATTTATTAAATTATTTACAATGTTTAATTTATATGGATGCCTAATCTGTTCCCTCGCAGACATTATCGCACTCTATCAAGAGCTGATAATCTGACCAGTGGCTCTGGTCAGGTGATGGCTGGCCGTCTGGATCGTAGAACACCGTTTCCATAGACCATGCTGATGGTGATGTTGCCCTATCAGTGCTGCTGTCCGGGGGGTTATCTTGGTCCTCGCCTAGATTCTCACCTATCCAATAAGATGAAGGTGATATTGGTCTGTCGTCAATGCTATCTGGGGTAGCTTGGTCATCCTGGTCCTCTTCGTCTTCCTGGTCCTCTTCGTCTATCGAATACGATGGAGGTGACCGTTCCCACCAATCACTGCTGTCTGGGTCGTATTCACTAGGCATTGACCAGGTCGATGACGTTGATTTTGAGTCGGTGCTGGAGGAGACGCAATTTACTTGAGAAGTGTCCATGATGTTAATAATTTTAAATCTGACAAACAAGAGCGTTGCTGTGTGTTATATAAAGCAAACTAATCTCCACCCCCAGCAGTGGCGCCTCCTACAAACATTACTTTACAGGCACCTCTATTATTGATGATGGAGAGGGGGTAAACATTTAATGTATAGTGTTTTACTGAATCAATGAATAAGTCAGGTTGGCCGAGTGGTTAAGGTGTCAAACTTCACTAATTAAAATTCATAATAACACGTATCCTATGATTGGATATGAATACCCCCTCTATTATTTTAGAGTGACTCCCTCCCCACACTACTATATATATGGGAGTAATATTAAACCAAACTTAGTTGCATTTACTATTTCTATCTATATACCACGTATCGAAATGGCAAATCCATCTATTATATCTATTCTAAGACGGTTGGCGCAAGAAGATTCCAATAATTGGATGCTGTTTAATCATGAGGCTGCGGAGATGGGGGTACCTGCTGAGGCTGTGGAGATTGGAGCACCTGCTGATGTTGATGCCAATGGTGCCAACATCGATATCCAGGAAGTCATCGAAGGCGGCGAAAATGGTATAGTGGACGATGGAGTCGACGAAATGGTGGACGATGGTATAGAAGTCGATGTTGCGGACCTCATCGAGGAAGACCAGCACGAGATGGCTTTCCAGATAAAAGATATGGTGGCTGGTACAATGGACAAGGTGTGTGCTACAGCGGCCTTCGTTGTGGTATGCAGCATTGACCAGGGAAAATACTTTATGTGCACTAGGTGCTACGTATCGTATTCTCGCATGGTCGTAGAGGGGGCTGTTCACCAACACGCAAGTCTGCACAACACGGTTGAGTGGTGGGACGTACCTACCATAAAGTGCAAAGCTTGTGGCGATGACACAGTGACAGTCGGTGCCATCGAAGGTTGTTTTGTGTGCAATAATACTGGAAAAAGAACAGTACCCATATAATAATATTAGATTTTCTAGTTTGTACTTTTTATATTATTTTTTATGTTTGTTTAATGTTTAATTATATTTAATTAATTTTATGTTTTATGTTATATGTATATTTGTATCATTCTTATAATATAGATTGTAGGAAAATAAAAAGGAATTAAAACATTTATGTGTATGTTTATTATCTTTCAAGTGTTAAAAAAAAAAAAAAAATGATTATTTTTAATTTTTTTACAATTTAAAATGAAGGAAATAAATTAAATAAATATTAATAAAGTATATTCATTTTATTATTCATTTGTGACACATATTAAAATATTTCAATCGACATAACTATATAATGATACATTAATATATTTTTCTAGTTAATGACAATTTTAAACAATAGAAGCTATATCAACCCACGAATTGTGTTCTACAGATAGCCCCAACCACTTTACCAGCACTTTATTTCCTTTCTTCTTTAATACATTTTCAACTAGATACACATCGGGGTATTTTGCTTTTAGTAGCTCCATTTCATAAAAACATCCCTTGATTGGGTGTCCAAACAAGTCTTCTATCAGGTAAGTTGTGGGATTTGTTATGTTTATTTTGGTAATTTTAAAAAGTTCTGTTGAAAAGTTCGGTGTAAACCCTTTATCAAATACACCTTTATACTTGCTAATACGAACTATATCACCGAGATGAAATTTCGGTTTCAGAGCAATCTTAATATAATTATATACGTTTAAATGTGTAGTTGGTTTGACATCAATGGGCTTTCTGCCAGTTGTACGATGGACTTTGTCATTGTAACTTTTTGTAACGTTTGGTAGGATATCGAGCCATTTATATTTACCCATAGCTGAGAATTCTTTATACAACCAATTTTTTAATGTGCGGATTACTCGCTCAACAATTGCTGCTTTTTTTGTGCTATACGTAGAATAATGATTAATTTCGTGCCGCTTCATTAATGCGGAGAACTTTCTGTTATAGAATTCAGTACCATTATCGGTCTGTAAATTTCTCGGTGAATAATTTGCTTCTTGAATAATAGTCTGCATAGCCTTGGTAACTTCTACAGCTGCTTTATTTTTAATAGGTTTGGTCCATACGTACTTGGAATAGCAGTCAATCACTACAAGAATATAACGATACCCTCTATTTTTATCAGCGTATGGCTGCATTTCAGCTAGGTCTGCTTGCCACAAATCACCAAACCCCTTAATTATGGTTCGCCTTCTACGAAAATTTCGTCGAGCATTTCTATGTAACTCGTTAACAACTTGTAATTTTTCGCTGCTAACCTCCATTATAAAATTGTCTTCAGCTATATATCAACTTCAGGCATTAGTTCTGGTGGAAATGCTAGGCCTCCGGATTGCACCTTCTTTGGTTGGAGTTCGGTGGCAATATGCTCTAATTTAGAGATTCTAGTGATTAAAGTATTGCGATTGTTTATGGCCGAACGTTTAACTTCAGAAATTGCTTTATCAACATATTTCCTCATTTCTATTTTCATTTTCTGCATCATCTCATTATTTTGTTTATTGAAAATAGCGCGATTTTCTTCTCCACTTCTTATAAGTCCCACATCAACATATTTTTTCATTTCCCCAATAATTACATCGGTTGTATCAAAAATAGCTTTGGCAGCATTTTCATCATTTGTTTGTAGACGCTTGTTAACGTAATTACATGTTGCACCATCTTGATCATCGACAGGTTCCCCTAAATTTTTTAAACGCTTATTTTCAATATCATAGTGATTATCTCTGGTAAGTTTAAAACCCACGCCAGGTAATCCACGATGGGCTATTAACTTACTCGCACTAATTCTTTTGCTGCGTCCAAATTTGTCGATAGTGTTTACAGTAGACATTTCTGACTGCATCTGATCCAGTTTATAAAATTTCAGACTATATAATACTTATTAAGTATAATGATACTATGTTTTATTTCATCTTTAATACACTATTTTTTCTTCCCTAAGTTCTGATATTATTTCTATTATTTCATTGTCGTGGTTGTTATTTCCCGCTATTTTCGAACTCCATAGTAGACGTAGACGATCCACGAGTTCGCTGGGTTTATTCCAAAAAATATATTCTTTATCTTTATTTCTGTACAATTTGTGGGTAGGTACACGTTTTAAGCCGTGACCACTTGTTGACGATCGTGTCGCAATTGTAGAAGATGTTAATGGTTTGATAATTTTGTGAAATTTTCCACGCTTAGTAGTGTTATAGCCATTCGCTACATCGAATTTTTTGTAAGGTGCCTTTGTTTTTCTTAGTATTTCTCCATATATCTTACTCCATTCATCATCGAGAACACCCTCTCTATTATCATCTAAAATTGTTGGGCGTTTTAGAAATATTAGATCGTACAATTTAGGACTACCTAGATACACGCCAAGTTTCTTATTGCCATACCATAGCGTAATATTTCCATGGGAAAAACGTATTTCGGCATTGCCCATCAGCAGTTTGCCTGTCTTGGGATCTACACGCACTCCATATAAACTATCATACTTGGAATCACCAGATTTTAAATTTTGTATATGTCTTTTTACAACCTCATGTCTTTTTTCTAGTTTACTAGCTGGAGAAGTTTCGGATACAGGGGTTGTTCTTATTGACGATGGTGGTGTTTCCATAATGGGGATATAATGTGGAACATCATCACCACCTACATACTTATCGGATCCTTCTTCAGAAGCACTCTCCCATGATACAGCCCTCTGGGTGGACACCCTTGATGATGATGGTTTTGAATGTAATTGTTGGATATGAGATTTGTTCTCTGCTGCTGAAGATATAACATTTAAAGGTTCAGTTATCGGTTGGTAGATCTTTTCAAGTGTTACGTGCATCTCCATATCTTTGTTCTTGATATAGTTAAACTTCTTCCGCACAGCATCTGTTGCCTCAATCAGCTGTCGCTTGAGTGTTATTTCGCTACTGGGATGTGCAAGATTGTTATATTTTTTATTATCTTTGGTAACCTTCATCTTAGCGCATACGTAAACGAAGTAATCCTAACGACGTATGTAATTCAAGTGAAGTTTTTAATAAAATGCATTATGGATATATGAAGCTATCAAACCCTTTTCTATATCGCCCACCTTGTACTTCTCTATCCTTATCAATCACTAGAAATCCATATTTGTCATTCCAGCACTTTGCACACATATTTTGAAATACTGTAAACGTTACATCAGGTGACACATGATCGGAAAAGATGTGATGCAGATTCATGTCGTCCTGTTTAAAGACAACAATTAAATTACTATTGTCTCTTATTAGCTGCTTCGGGATTCGAGAGTATGTCTGGCCAAGATAAAAACAATCCACATTTCTATGTCGGCCCATACTGAAATATCCCCTTATAACATCTTGTTTCTCACATATTACATCGTCAAATATAAACACAGACTCTGGCTTTGCCTCGGATGGTTCCACTATTTGCGTACCATTACTAAATGTATAAAATCCTAACCCCTCAATCGGCGCTAATACATTACGTAGATACTCATACTTGGGTTGATTTATAGACTTTGAGTATAGGTAAATATTTAAAAAACGTAAACCTAAACGATGCGTGATCAAAGATATTAAGACATTTGTTTTCCCACAATTCGAGGGTCCTATTATGAGGGCACGTACAGTTGAAGGTAGTAGTGGTCCATGGCGATTATCAGCACTTAACCCACGCCCAACTTTTTCATCCAAATTATCTATAGAAAGCGTTTGTTTCTGTTTCACAATGTGCATTGTACCGCGGCTAAATGTTATATAAGTAGATGTGTGATTTACAACTCTTATTTAAATGGTTTCTACGATACGATACACACGTGAAAAACGTACGAAGCGCGGTGGAGGATTAGTTAATTCCCTGATTAATAAGCTCCCCGTCGAGTTGCATTTGCCAGGTTATCAATTTTGTGGTCCAGGCACAGATTTAAATAAAAGGTTAGCACGAGGTGATTCTGGCATAAATCAGCTCGATAAAGCGTGTAAGCAACACGATATTGCATACGACAAAAATAGCAGTAATCAAGCAGCCCGCCATAAAGCAGACTATCAGCTTGAACAGGCTGCGTGGAAACGGGTGAAATCCAAAGACGCAGGACGTGGAGAAAAGGCAGCTGCTTGGTTAGTCACAACTATAATGAAGGGAAAACAACGTCTTGGTATGGGATGTAATTCAACAATATCTCGCAATCCAATAAGGAAACGAATCATCAAGAAAACAAAGAAAGGTAAGAAGAATGTTAAAAAGACAGCGTTTGGATCTGGGATAGTACGAAAAGTGCGTGACACACTGCGAAATGCTGGAGGCAAAAAAGTAAAAGACCAAAAGAAGGTGACTGAAATTGCTCTAAAAGCTGCACGTCGATATATAAAACAGGCCGGTGGAAAACGCAATATTCAAACACCTCGAATTATACCAATTCCAAAAGTTGGTGGTATTTTACCTCTAATACCCATTTTTGCTGGATTATCTGCATTGGGTAGTTTGGCTGGTACGGCTGCTGGTATTGCTAAAGCTGTAAATGATGTGAAAAAGGGTAGAGAAGAATTAGCTGAAGCAAATCGACACAACAGAAGTATGGAAGCAATCGCTATGAAAAGTGGTAAGGGGATGTATATGAAGCCATACCGAAAGGGGATGGGTCTTTATCTAAAACAGAATTCAAAAAACTAATAGACTCCCTACCTCGGAGACCTCTTACCGACATTGATCTTAAATATTATGCTAATAAAATGAAGGTAGCATACTTTCGAGGTGTATTTATGCGTGACTCACTACCAAGACATGGGCCACATTACAATGAATCCGCAATAATCAATTTGGATAGTATATATGGTCCTGGGACACATTGGGTGGCATATAAAAAACGAGGTAGTTTAGTAAATTATTTTGATAGTTTTGGCGACTTACCCCCACCTATAGAATTAGTTACATATTTCAATAACGATTCAAGGAGGGCCAACCAAATATTCTATAACTACAAACGTGTACAGAATTTTAACACAGTGTTGTGTGGACATTTGTGTTTAAAGTTTCTCTCTACGAAACAAATATAAAACGCCATGGAACTGAAATCTATGACCCCAGCAATAGATCGAGAAGGTATCAAGCGAATGGGTCACTCACTAATTGCATTCTCCCGTTTGCGTAGTCTGTTGAAGATGAGCAAACAACAACTAGCAGATATGCCCAAAGAGGTGATGATTGGGTTGGCTTCACATGAAATTGCATTAGTATGGGATAAGCTACCTACACATCTTCAGAACGATGTCGATATATTAAAATATCAATATTGTACAGAACATTACCTTAATGATTATGAAAGCAATGTTGACGTAAATGATGGTCCAACACCTAGAAAAATGTTTTGCTGCTATTGTAAGGTAAACGATGTAAATGTGGCATCCAATAACAATGTAAATATATTACCATCAACTTCTAAGAAGAGGAAATTATACCATTATTGCTGTAATCCACAATAAATTGGGTAACACAATTTAATTATATCAGTCATGTCGTACACGTTCACACTAACGAGCCGCTTAAGTGAGCTAAGTGTCAACACGAGCCGCTTAAGTGAGCTAAGTGTCAACTTTGATCCACCCATTGAACTGGATAGGAGCAGTCGTCATGGGTTAGGTTTAATTGGATTCTATACTCGGGCCAAAAAGAGTAGTCAGTAGAGCCAGGGGTGTACGGATTTACGAATTTCATAAATTCCATAATTCGAACAAATGAAAGCGGATTGTGTTAATTATGCATGAGTATGAGTTACCATGTCTTAAATTTTAAATAATATGCTTACATCTGGCAACATTATCTCCACGAATTAGGTATAGCAACGCAGTTGAACAATGCACATCCGTTGCGTTGCAGCATATGTGACGCCACTGAATGCGCTACGATAGACTTGCTCGACGACCTTCCTAGTAGTCGAACAAATTATTGGGTAGAAGGCGCCACGTTCAAACATGTACTCTATTTGGTTGACTATAGCAATTACACATAATGACCTAGTTGTGGTTTTCGTCTCTGGTAGGCGGATAAAACTTGATATATTTCTTTGAATTATATGGGATTATATGGTAAAACGAGCTGCCGCTTCTGTATTCCATAACAGCTATATGCTTTGAAGAATTGCCGATAATTTTTTGCTCTACTGACTACTCTTTTTGGCCCGAGTATACTCTTACAACTCCATATACAATGTGGATGAAACAAATAACATCTTCCAATATAGGGTTAGTGCTAAAGATACATTCACTACTGTTCACATACCTCTGGGGGCTTATGAAATTGATGAAATCTATGCTGCAATGTTGAAAGCTATGAATATTGATGGAAAGGATTACACGCAAATATTCACTTTAAGGGCAAACAACAATACCTTAAAGTGCGAGATTTTGTCAAAGTATGAAATAGATTTTAGACAACCAAATTCAATAGGAAGTCTGTTGGGATTTGGACCAATATATTTACAACCAAATAAAAATTACGAATCAACACAGCCTGTTGATATTATGAAAGTAAGGATGATACGCGTAGATTGCAATATTATTTCTGGAGCTTATCTGAATGCAGAAGAGTCACACACTCTCTTTGAATTTGACATAGACGTTGAGCCTGGCTACAAACTTACTAGAGAACCCAAAAATATCATATATTTACCTGTTAGACCTAAAGGGCGTCAGTTAATAGACAACATCACACTACGCATACTGGACGACAACGGTGATTTGATCGATTTTCGAGGTGAGAAAATTATTGTAAGGCTAGAATTGAAGAAAGTCGGATATCACCAACCAAATGGGTTTTCGATATAAACAGCGACAGCAAGTACATCACCATCAGTATGATACTGTAGCGAACAACAGTATGGATAAAAAGAAAGGGAGATGTGGAAAGCAATTCATTCAAAGTCTATACCTTAAACAGTTAAGACATAGATTGTCAGCTGAGGATCAAGCCTTTTTAAAATCTATTGGATTAAAACTGCGAAAAATTGGTCATAATAATGGTGGCTACTGCAACTAGTGACAAACTTGAGGTGTTTGATGAACCTGTGTTAGATCATTCCCTAGTTAGCCTACATGAGCATACATATAAACCATATGGATCCCCATATTACAGAAACTCTGATGAAATACGTATTCCCATCAATTTTCAAGATGTTATACTCGACATTTCAGAAAGTTATATATACATAGAGGGAAAATTTACTCCTAGCGACACCACAAAGCGTTGTTATTTATCAAATAATGCACTAGCATTTCTCTTTGAAGAGATACGACTGGAAATGGGTGGTGAACAAGTAGCAGTAGTCAGAAGACCTGGTATTACTACCACAATGAAAACTATGGTGTCGTATGGGCAAACGCATGCACGCTCATTAATAACAACAGGTTGGGGTCTCACTGAAAAGAGACAAGATATTTTAGATACCACCAGTCACGTGTTCAGTGGCAAACTACCCCTTAAGTTCCTTATGGGTTTTGCAGAAGATTATACCAAAGGCATTCTGAATGTGAAGCAAGAATTAATTATGATAATTGCACGCTCATTTAAAGACTCCTATATCGGTGAGGTTGATGCAGAGTTGGAAATCAGCAAAATTGAGTGGAAGATAAGGCACATTGTACCTGAAGATCGACAAAAGTTAAAATTATTGAATCGAATTAATAAAAGTGGTAATAATACCAAAGTTAAGATGGTCTACCGTGCGTGGGATTTTTATGAGCTTCCCTGTCTACGCGATACTACCTATGACATATGGGCTCTTAAACTCTCCACCCGTCTTGAAAGCCCACTTTTCATCCTTCTTGGCTTTCAAGGCACTGATCAGGCCAATGATAGAACAAAGGATGTTACACAGTTCAAACACGCAGACATAAATAATATTCGACTATTTCTAAACTCTGAAGTATATCCATATGAACGTTGGAATTTAGATTTCGATAAGAAGCTCGATTCTGCAGCATATTATGCTTATGAGAACTTCCAACGTAGTTACTATGATAAAGATATGAGCGAACCCATGATGGATCTTGGGGAATTCAGGAAGAATCCTTTGTTTGTCATTGATTGTTCACACCAACCTGTTGCAGTGAAATCATCTACTGTCGACATAAAAATAGAATTTGAAACACGAAAAGCGAAATTTCCGGAACAAACTCGAGTGTATGCACTTATACTTCATGATACATATTTAAGTTATAACGCATTAGATGGCTCGGTTCAGAATGGTTTTCTCGATGTCAAGTAAAAAAAGAAAATATTTATTATTGTGGAATTAAGTAGTGCAACCTATTTCTATCAAGATATCTGGATAATTTTATCAACAATAATCATGATGTACTTGCAACTGTTTATTTTCTCAGAATGTAATTGTAGAATTAAATATAAAATTAAAATAAAAACTGTTCTAATTATACTATGATTGTATTTTTTGTTGTGTAATAAGAAATATGAAATAAAATGAATGTAATCTTTTAATGTGTATTTTATTTATTCAGTTTTATAATATAATATAAAATACAGAATATTGTTTACTACAGATACATACAATATTTGGTGTAATAAATATGACAATAGAAGATGAATATTATTTATGTATCTACATTGTTATCTTCTACATCAGACTGGTCGAGTTGATATTTTTCAATAATATTCTTAGGTAGGTACTCCATTATCTCGTATAGAAAATGTTTTAGTTCCACTCTGTCCATATGCTCACAAAACTCATCCAAATTTAAGAAGCCACGGGAATATCTACCACATAGATTTACACCAATGCTATACGCTTTAGAAGCTTCTTTAACCCGTCGAACTTCTTCAGCGTCGAAGCAGATATTCATATCATAATTTAATGAAACCAATGCATCCCTTATTAAGTCATCTAGTTTACAAGACAATCTCTCAATGGCAGATTTAATGTCTTCTGCAGGGGTCCATGTTTGGGTTGAATATTGCATCCACATCTTTGCTGCGTACCTACAAATAAAAAATGAAATGTAAAAAAATACATAAAAAACAGCACTAAATGGACTTACGTTTGAGCTATTGGTGTACACGAAGTAAAAATATGTTGTACAAATGTCAATTTAGATATATCAGAATCTTTATAGGCTAACAAGTGATACTATTCTATAATACTCCTAGCATTCTTCCACAATATTCCATTTCTACTTAATACTTAAACTTAGCTAACTTAAATACTTTACGATTATTTTTGTTTGAGAATTAAACACCGAAACTTATTAATGGACTAGATTTTGCTCCAGGATAAGCTGGAGAACTTTGTCCTAAATATGTCAATGTAACTTTACCATTTGACGAATTTATTTTATCGATAGTGTTCTCACATATAATTTCCACAAACCGTTTCGGTAAAAATGATTTAAAAGTCGTAATTGAACTTTCCTCAAACAAAGTTACTATGATTGATTTTCCAAATCTTGTATTAACCAAAGATATTTTTTTTATGATATAAGGTTTATTTAAAATTAACGCTGAAATGGATCTTTGCTCTAAAACCTGCATATCTTGATTTATTAGCTCATTAAGTGCTAATAAGTCAACTTCGGAAATTGCCATATTTAAAATGAATATAATGAAAGAATTATAAAGAGTAATATAAGATATTGCTCACTTGAAATAACTGAAGTCACTGACTGCACTAGGCTGATTTGTTAGCTGTAGATGGTTCACGATAGAACACGATAGAAATGATTTTGTGTTGCGACTACATCTTCTTTATAGCAGTCTAGCTGAGCTACCCCACCACCACTACTTGGAGTACTCATACACATATTGGTACATACACTAATTACAACTACAATTGCATTGCACCACTCCAATTACCTCTATTGCAATTACATCAGTCTAATTACTGCACATTACTCTACTTACCTCTATTGCAACTACATCAGGCTAATTACCTGCAATACTCTAATTACCTCTATTGCAATTACATCAGTCTAATTACCTACATTACTCGAATTACCCTAGTTACCCCCCACCACAAAAAAAAAAGGGTGGGGGGAGACCCAGCTCCGCCATTACTACTCTACTCTAATGCATTGAATAAAAATAAATAAACGGTACATTAAACAACAGGAGACATGTTTGACAACAAATCAATTTTATCTATAGCAGAGATATGATACATTAAGTTAATCGTTTTAAACGCCATAATCTGATGATGTCAAAAACGCTACGCACCGTGAATACATTGAAAATTTGAATATAACTGGCGTTAAAGCCGTGTAAGGGTCCCCCGAGGTGCTCTATTAATTATTTTATTGAACGCTAAGCCAGCATAGGGAGGTGGTATAATCCCATGTCTCTAAGCAACGAGGCATAAGAGGCAATTTTGTCTGTTTTTGTGTATGTATGGCACACGAGAAGCGCCAAGCGGCTTAGTTATATGGAGATCGGATTGCGCTTACGGCCTAATCCGTTAATAGAGCGGCGTCGCGAGCGTCCAGCAGCGTCATTTCACGCCCGACGCCCCCATTAATAACAACCCCCGAGTCTCCAACTTTGCTCTATACGAATGAACAGTGGCGTTCTAGTCAAACAGGTGAACACATTAACTACGCAATAAATTAATAAATTTAATTGTATATTTGACGGATTTTCTTCAAATTTCACAAAAATAATTTGTATGGAGCAAGTTATTGATTAAAGTTTCCTAGGGGAGGGGGGAAGTGCAGCGCAGTTCCGTCTTGACCGTACTCGAATTCGATACAAAAGGTTAAACAATACAGGAGTCTGGGACTCTGGAAGGGTGACCCACTAAAGAAACATAGTGACCTCGTCCCAGCATTCAGCGACTTGTATACATATACGCAGAAGCTATAACTTTAGGCGAGAGTTAATATACTATCCTTCAGGAGTGTAACGCAGTCAGTATCTATGACGTTAGGCGACTAAAAAGTCCTTACTTTTCGATACAGTTTTGGCCAAATTTATATGCTGAGGGTAGTCCTTTTCTTAAGTCGATGACTGGCTACAGCAGCGGAAATAAACAAACGTTAAATAAATAAACAATTTAAAAAAGTTTGTACTCGTAGAAGAAAGAATAGAAACGAGTAAAACTTGCTCATTTATTACTTAATTAACGTTAAACATCCGAGTGAATCTGAGATTAGATATACTTACCACTTTTTGCTTTCTGTCTTATAAATTAAACATGCAGTTTTTGTAAATGGCCTGACAATGTAAAAACCCAAAACAGAAAATATGGCTCCTTTTTCAATACGGTTTTGAGTATAATATGGAAACAATTAATTGTAGTATTAATTCCTCTATTTGTCTCTAAAATTATTTCTCTTCATTAAATATAATATTTTTACACATCCTGTATATTAGTATTCATAAAGTAAGAACAATTTTTTACAGTTTGAGAAACCCTTCTAGACTGTTAGATGAAAATTTTATTGTTGCATTAGGCACAATATTATCAAACCATTTTGATTATATTCTCATTACAGACAAAATACTAGAGCAGTTAAAGACCCAATGACGCGAAGCTTACAGTTTTGCAAATATACAAATAAATACGGAAACCAGCAACAGATATGTTTACCCCTCTTTTTTATCCTATGTTCTTCTTGAACCCACGTAGAACTGCATTTTAATTGCAAGAAAGAACATTTTAGTCCAATCACTGAAACGTTTTCAATCAAATGTCCTCTGAGTTCTTGAACTGGTAATACATGTAGTAAATATCTAATATTCATCGAAATTTTGTATATTTCATATTTGACTTTCTAAACAAAAATTTGGATGAATAAAAAATGAATAACTTGAAAACTCTGAACAATGCTATTCCACTGAAACACTGAACGTCACTGAAACACCCTTATATATAATATCATTAACCCCGCTCAAATAATGCCGTGCAGCTGTCAGGGCGAAATTTGAATATTTTAAACAGGTTGCATTAAATTGTAATTCTTAATGGCTTCATTATAATATGTGAACATTAATTCTCAATTATACATGCTTAGGGATTTTCTCCTTTATTTATTTCTACTGTAAATTAATATTTCCTGGCAGGTTTTTTGATAAATTGCTTTTCAGACCTTCATGCGCTTTAAAATTAATGCCTATAATAAAACGTACAGCAATTTAGCTTGTCAACAATTAACTCATATAATGGAAATTAGCCGAAACAGCCCATACGCATTAGTTAAGTTTATGCTTGGACGCCATTGAGATACGTAAAAATTTGCGTTTATGAATATTACACGTGTTAAGTTGTGATAAGGATAATTGCCGTATTAAAGGGTCTGTCGTGAATTACGACTTAGCATAATCCATGAAGCGAGATCTATATTATTTCCGAGATTATTTTACTCTCCTTATTAATGGATTAATTAAAATTATTCAATTTCTTCATAACTAATAAAATATAAAATATTAAGGTAATAATTTGACCAATAGTTGTGTCCCAGACTTTACACATCATAGTAGGAATTGTCAAAAAAAAAAACGTTTTTGCTAAGGTGCATCTTAACAAAAATTTGTGTTTGTTTTGTTTACTGTTCTGTACCGACAATTCCTACTATGATCTATTAAGGTAATATTTATTAGCTTTTCATTGCAGTATATTGCAAAAGATACAAACAATTGTGATTTATAGCAAACATAGCAAAATTTTTGTATCTTAAGTACTTTTTTGTTATACTTAAAGCTTCTCAAAGCGTTGAATATGCCCAAGAAAATTTATCCTTTTTCAGTATACCAATATCTGATCTCCTTGAAAAAACTGTGAGCTGGAAAATAAACTAGCTCAAATTTGGAATTTGGACGAAAACAGTTTCTGTATGGATCCATCGAAGAAGATAAAAACCATTGGTCAACGTGAAGTACCAGCAACATGAACTACAAATGTTAATGGGCTGCAATGCAGTAGCGAGAAAGCTCCACCATTCATAATAATTCTTAAAGGCAAGACTGTGTGGAACTGAATTTCCTAATACCACATACGCAGCAAAGTCAAATGGGTGAATGGAATCGACAGTTTCTAGAAACTATTCCTAAAAAGGTTTTACGATGGTCATTCAACCCATGTACATGTAGAGGTAATAGAAACTGCTGTTAAAAATGAAACATCTGTGTTAAAACTTCCACGTCATACAAGTCATAATCTGCAATCGTTTGATCTAAGCGCGTTCAAATCTCTGATATCACATTGGGATAGAACATTATTAGATTGGTTGAGAAGAAATATATGGCTTAAAATTCCAAAAAATGTTTTTTCGAATAGGTGAAATAGAGACGGAAACGACACCTCAAGTATTAATGAAAGTCAAACCCTTTCATTCCAGATTCCATTTCCAGATGCGCTGTATATCGGAATCTTTTATACCAAAAACAGCCAAGATTTTTGACATAATTACATGCTGGAAGGGCAAAAACTATAAAATATATTGGCAAAGCAAATCTGTATAAATAATACATATTTTTGTTAATATTTATTATTACAAACTGCTTTAACCAGTACAGAATAATATAGTTACGCACATATGCCATTAAACAATCAACACAATTTGATTAACTGCAGAAGCATAATACTAACATTCATTTAACTATTTTATTGTTGTGTTTATTTCAAGTTTTCTTTCCATTTGTAATTCTGTTTTATATCAAGTTTAATTGATATAAAATGTATGTATTAAGTCAGGATCAGTTATGTCTCACAATGTAGAAAGTAATGAATGTCAAAAGAGATTATTTTTCCATTCTGTTCTGAGGTTCATAACGTGGTAAATTTAACTCTCCAGCCAACATAAACACATAACTTGCACAGAAACGAGACATATAGCAATATTAAACTTTAACAATAACATTCTAATTCCATTCTTTCTGACATCACATCAACCATTTTGAATTAAATATTTAAAAACATACTAAAAGAATACTTGGCAAGGCTTCGCAATTTATCAACTTTCATTATAATATTTTCAGCAGCTACTTTGTCTCAATATGTTTTTGAATGTTTTCAACAGCTGAAGTAAATCCATTGTTTCATATATTCTCACACTGTGGGAGATATTTTTAGATACTCCATACTTACATTACATTATTCGGTACACTTAACGTAAAAATGTGTATTTTACGGCAGTAGAGTACTCTGAACGTATTATTAGGAAAAAATATACTCAAATACTAAACATTTTTATAGACGACAAGAACTTGAGAAATATGATGGTATTTTCTTCTGTAAAATATTTAAAAAACCTTAACATTTTTCATAATTTTAAGAATTTATGTTTTAATCTCTTGGCTTACCTCATAAAATTATTGTTATAAAAAAATATAGGACCGGATTTATTTTACTCTACAGGGGTATTTACGAAAGATTTCGCCCCCTTAATTTTTTATTTTATGTCTTATGTGGGTTTTACATTAACAATTTATTCATGAATAAATTCATGAAGTCGCTTCATGAAGAACTTTTACTAATGTAAAACACCAACTTGGACGTTCAATAAATTCACCAATTTATTCATGAATTTCTTCACGAATTTAGAACTTGTTCTATTTTTTCGTGAAGTTACCTTGATTAACAGGACTACCAACATCAAATTTTTAGCACAATAAGATAACACTTGAAAAAGTTAGGTTAGATTCATTTCATTAGCTTTGTTCAAAAACCCTACACTAGCTGCACTAGCGCAAAATTTTTACACTGGATCCATTATTCTGTGTTCACAAACTCTAGTGTAGATGTCATCTGGCATATGGCAAAAATATTTGGCGTTCAAATATTCCAGTGTAGTGCAGAAATGTGTAACACTTTTACACGAACTTGAAAGGTAGTAGAATGTGGAGATTTGAGAACAAGAAATACGAAAAAATAAATACTTAATAGTAAACGTTTTTTTCTGTATAAATGATCTTCATTTGGAGAGTCATCGGAATCATCATTAGATGATACCAATTCTGATAAAACTAATCTCTCCATTAGATATCTGTTATCTGTTTTAGTACCAATTTACTTTAATGCTTCAAAAAAAATAAGCACAACGGGATCACCATGATCAAAATATAAAAGTAAGGTTAAATTTAAACTGTGTTCAGAAACCAATTTTATGAAGACAATTTACACTTTTTACAAACTGCACTACACTGGTGTAGTGTCACAGCAAAATAAACTTACACTTACATTTTTGTTTGTTACAGTTCACTCACTAGCTAACCTCAAATATTTAGCGATCCGTCAAATTTGAAATAATTCAAATTTGTTGGTACAACTGCTTAAGTGACAGTATTGTAAAATAAATTTATGAATTTCTTCACAAGTGTAAAACAAAAACAGTTCTACAATAAATTGGACAATAAATTCATGAATTTCTTCATGAATTTATTTATGAATAAATTGTTAATGTAAAACCCACATTAGAAAAAAAAATGGTAAAGACAAAACTTTCTTCTCATCTCCATGCATCAAACAAAGAAACAATTGAGCATCGCGATTCAAAGATATACGATAAACCTTGGATTTTTTAAACGGAATTCCCTGTATGTTTGTGGATTTTTGGACTTTTTCCTGATTCCAACAAGATATACATTGATATTGTATATTATATTAGGGTTTTTTACTTGCCTAACACTTAATACACAAGGAACAGACTGCTTTACATCCCCTTTGAAGAATGGTATATCCTCAATAAACTCCCGCCTACAGTTGAATAGCTTCTGCGATGTAACTGATATACAAGCCGCAAGAAGTGGGGAAACGAGAACGCGGCCTTCCTCGATTATCACCCATCCAAGTATTAACCGCGGCTCCTGTTGCTTGGCTTTCGTATTCGATACGAGTTTGTCAAGTCAGACCTCAACAAATTGAATGGGGGACCTATTTGCAGAATGTGTTCTATGTTACCTCCAACCTGTGCAACACAGACATTATATCTTCGCAGCAAACTTAGTTTAAAATTACTTATTTGTCCGGTTTCATTCAGAATCCTAACCTCTTTAGAGATTTCTTCCTTCAGCTCATTCGCACCATTAGACCTCTCTTTATGTACCCTATCCTTTAAAGTGCTCCATAAAGAGAAGTCTATTGGAGTCAAACCTGGACTCCTCGTAGGCCATAAAATTGTTCCGTTTAAACCAATCTATTCAGTATAATTTGCATCTAAATATTCGTTTACAGCATTTGTCTAATAATCGGCGTCGTCTAGGTGCCAGATGATAGATAGAACATTATGTCAGTCAATATCATTATAGTTTCACCTATGTAACTATGCACCAACTCTTCGAGACTTTTTATCTCCGCACTTGATACAGTCAGAAGTTCAAAAAGTAATTCATTTGTGAACAAAACCTATACTGAGCATTAGCCAAATGTTGAGTTTCTTGACCAATACAAACCTTACCCACAATTATCTCTTATGAGGGGCCGACATCGGTGGAGGTGTTTAAATGCCAACTCGACTTCACATCACTATTTTCGCTACTATTTCTTAGCAGTATTGAACATGTCAACGGCATGGATTTCCAAATTCCATTTGTTCCATTTTGAACCATGAATTCGTCCCAGCATAGTGTAGGAGTTGTTCTACTCGATGGATCTAAATGTTACGATACTGTCCATAAAGGCAAAATCACACTCTGAAATTTAGCTTGTTCTACATCAACCCTTTCTCGCACCCACTTTTCCAACATACCCATACCCGTCAAACATGTCATCCCAGCTCAAATGACAATGACTTCTACATAATTAGAAACATTAACAGAAAGTCAGGATCAAATCAAAATTAAATTAAATAGACTATTTAAAATACTGACCCAAACTCAAACAAGCGAAAAAAACTTTCTTGAAGAAATTTTGAAATATGTAGTTGAATGAAATGAGATAGTGAAGTTAGGACGTTACAATTAATAATAAAAAAACTATAGATTTACGTTTCAAGGTGCATTGCCTTCGTGTTTAAGGCTAGGTTCTTAGGAAAAGGATAAAAAAATTATTACTATGTGGGTGACGTGACGTTTAACCATTTTTTTGTCCGATAGTCCGATTTTATAAAAAAAAATGTAAAATGCATCAAAACTTTGGCATTGATTTGGAAGTCTTAAACTCACTGTATTTTCTCGAATATACTATAAATAGATATTTTCTTTACTTATGATAAACTAATAGTTTCTAAAAGACTAAATCTTTAAAAATGTATTGCAACCTAAAAATATTTTCCAATTATTTTTTAATCGAACCGATAAAAGACAGGGCCAGCGGTGGGACGTTAAAATAAATCAAGGTTTGAATACCGATATGAGAGGGCATGCTGCAGCTATTGACCGTAGCGAAAGCGGCGGCGGCAGAAGCAAAAACCTATAACCTTTCAACTTTCTATATAAAGCACTGCAATAAAAATCACCTTCGTGAATCAAAAGCGATCTATCAAACGATATTATCGGTCAGCTATTACAAACTTTTGCTCCAACATTGATTCTATATGTGACGTATAGTCATAATAAAAAAACACCAATACATCATGCCATAGCACGCTCCGATATGCTCGTTCTTCGCTTGAGCGGCCGGTTGTACTTAGGACTTTAGTTCTCCTGCTAGCTTGATGGGATCGCAGGATAACAACTCCTGCTACCCATTCTTTTCTATATATTTTATATGTTAATGGATGAATTGTGTATGTGAATTAAATTCATATTCTCAACATGGAAATTTTTATTCTGTAATATTTTCCGTTTATCCCAGTCCAATGAGAAAAAAATAACCTATAAGTATTTTGAATAATCATGGCTATAGAAGAAGGAATTCGTTTAGCAACATCCTGATCAATTATCAAATATTTATGCGCCTAACTGTATAAACTAAAAAGCTAAATTAAATAAGGGCTTGTTAAATTACAGCAACTAAACTTGGATCTAATTTAAGGTTGAACTTGAAGCAATATGACAAAAAATAAAACTGGGTAGTAGTGGGCTGCCTTGCCACTCCCCGAACTGTTCTTCTTGGAAAAATTTAAAGAAACAATTATAATGCGGAAAATTAAGGTTCTTGTCACTTTTTTATTAGTCTAGTAAATGAAGTTCCTTTAAATTTAATAATAATTTTGCCACGTGCATTTTGTGGATTGGTTCTTTTGGCAGTTTAGATGACAGACCACTCTCTGGAATAGGTAAAAATAAATCCATACCAATATCCGCAAATTGTATCATTATTTTCTTGAGCCTTGAGTTTTTAAGACAAAGATACAGCCTGTAAAATGTAGATGTAATGTATTTTTCCTCCTACCATAATGGAAAGTACACACTTTCCTCCCTCATATGAGGGAAAAATGCCACTTTTCCTCCCTAGGGAGGAAAGTATTCTCTTCCCCCATATGAGGGAGGAAAGTATATTGCACATTGAATATAAATATAACTAATAATTTCTAATATCTAAAAATAATGTATTTAAGATATATTTAAGGATTTGTTTTTATTTCTTTACTCAATAAATAGTTTCAATAAAATCAAATAATTGATCTATTTACATATATAAGGTAGGAGAAAAAATCATATGTATTACACGGGATCAAAGTGCTTTTTCCTCCCTTGGTGATCACTTCACCCACGGGAGGAAAAATAGCACTTTCCTCCCTAGTGATACAAATAGCTATTTTTAATTCAAATTTGATATGTTTTAAGCAAAAAACTGTAACGTAATAATAATTAAAATTCCTAGTTTTTAATCCGTAACTTTTAATGTTACATATTTTTCAATAAATACCTAGAATAATTTAAAATATTTTTTTTTTCATGAAATATCTTAAGCAATAATCAAGTGCAGTTTACCTGATAATGAACAAATTGAATCAATACAGTCCTAGGAAAATATAGCGGCTACTAAACTTTTTTAATTTTATATATCCCTTTACGAGAGAAGATACATTTGATGTGGGATTTAAAAATTATTTTGTTGTAATGAAAAAATATTGGCCCATAAAATCGAAGGAACGGTATCAAATTCCAGTTGGAGCCTTGTAAAGAATTCGTCATAAATCTCATATTCGCTATTCAATATCAATATGAAAGTCGAGTGTGAGCCTATAAAACCCCAAAACATAACATATTGGTACTCAAGTTCCCCTCAATATGATATTTTAGCAATCCCTACACCTGTAGAATCTTATATCTCCGCAAGAAACATCTTTTCCAAAAGTCGTTTCTCTTGTATGTTAGTATAGGGTAGCACCAGAAAACACAAAATAATCACAGTATATTTTATTGTGTCAAACTGATTTAAGCAAAATACATGTTATAAACAATTATGATAGCTTAGGGTATTGTTTTCATACATGTTGATTTTCAGAAATCTCTTGGATGGTGAAGGTATAGAGATTAACGCTGAAAAGTATTTTGTTTTATAAAATAGGTATATTTACATGGTCTTTTCAAATATAAGCATCCCATGAAGCCTTGTCTCTGAATTAGGGCCACACCAGTGAATATAAATATTACATGCTAGTCATTACTAGAAAATTTACCTACTACAGGATACCTCATCGCTGTTAAGTAAATGATATTTGTGATAAGGAAAGTGTATTGCTAATTAATGATAACTTTGGATATTGATTTACGTCGAATGGCATATATAAATATAATGAAATCTGGCTACAGTTTTGTAGGTGAACTAAAGGAGACGTAGTCAAGCTGATTTTCCTGATTTTGCACCATTAGACTTTTATGAAGTTTATGAATTAGTGAGGCGGCCACACTCGGATTGCAAAATGACAGAAGAATGGAACAGATTACTATTTTATTATTGCAGTAAGATAGATCTGTTTAAAAATTTATACGTCACTAACTTATATCGTCTTTAAAACGCCTTGAAAACTCGAAGTGGTAATGTGGATATTATAGTCATATTGATGAGGACCAAGTAGTTAGAAAATGGATCACGGTTGATGCTTGTACCCTGCCCGACATGAATGGTATAATCAAAAATAAATTCTTTACCACCAGCGTATTGCAATTAATAAATTACTGATGCATTTGCGATACTAATTAATAATAATGTAGCAGCAAGAAAGCATAGAGGAAAAAATAGGCCACTCGTCTTTATAATCAAATGTTTAAAATTTTACCTAAGTAGTTTAATTTAATTAAATGGAAAACTATTCGTGAAATATATTCTATGATTAATTGAAATTTGTACAATTGTGCTGTAATGTACGTTTTTTGGTACACTTTGTAGATGTGTCTGTTATAGTTTTCCACTTGTAGCTTATAGTCTGGAGTGCGAGGTGATAGAGGGAACTTGTCAGGAATGATTGAGGACTCTGACGGACTATAACATCATATTACGGGAGCTCCCGGGATGAGATGATAAGTGTGCTGTCAGCCCATCATGCCAAGGGAATTCCCTTCGTATGTTACTGCTATCACGGTGTTATTATCTTTGTCAATAATCTTTTGCGATCGATCCTCGACTTTGAATTATCACCTTCGGGAAATCGAAGTACAATGACGTATGTGATTATAGGTGAGAGTAAGGCTGAGAATTGAGATACTCCGTATATAATTACATTATTTAAACGAAGCTTGGTTGGCTTAAATCAGCAGTAAAATGGAACACAGTTTAAACGGGGTTATAAAAACATTATCAGAGGTTTTAAAGTAAACAAATAATCTATCAAGTACAATATAAAGATATAAAAAAGTTTATATAAAAAATAGACCAGTGTTAATAGATCTGTATACTTAATTCTTTAAAATTACTTATAAAATATTAATGGGATCGTAGAAAACTACAATCAGATGTTAACATAGTTTTGTTGTTACACCACAAAGATTACCGACACCATCATTATTAATAGAGTATGTCCATATCGAGGTCCACATTAAGGACTTACCACCCCCGTAAAATATTTATTTATGGACCGATCTGAACCAAATTTTAACTGAAAGATAGAACACATTAGGGTCTACTTATGACCAAAAAATCGTTCGCCCCCTTCTAATACAAAGCCACCTGCGATACCAAAATAAAGGGAAAAAATAAAGAAATCATATTGGGCATTTTTTTATTGAAAAATTTTACTAACGAAAGTTATTCAGATTTGCCCAAAAGGCTTAAATCCAAAGTATGATCAAAGTCAGAAAATATTGAAATTTGAAAATATTGAAAAATGGTTTCTTGATTTTTTTTCATTTATTTTCATATCGCAGGTGGCTTTTTATTTGAAGGGAGTGAATGGTTTTTTGGTCCTAAGTATCCTATTGTATCTTTCAGGCAAATTTTGGTTCAAATCGGTCCATAAATAAAAATTTTAAGGGGGTGGTAAATTCTAAACGCGGACACTGTATGTTAAGGTTTATATGTTCACAAATATTGCATTTTAATAACTATGTATGTGTTAATAATGTTACTAATATGTTTTTTAGTAAATAAAAACCTGTCAATTGGGGGTGGAAGTGGAAGATATTTTTCGTAAATGACAGTTTTAGGAATAAAAATAAATTGGGGACAATATTCTATTCGTGCCATTCCTTTAATTCTGTCCCTATATGTCTACGGCACGGGTTAGCTATGAATCATCCACAGTAAAACAAGCCGCCACTTTCGGCTTAACTTTGTTTAATTTAGTCAATTTTCATCTAATATTTTATGATCCCAAATATCAGCGACCTGTTGATATATCGGGCTCAACAATGTACCATTCATAATATTGTACACTGCCAGCTCTTCTCTTGTTATTCTATTCTTCGCAGAAGAGTATATTACATTTGCCAGCGTGTTTCTAATGCGTCATCGAAAATTAAAAACGGAAAGTGCAATCTCAGTCCATCGAATTGTAATTTGTATTATAGGCTAGAACTAGAGAAATTTTTGACAAAAAATAATGTTGTTAAGGGCTATTTCTATCAGAAAAATGGTCTGGACAGTACCAGTCTTTGAAGTTAAGAAGGACTGAAGTCTCTAAAATAGAAAATAGTGCACAATACAAGCAAGTTCGCATCATCGGGAGATGTCTATATTTTCATTTAAATAATTTGACGTAAACCTCATCATATATCTTTATAATAATTATTTACAAAGCTAAGATTATTTGCAAAAAACTGTTATTTATTTTCAATTATTAGGCTCAACAAAAATCTGCAACTCTGTTATAAAAAAATGCAAGCATTTATAAGCTCCTTTTAGTGCAGTAGGCTCCGGCCAAAGTACTTATTGTATTTTAAACGATCCAAACTTAAAAATACCCGTGTTTACCTAAGACGCACCAAAATATCTATCGTGACTATATGACAAGCACTTCCCCAAACTAAAAGACACCTCTCCACCTCGCAAACATTAAATCTTTGTTTGCTATATTTATAAAATTAAGCGGGAACAACTGTACGGCTCCTCGTCTGAAATAATGGCTACACCATGAGCGCAGATAATAAATGAGGGAAGGTCTAGCTAATTTTAAAAAGTATTTCTCATAATTAATGTTTCTTGTGATTTACGGCAAGATAATATATCGGACATAAATATGAATAGTTCACGCTGCTCATATGTCGCGAAACAAAAATATATATAAAAAATTTGAGAAATCCATAGATTTTATAAAATAAATGGTGCTATTATACCTACAAGGTTGTTATTTCAAAACTAGCCATCTAGAATAGTTCTCGATTTAACGTAGACACAAAAAACACTTCGATTTCGTTATTAAAGGGGAAGTTCACAACTATTGTTGATTAAATTATATATTAATTTCATACCTTAACCCGCAGCAGCAATATAATTAAGTGCACCCCCTATCCTTTGATACGTAATTTTATACACGATGAGTTTTAAATACGTAGTTA
Organism: Rhagium mordax; assembly: GCA_963680705.1. Classification (NCBI taxonomy): domain Eukaryota; kingdom Metazoa; phylum Arthropoda; class Insecta; order Coleoptera; family Cerambycidae; genus Rhagium; species Rhagium mordax. The sequence continues at coordinate 29,348,101 of OY796658.1, read as the reverse complement.
AATTTTAACCCTCAACATCTTTCGTTGAGTACAAATGATTGGAAATGTTTAATTTATTTTTAAACAATAAAGAAATTGTAATCTCGAATATTTTTTTCATCCTATTATTTAAAATCGGTTCATCCATGTCTGAGATCCAGAAATGTCTCATTTAATGTATACAAAATTAAGTGGTGTTAAATCTAGGGATCTTGCCGGCTATTCCTAAGAACCTCTGCTCCACGCCATTTTCCAGAAAATTCTGCATTCAACTATTGTCTCACAGACACAGCATGTCTTGTTGAAAATGCAAATTGTGCTCATGTTTCCTTCTCCATCCATCTAGTTTTCTAGCGACTGGGTAATATGGCTTTATGGGATTCTTAAAGAGTTCTAAATACAGCTCAGCTAAGGTTTTGTTAAATGAAAATAAACTCGATTGTCTCGTACCCTATAGTACGATTGGTTTTCGCAGGAAACTGTGTATAATCACAAAAATATCATTTTATAGTTGTAATATCAATAGAAATGTTGGTTTTAGCTACTTTCGTAATAGGAGGTGTTTGGTTCGACAGCGAAATGACCAAGAACTTCGACCTGCACGTGATTCGTCAATTCGTCAAAACGATTGATGGATGATTTTTTATTACATGCTGGTTCAGTATGTAATAAATAGTTCCTACAAATTTTCAAATTTAGTTGATTACATACTGATGGCCTCGCTGATGGCAAAGGTGTCTTTCGTTAAAAAAATTATCGCGTGATTTTCACTTCAGTAAATAATAATAATTTCTATTCTCTGCCAAATTATAAACCGTGTTAGAAAGACTATTTTTCGTTTTATTAGTAAATGTTAATGATCTGTGGATTGCCAATGTAAACAATTGATTTCTCTTAGAGTGCTTTTTGTCTTCCAAAAAAATATCAATAGCTTTTGCTCGATTATTTGTTTTTGTTGAAAAATTGTATGATTTACTTAATTAAATATTGTTTATATTGTAATTAATAAGAAGTGACCCATTTTGAACAACAAATAAAATGATTGTTCGAACTGATTTCTTTTTTGATGGAAATGTAGGTTCCTACGGCTTTTAAAACGATGTGTCAGAAGATGCATATGAAATTTTAAGGTTCAGGGTGAAAACATGGAACATAAAATTAGGAACTACCCATTGACTTGTTTTTTTGTCAAAATCGTGTATGGTTTAAATCCAGTTATGTTAGGTGGTTAGTTTTAAAATGAAAACCTTCCTACAAAGGGCTTAACGCGTATTCGACATAATAACCCATAATAACAAATTCTTGATTTTATCAAACAACTGATTATTTCTTCTTTACTTAACACTTATGAATTAATAATTGCATTGCTTTATTTATGAGCTAACATTATGCACATTTTTTTGGTTTAATCTATCATCACCAGTATACTGAGAAACAAGTACAGTATCGTCTAAATTAAATGATCGTAGCATAAATTCGGACTGAATACGCTAGTGCATTACTGGTTGCAGGTTTAGTCCAATGTTATAATTACACAGGTAATTCCAATACATTTCGTTCAGCTGGCACGGCCGGCAGTCAGGACCTCTTTCAGGTATTTATTATACTCCTAGTTATTGTTATTACACGACATTAATGTATCAATATATATTTTATTCATAATGATTTAAATTATATTTTATAAGCTACGTAATAAGCTACATTTTAAGAAAAGTACTGCTGTTATAGATACTTTTAAATTACTGTAATATGTTTAAAACTTCTAGTATTATCATAATAGTTTAACTATTTCCCACAGGAAAAATAGAAATTCAATGGAAATTATAGGGCACATTATTATTTTAGGTCATATTATTATTTCATTTATTGTATATTTTGTTTAAATTTATGTAGACCGTTTCGTTATTATTATCTTGTTATTTTAATTTAGGTAACTTTTCCATAGAACTTTTTTCTAGAACAGGAAAATTTTAATTTAGCTATTATGTTACACTATCAAGTGCAACATATTTGCTCAAAATTTGAATTTTGACTAATTTTGTAGTTCTGATCAGATTTTTGCGTAGCTTTTTGGATAAAATTAGGTCTAGTGTGATTTTTAATTTTTCTCATTTATTATTGACCGCAGTAAGTTGCGGGTTTACAGGTAATCTATTTAAAAATATCAACCCTGTTTCACGTTAGTATAATTGACCAAAATTTTAAATGGGTCGTAAAATAAATATAAAATATACAAAGGTGTGACGGTGAGAAGTACAAAAACGATATAATATGAAGAATTTTAAACAAAAGTCCTAGTATAAAGTAAATATGTCGTTGATATATTTCTATAGAATTCCTAAATTATTATTTTTTTAGATATACAATGATAAAATAAAAAAAAAAAGTTCTTTCACTGGGATTTGAACCTGCTACAACTCAGTGAGTTTACCAAAGAAGCGCATCTCATGTTTAGCATTGCCAAGCCAACGATTCTTTTCTTACCCGTGTTACTACAATTTGCATTGTTGATGTGGATAAATCCTATTATTAAAAATTTAAGTAATGCATCCCAATCAATTATTTAATTTTCTTACGTTTCGGTTTCGTTTAGCTTTCAAATAACATGAGTAGGTATTGTTTTAAAATATAAGTAACTAATTTTACATTTTACTTATAAACTGAGTGTCGTTATATATCATAACATAACGCTCAGTTTTAATAGATGTAAGATGTTAAATTAGTTCCAATACAAATTCTCTTTGAAATAAATCAATACTAACAATTCATTTCCCACCAATGATCAAGAAAAGATAGGAGTCTATATATTTTCTTAATATTTTGTTAGATGAATGCCCGTGTTACAAATAACTATTATATTAGTTATTTAACAAAGTGAAATCAATTTTTGTAGTTAAAAACTAACCAATACAAAAAAACTTAATTACAATGATGTATTTTGGATAACGTTAAATATACAGGATGTTTCCACAGTTAAGAAAACTTATTTCCAAGCATTTTACTGTAAGTAAAATTTTAATTAGTATTTTCAGAAGTCTGTAAACTCATTTTAATTTATGTAACACTGAGACAAATACATTTCGTGAAATGCTTATTCCTTTTATATTTGTCAGCCTTATTATAAAATTAATGTGATTTTATATCTCAGCTTATCATGTTTAATCCAATGATATATAAAAAAATTGAATTGTAGTTAATAATTGTGTACTAAATTGTTTTTAAATGTTATTTTTATTCGAATGTGTCAAAAAATTACATTTCTCGGTCAGAAAACAAAAACGAAAGGTAGAACTTTTCTAGCTACTTCAAGTAAACGACCTGAAAAGACTTTTCAGGCCTACGCCGGAAAAGTGATAGACAAAAAGATTAAGCGTTTTTGTAGTTACCTACTTTTTAAAATGCTGGCCCTTTTTTCTACTGTAAAATGGCAATGCACTTGTAAATAAAACTTCCATTCAAGCAATTTTAATTGAATAAAATAAGCGATTTCCGAATTTTAATTTAATTCGATACTAATTTCAAGCAAACTGATATGACAGCAGTTGTGCAGTTGTTATTTATTATATCTGGCCTTATAGTTCACAGCCGTCTACAAACAAACTTGAAAATTGTATCATTTGCGGGGTAGCAAGTAAATCTTAAGAACATAATATTTTAATTTTCCCTATCATTTTAATATCCATAAGCACATTCGAATAAAAAATATTGTATGACACACAGACGAAAAACCGTTTTTCGGACTCCTACGAATTGCCATATTTTCGCAATATTTCGTAGTCACCCGAAAAACTAGATTTTTCGTCCTTATGACATAAACTACTATTGTGGCATCTCAAGTAGCATTTGTTTTTCTTAAATGCATACATAGTTCTTCTCAATTTGAATGTAATTAATAAGTAATTATTATTATTTCTACGTGTAAAAAGCACGTTGTCAAATGCAGCATGTAAAGGCGGCGCGGCGCCGCCGCGCCAGCCAAAGCGGTGCCACAATATCAGATCAGGTGCGTTTTATTGGTTCAAAATTTTTATTAAATATACAAATTTTGAGACGATCTGTCTTCATTTAGTTCCCTAAAGCAATAGTGCCTAGTTGTCTATCGTTTTAATTGTGATATTTTTTTGTGTTTTCTTTAACTTCCCGTTTGGAGTTAGGTTTTGTTATTATTTGCTATTTGTGGTTCTTTAGTTTATTTTGGGTTTAGTTTAAATTTATATTTTTCGTGTTTAATATTAGTATTAGAATAGGTTTTTAAAATTTATTTCAATTAATTTTTTTAATAATTAGTTCTTTACGGGTTTCTGGGTTAATTTAGGTTTAGTTTAATATTTTTCATTTATTATTAATATTAGAATAGGTTTTCAAAATTTGTTTCAGTAATTTTTTTTTAATACTTTTTTACGTATTCCTGGGTTAATTTTAGGTTTATTTTAATAATTTTCATTTAATTTTAGTAATCGAATAGATTTTTTTAATTTACTTTTCTTAATTATTGTAAGTTTCATTTTTTGCATTAAGATGGGTAGAAATCCTGATCAAAAAGATATTACGGAAAAAACGATCGGAGCTATAATTGTTTTGTGGGAGCTACAAGTTCCAACCCGTGAAATAGCTGAACGTGTCAACCTATCGGTAAGTCAAATTATTTTTATAAACTCATTTGTGAAGTTGTAAAATTTAATAAAAAAATTGCCAGTGTGAGATATTTATAACTCATAGATTTTAAAATTTTAAATAGGCTGGATTCTAATATATCTCATCTTGCAGCAGAAAATAGTGAATCTAACGTAATTATTTTCTAAATGGTATTACCAAATTAGTAGTAGCCAAAAGTAAGTGACAGTAAAAATCAATTAAATCTGACACTGCAATATTTTGTCAATAATAGACAACTCTCAATAAAATTTAAATAAATTGTGAATGGAATACAGGGTGCGTCACTTAAAACTACCCAGACTCGTAATTTTCTTATTTTTTAAGCTACGATCATGTTGGGCATATCAAATTGTAACTATTTTTAAGACCTTTAAACATGCGTACAGAGTGATTAAAACAAACTTTTTTTGAAAATATTGTTACAAAAGGAAACTTAATTTCCTTGTATATTTTTGTGCCTCACCCTGTAAACTGTGTTAATGCTTTCCTATATAAAGGCTTTAATTAGCTTAAATTTATGTTATTACGCCATGTTCGAATTTTTTTCAGGTTTTAGAGAAAATTTCCTATTTACCACATTTTAATAAAAGCTTGTTTTTAAAAATATTATTTCCTTTTATTTTTTGTTGCTGTTATGTTATTTTAAATATTGATTATGATAATATGTGTTTTACAAATAAAACATAAAATTATTATTTACAATCTTCAAATTTACTTTAAAAAAATTCAGTTTGGAATCGAAAACAGTATTTCTTAATTTGATTGTCTAAAAAAAAATTCAATCATGATGTAATAACATAAATTAAAATAAAATCTTTATAAGAAATCATTGACACAGTTCATGTAGTACAGGATGAGGCCAAAGAATATACAAAGAAATTAAATTTCCACAATTTTTCCCACTTTTTTTTTTTATTGCTGTACGAATGTTTAAAGGCCTTAAAAGTATCTACATTTTGTGCCCGACATGGTCGTCGCTTAATAAATAAGAGAGTTACAAGTCTGGGGAGTTTTAAATGGCGCACCTTGTATACAGAGTGTTTCAAAGTTAACGGAACATACGATACTTGTGGATAGAGGGCACTTTGGCGGTTCCAAATTACCCGATATTAAGGCATCCATCGTCCTTCATTACTGAGATACAGAATTCATTGATTTTGGCCAAATCTTTCTTTGGTCATAACTTTTGAACCACCCTGTATAATCGGTTCATACTTAGAATATATGGTTCACTTATTTTACTTGATAAAACCTCATATAAACCAAAATCGAAATCCAGGTCTGGCTTTATAAAAAACTGACAATATGTTGCATGTGTTGTATGGCAAAATTTTGTAGAACTGTTTCGATATTCGAAAAGAGCGGAAAAAATTAAATAGAGTAGCTCACTTAATTTGTCTGCGCATTTCATTCATCAACCTTAATTAATTGCCGTAAATCCAATTTCATTGAAATGGTCGAGACAGTTAGAACTTGAAAATTTATTTTGGTATTTAATTAACAAAAAAATTAATTAGATAGATAGATTATCAGATGAACTTTATTTAGACTTTCTGCAAATTTTTTTACCCATGTTAATGGCAAATGAAAATATTGCAGGAATGTATTTCCAGCATGATGGCGCTCCACCCCTAAATGACAATTTTTCAAATATGTGGATAGGTCAGAGAGTCTAAATAAAGTTCACCTGATAATTTATCAGGGAGAATATGTGGCCCAATTAATTTTTTTGTTAATTAAACACCAAAATAAATTTTCAAGTTCTAACTGTCTCGACCATTTCAATGAAATTGGATTTACGGCATTTAATTAAGGTTGATGAATGAAATGCGCAGACAAATTAAGTGAGCTACTCTATTTAATTTTTTCCGCTCCTTTCGAATATCGAAACAGATCTACAAAATTTTGCCATACAGGGTAGGGTGTTGATTTTCACATGCAACATATTGTCAGTTTTTTATAATGCCAGACCTGGTTTTCGATTTTGGTTTATATGAGGTTTTATCAAGTAAAATAAGTGAACCATATATTCTAAATATGACCCGATTATACAGGGTGGTTCAAAAGTTATGACCAAAGAAAGATTTTGCCGAAATCAATAAATTATCCTGTATCTCAGTAAGGAAGGAGGATGGATGCATTAATGTCGGGTAATTTGGAACCGCCAAAGTGCCCTCTATCCACAAGTATCATATGTCCCTTTAACTTTGAAACACCCTGTATATTCCTATTTATTTGATGTTAATCTTTGTACTAAATAATATAATTATTAGGCGTGCCAAGTACGGCGATGGATTAATCGTCATTTGGAACCCGAAAACGAGGCTGAAATTAAAAGAAAAGGGAGGTGTGGTCGCAAGCATATTCTGCAGCAGCAAACTGTTCAAGAAATTTTAAATGATGTTGAAAACACACCCTTCCAAAGTTCTACTACAATAAGGGAACATCATAATTTACATTGTAGCACGAGCACAATTAAAAAAGTTTTAAGAGAGAACGGCGTGTTTTGTCACCGGCCTGCAAAGAAGATTGCATTTACCGACCAGCACAAAATCAACAGGGTGAGATTTTCCGAAGAGAACATAAATAGACATTGGGCCAATGTCATATTCTCAGATGAGAAAGTTTTTTGCTCCAACACGGACTCATTAAAGCCATTATGGAGACGACGAAATACTAGATTGGAGGAAAAAAATGTCCTAAAAACAAATAGAAGCGGGAGAATTTCTTCTGGATACTGGGGATGGATGAGTGATGCAGGGCCAGGTGAATTGGTAAAAATTAACGGCAGATTTACAGCCACTGAATATGTCAATATTCTAGACAATGTTATGTTGCCAAGTGTAAGACAATTATATCCTCATCCAGAACCAATAGTTTTTGTGCAAGATAATTCTCCCATTCATACTGCCCAAATTGTACAACAGTGGTTTCAAAATCACGAAGACATCCAGCTTCTTAATTGGCCAGCTAAATCTCCAGATTTGAACCCTATAGAAAATCTGTGGGGTATTATGGTTCGAGAATGGGAGGACGTTGAAGACGGACCCAACATAAGAACGGCAGATGCGCTGGATAGACATGTTAATTCGGTGTGGGAGCGTCTAAGAGGTAGGTCTGTCTGCGAGAATTTGGTAAGATCTATGAGGGAGAGACTACAAACCACAATAAATACTGGAGGCCTTTGGACTAAATATTAATATACACATCAAGTTAATTATTTAATACATTAATATCAATATATCAATAATAGTATGTGATACTTCTTTTAATATTTATTTTTTTTTTTCTATAAGTACCTAGTAATATTTTAATTTTTTATACAATTTATTTACATATTTTACAATGTAATACGATTTCAATGATTTATACTATATATTTGTCTTATATATGATAATTATTAAATTGATTGTATAACGATATTTATTAAATTGTTTGTATAACTTTTTTATAATAAATAAAAAAATTAATATTTTTGTACCATATGTGTTTATTCTATGTATTCATTAGTGTGAGTGTGTAATTATACAGGTGTTTCATTAATAATTGTACAAAAAGAAATCACATATACCCGAGTTCAAAATAAATCGATTGGACCAAACTTACCTCTATACCAAAATGCTTCCTAAGGGAGCTACAGGCACCTAAATGTGGGCCCCTGAAGACGGTTTTTATTTATTATCTACGAAACTCTTCAAGTTAAAGTAATGAAATTTTGCACATCCACTAAACATTCTAAGCCTAACAAAATGAGGTAAATATCATCTCAAAATTTTTACCAAGGGTGGGTCAAGCTGGAGGGGTGGGGGGTAAAAATTACCGCAACTTTTTTATTTGTAAATTTTTTTGAGTTTTGACTTCAAATTATGAATTGTCAGAGTTTTTTACAAAGAAAATGCCCTCTTGTGCAACTTCGATCGGAGGCACCGTTTTCGAGATAAATTCATTTTAATAGTCAAATGCATTTTTAAGATAGATTTCAAAATGCTAGCATAACAATTTAATTTAATCATGTTAAAGGATTTCATGATATGTAGTCGGTAAATTAATTTTTTTGTGAGAAAATGTTATTTTTTAAATTGTGAGACATTTAATAGGAATAGGTTTGTTTTTTTTACTATGTTTGTTAAATGTGTAATATTTTTGTTAATTTAAATTAAATTTAAAATCATCACTAGCCGTATTTCTTTTTCGCCGCTGAATAGCTCCGCCATTTTTTATCTAAATATATAAGTATCATATATTTCTGAAATCAGAAAAGAACGCTCTATCGACATATGTAAAAATATACAGGGTGTTCCATAAGAAAAAAAGTACATTTTTTTTTTCACCCTGTATACCGTTGGCTTTAAAAAACTCTGGTTAGCATATTCAAAAACTACGGAAAAAATACAGAGGCTAGCATTTTGAAATTTAAAAATATCTTAAAAACTCGGGAGAAAAGGGGGTGGTTACTTTAACGTGGGACACCCTGTACGTTTTTTCAACTGACTTCCGATAAATTGTATTACTAGATTTAGTTTATCATATTTTTTCTTTGTTAATCTTCTCTTTATATTGTTTAGGTAACATTTTAACTTTTCACAGTTTTTATAAAACTCCCAATTATTTATATTATATATATATATTTTAAGAGGTTAAGCAGAATAATAGGTTTAGTTACATTTTGTTTAGTTTTATAAATTGTAATAATGCAGTTTATGCATCTTAAGCCTTTTTGAGATAATTCTGAAAGTATATCCAAATAACCTCATATTATGTGCAAATATATCCAATTTATAACTTATAAACTTTTTTTTTAGCCGTTTACTTTGGATTTTACACGGGCAGTTCATACATTTGGCGCTCACTGTATCTATTTTTTATTACTGTTTACTACTACTGCGATATAAAAAAACGAAACGATTCTGGTTTACTGTCACTCTATCGCATCAGGTTCGATTCCCACTGGGCGAACTTTTTTTTTATTTAAAAATATATAATACATGTATTTTTTTAATAAACAATATAAAATAAAAATATATATTATATGTATTTTTTTATTCGAATGTGTCAAAAAATGACGATTCTCGGTCAGAAAACAAAAACGAAAGGTAGTACTTTTCTAGCTACTTCAAGTAAACGACCTGAAAAGACTTTTCCGGCCCAGGCCGGAAAAATGACGGACAAAAAGATGAAGCGTTTTTAGTTACCTACCTACTTTTTAAAATGCTGGCCCTTTTTTTCTACTGTAAAAAGGTAATGCACATGTAAATAAAACTTTTATTGTATTTATTTTATGTAGTATATTTTTTATTAAATTCGATATTATAATATGTAAATTGAATTCGATAGGTACTAATTTCAAGCAAACTGATATGACAGCAGTTGTGTAGTTGTTATTTATTATATCTGGCCTTAGTTCACATTACAAAAATACTTGAAAATTGTATCATTTGCGGGGTAGCAAGTAGCAAGTCAATCTTAAGAACATACTATTTTAATTTTCCCTATCATTTTAATATCCATAATTCGAATAAAAAATACTGTATGACACACAGACGAAAAACTGTTTTTCGGACTGACAAACTACTATTTTAATAAACAATAAAAACTAAACTAAATAATTTGCATCATTGTCTAATTTTGTTCTATAATGATGCATACAAAACGTTTGCACAACACTACTGTTTTCATTTCATTATTAGTCTTAAATATTCAAACCATAAAATTTAAAACTTAAAAAGTTTCCTACTGAAGAAAGTATATAATTTAATTAATTTGTTGCATAATGAATAAAATGTATTAACGAAAATTAATTTTTGCAGTGTATATTATCTATAATAATATAATGAAATTCTCTTCGGCCAAGCCAAAGCCCATGTCGCAGTCTGTGCCGTTGTCTTGAGCTTACCTGTGTATTATCACATTGGATCTATACGGCAACCAGTAATGCACTAGCGTACTGAGGCCGAATTTATACTACGATCATTTAATTTAGACGATACTGTACGTGAATCAAGTACAGTTTTAGGTCATGATTATTTTTCTATTGTGGAATGCTTAATCAAATTATATATTTTATTATTGCTAATAATGTGGCACAAAGATCTTGCCTAACTATAAACTTTCAGTAAAATAGGTTTAACTGGGTCCTTATTTCAAAAAAACATAAATATAGAGAACACAATTTGGTTAAGTACCTACTAACGACCCACTAAAAATCACCGGTATGAAGTTAATCGAAAATCTTTTAAAATATTTATACTTGTCTTATTTGTACCTACTTCTGTTTTGTAACATATTGTTATTTTGTGTTATTATAAGTTTCATTTCTAATTTATTTTCTTTAATATATCCCTTATATATAAAATAAATAGGTCGGTAATAGGCATTCATATTTTCCTAGCAACTTATAGGTCGATTTTAGACTTACGAACAGAATTCATATTTTTGTCTGTTTGTTTTTGCAAAAGTAAGTGAGACTCACTAATTAAAGTACTTTTATAGCTTTGGTGTTTACCTTCTCCTAACCTACATTATCGTTATTAAAAAATGGTGCATTAATTTTAGAATTTAGAAAAAAAAATTGAATTTTAGATTCCACACTATCATTATTTGTAATGTAAATTATTTTATTTATTTTTTTTGCTTGATAGATATTCTTTAAAACTCTACCTACATATTTTTCTTGTATCAAGTATGAAAATCTAGATTATAAAAATATAAATAAATTTTCACATTAGCCTTTTTAAATAGTAAAATTTACTTATAACTTCAAGAAAAGTTTATTCACATAACTTGATTTGTTTTATTTTTTACCTGAACACCAATAGAATTTTTTCTTCCTATCTTTGATGTATCAAAATTATAAAGTCGGTAATAAATAATATCAATATTTGCTGTATGTCTTTTTAGTAGTAGGTTGCTATAATTTTTTAACGAAATCTTTTAAGGCTGTGGAATTTCCCAGTTTTATTAACTTTAAATAGTTAGTTATTTAGTTGATTGAGGGAGCTGAGCAAATTTATCTAAGATGCCTATTTACACTATGGTCAATAATGGGTTGTTGTTAATAATTTGGAGTAGGTAATATAGAAATGAACTTAAATAGGATCTTTCAGTTTTTTCTCGATTTTTTTTCATAGAAAAATGTATTTGTGACATAACACTTTTATATTTGTTCTAATAAAAGGATTGTCTTTTTAATTTTTTATAAAGTCTAACTCTATTAAGATGTTTACAATTATATTATAGCTGGAAAATGTCAGTACCAATTGCAAATAATTCATTAATAATTTGGCAATAATTTTGTCTCAGAAATAAACAAAAAAACTAATGGTGCCATCAAATTACCAAAAATGTCCGTTTCTATAAGTAGAGATAGGTAATCGTTTTTTGTGATTCACAATTAGTGAAGTAGTTTAAAATAAAATTTTAAAATGCCATTATTTATTTGTGATTTTAAGGTTAGGTATAGGTAGGTTTAAAATAACATTTGTTTTTGCAAAGAAAACCTATAATTTCTATGAAACTTTTTTCTACAAAAGCAATCAAGAAATCACTGAGCATGAAAATGACAGATATCTCAAAAACAGAGCTATTTTAGGGAAAGTAAAAAATAGAAAATTCAATGGAAACTTTAAATTTTCAAATGCACAATGGCAGCGACGTTTCCCGCTTGTCAGGTTTTCAGGATGATCCCGGATCCTATAACTCCGCCTCTCGTAATAATAATTTTTACTTATAAGTCGCCGGTAGTGAATCATTTTATGTAATTTACCAAAAAAGATAAAAGTTTTCGTCGAAACATTTATTCTAATGCTTTCCAATTTAATATTTATACAAATAAATCAATTCGGACCAGTTTAACAATATTTAATGATTATAATTTATATTTTCTTATGTTCAAAATTTAATGCTCTTCTGCTCATTATTCTCTTTTTTATGTACATATTGTGTTTCTTATTTTTTAAAGACTCAAAACGAAAATAATCACTTAAAAATTATAAAATGTAAAGTAAGAAAATAATAGTGTTTCCATTTGACCAATGCGACTACAAAAGGAATGAAATAATATTAAGTTGAGGCAAAGTTGACAAGATTATACCGGGTGGCCACAAGTCAATATACGCCCCCAATTTTTTGGTTGATTTTGAATTAAAAAATGTTTTTGGATACGTGAGTAAGATAAAAGTGGGCTATTTTTAGATTAACAGGAACGAAAATATCACTAGTGACATCTACTTTTTTCTTAAATAGAATGTACGTGTTTTTTATGGTGTTTTATAAAACATGAAATTCTAAGTGCAACAGTTTTTTCAAATTTCAAGAATTTCAAAAAATAAGTGATATACGAACGATTTTTTATTTTTTACAAAAGGTACGAACTGCGAACTGTTTAAACTACTTTATTATTACAAACGATCTCGTTAAGAAAAGATTATTGGCGAAAAAATTAAAGCTTATGAATCCGATTAATAAAAAAAAAAAATGTACGGTCCCATTTAAAAATTTTCCATTGGACTCCTACGGAAATGAAAATAAAAATTAAATTCCGTTTTTCGAGGAAAACCTAAAAATAGTCGGATCTATCAGTAATTCAAATAAATGTTTTATTCTTTACAGACAAGGTTATACTACCTTGCTAATAATTTCCATAGCCTACTTAGTAATTTTCTTACGATATTCATCTGACGCGGACATTTTGTAAATAAAAGAAATCGTTTGTATCTCATTTATTTTTTGAAATTTTTGAAATTGGAAAAAACTGTTGCAGTTAGAATTTTATGCTTTATAAAACACCAAAAAAAATTCACGGTCATTTAAGAAAAAAAAGTGTCACTTCCGGTTCAACCTGAAGTGTTATTTTCGTTCCTGTTAATCTTAAAATAGCCCACTTTTGTCTTACTCACGTATACCAAAAACGAAATTTTTAGATTCAAAACAACCAAAACATTGAGTCGCGGCCACTCGGTATATGTCCTCAATTCTTTTTAAATTTTTCGTAGGTGTTAAGAATTAGTGTTCGAGTTAAGCAATACTGACTATGTAAGAGGGTGCAGAGGTGTAAAATACAGGAATAAAATATCACTTAAATTACATATATTATTTTATACTTCACGTAGCCTAAGAAAATAATTTAAAATAGTTATTATTTATATAAGAGGATTAACAAGCCTTTAATCTACGAGAAAAATGTGCACTCGCGACGCAGCCGAGAGTAAAAATTTTTCGAGTGGATTGAAGGCTATTAATCCCCGAATGTAATTCAATGTTTTATCCACGACTACGGTCAAATTAGGAGCCGTATGAGAGCAAGTGAAAAATTGTGATTTTGAAAAAGGTCAGATTTGACAAGATTATTTTGACTAAGAATCTATTAATTTTGAGCAAAAAAATAGAAGCGTGGTATTATGAATTCTAATCCACTAGTGTATTATAGGGCCTTTAATCCAATGGAAAACAGACGTATTAAACCTTCTTAATATAGTGGTCGTGGATAAAAATATTATGTGTTCGTCGTTCGTCGTCAAAATTTTAGAACCGGATATTTTGATAACATTTGACGTCTATAGCTATTAGGGTACTAATGTCATAGTTGTACACTAATAACATTTAAGAGAAAAGCTGAAAAAAAAATTATTTCTGAATATCTGATGGATAGACAGGTAAATATTACCTGTTATTTTACTCAGCCTTGCACTATATTGTTGATTGATCCTTTCATCTAGATAGGATGTTTAACATTAAATAAGAAATGAATATTAGCGACCCACTTAAACATATTTTATGTTCTTTTTCCGTAAATATGTATGTTCATAGTATAAGTCAAAATATAATTTTCGGTTAAATTTCGCTGTAACTCAAAGAGGCAACGTCATAAGACATTTGTTTAACAGACCATTTTTTTTAAATAAGTCAAGGAATCATCACTATTGTTGGCATAAACATATATGAAGAATTAAAAAATATATCAACACTCTATAGTCTCTATATCATGTTAATTTTATAATGCTAACAAAATTTCTATTCTGTTCATCATCATTGTTATTTTTTCTCTTCCTTTTCTTGTTTGGGATATATTACCACATTTCTTGAGATTCCTATCCAAAAAAAGTTGATTTATCTAAAAAATATTCAAATTAACCAGTTTAAAACTGGGAAATAACCTCTACGCCTTTGACGTAATGTCAGAGGAACAGTTAGAGGGTGTTTTTTGACAACTAATAAGAATTAAATTAATACAAAAATACTGCGCTGACGTTTCGGAAACTATATCTGTTTCCTTTTTCAAAGTTTAGGCTTTAGATTTTAACATTGGAAATGTTTTTGTTTTCGTATATGGGGTTGAAAATCAGTTTCATGTTGCATATTATGAAGCATGCATTTATAGAAACAGTGGCGACAACATAGTGACCAATTTTTGATTGGTTGTCTAAATCGCGTGGTACCGGCAGTCATGTTATTATTTTTTTATGAGCGTCTTCTTGTCGAGAAAATCCCAACGGCTATATCTCGTTGCGATTCCTTGAATATTTAAAAAGTTATTAGCGTTTCAATATCCCATGTCGAAGTGTTCTGTAAATTTTGCGAAATTAAAAAGGCCGAATGCGCGCGCAGAACCCTCCAAATTTCATGCACGTGCAGGGCTTGTCAAAACTTTAAAATTTTTCGTTAACGTCAAAAATGTCACTTTTCAGTTAGGATCTGCTGACCACAAAATCGCAGCTGGACCGCACAATTCACGATGTACTTTCAAGTTGGACTTTCGAGCTTGGATTTATTGCTAGAACGGCGGCCCGGTGGCCTGTTTTCGTTTGGAAATAAGGTTTAAAATTTTCGTGTTTTAGCAAAATTCGCCAAAAAATCCATAGTGCGTCCGATAGATTACACCTTATAGTAGATCCAGCGAAATTTAATGATTTCTTAATATCGGTCCGAGGACGGAACCGATTACAGTTTCGGACTCGGAAGGACTTCAGGACCCCGAAACAATTTTCTGTTTCTCGATAGTGCCTTTCTTTCCCTATGACATTTAATTGTATCGAGTATTGTATCCAAGTAAGAAACTGCATGATTCAAGAGAGGATTAAACAAATGTTTTTAGTTTCCTAGTAGGGGGTCGAAAATCTGTTTCATGGCAAAATGACGTAACGCGTGAGATTTCAGCGGTTTCAGAACGGTAGACGTCAAAATTACACTTTTTCGTTCACTCCTATTGAGCCTAAAATCAGAGCGTGACCGTGCAATTCACGATGTAGTTCTAAGTTCGACCCTCTACCTTGGATTTCTTACCAAAACAGTCTCTCGGAAATTCGTTTGGAAATAGTATTTGAAGTTTTCCTCTTTTTGCAATTTTTTCAATTTTGTCAATGACTTGCAATTTGACAAATCATAGGGGTGGATTTAGGATCGGGGTTGCTCTGGGAGGTTGCCGATATCTGATTTGTACGTATTACCGAGTGTTAGACTAGGTTTGAGTGCCATTACTTTAACATGAGGTAGATTAAGCAAAAGTAAACAAAAAAATTTATCGCTGCGTTATAAAAGTCACGCTCAACAATCTCCAAGACAACTTAACATCGAGAAGCACGTCGAAAAGCTTATTTCCTTTTGTCCTGTCGAAATATGTATAGCCGAAAACCATATGTAACTTAAAATTTTGTCGTTTTTCGCAATTTACAAAGATAGCGGTGATTTGAAGCAAAATAAAATATATGTTCAACTCCTCTCTCAATGCCTGATCGAATGGTATGTCACACGGTTACAGTACATGCAAAATGTACAGAAATTAATCAAATAAGAAAGAAAATTGCGAAATCTTTGTAACTCTATACTTATTATTTATGTAATTTGAAGGTGGATTTTTATTGCATCCACATTTGTACGACGTATGTTAACTACGTGAAAACCAAATTTAGGCAAAATTCAGTAATCGTAGCCCTCCCTTAAGAAAAGTTTTTGTCAAATGATATAAACGAAATCCGATTAATTTCAATGTTGCCAAAAATTCTTTAAAATAATGGATTCTTTGTAAAACATGCTGTAGATGATGTAGATTCACCTATTGTTAAAATAGCAATTGAAATATTAAATAATAGACGAACATTTGTACTTAGTTGATGAGGACGTTGATCTCCTTGTTCTATTAATCGCTTTAACTCCAGAAGAAAAAGATATATTTTTCATAAGGAAAAATTATATTATGGAAAATTCTTTCTTCGTCGGAAATACAGAAATGACAAGAACGTATAAAAATAGTTATTTACATTACTAGATGCGAAAGGTTACTTTAAGGCGCGAGGTGATTTTTGAATGGTCGAGGCGAAGCCGAGACCTTTAAAAAACACCGAATACTTAAAAGGGCTTTCGCATCGTGAAATGTATTATATTTTTTCTATTATACCGAAAACAATTATGGGATTTACTAATTTAAAACTATGAAATGAAATTAATTGACGTTTTTAATAAATTTTATAGTTTAGCCTGTGAAAATTGTTTCCATGGCAACCAAATGTTACACATTTTAATTTCTGGTGGTTTCAAACTAAAATAAACAAATAATGTTTTGTGGCGATATAAATGGGAATATTACTTGTGCCTTGTTTTACCCCAAGAAATCCAAAGCAAGGTATATGCAAACTTTGAAGCGTTTTTAAAATGGAGTAGGTAGGTACTACGCTCGGTACTACGTTGGGTACTACGTGCCGACAAAAATGTTGGCGTACTTCCTAGATAGACCTTTCTTTATTAATACAAAATTGTTTAGTTGTATTGTATTAATTCGTTCAAATAGAACGGATTAATTTCGTTTAAAATTTGTTTTTCTACTTTTCTGTCCTGGCCGCATAAGTTTTACTTTCGTAGATAGCAACGCCTTAGCAACCAGGTAACTCGAATGTTTACTTTCGTTATCGCGCGTGTTGCTAGGGTTACAAAGTTCATTTATATAGACGGTAGTAGAAAAATACAATTTTACTGACTCATGCCTTCAGTGGTTCTGATACCACGTCTACAATATTTCAGAAAGAAAAATTAAAAGTCATCAAACTTCTTTAGAAAGAAATGCAGTTGGTTAATGTAGTAAGAACTTTCAATGGCAAGAATTCAACCCCTCACAAGTAAAACAGGCTGGTGAAACCCTTTTCCTACTTGTAGGTATACGGTGCAAGGAAAATCACAAAAATGTCTCACTCAACTCATACAGATTTAATCAATTAAAAAAATCGCTGCACAAACAAAAATCAAAGTTGGAAATATGTATTACCATCAACTTCAGAGGCAGTCGTTTATTATTCATTACGAGTATTCTACAAAATTCAGAAATGGCTTGGCAATGAAAGAAATCCACAACAGTGGTGTTACAACCTGTGACAACACTTTTTGTGCCAACAGCAAAATCAATATTGCAGCTTATCTCCTGCAACCGCAACAGAAAAGCAGGTTGAAGATGCTTACAAATTTACGGAAATTGTCAGGGAGTACGATGTCTAAATTCATACATAGATAAAATTATTTATTTATATGCTATCGATTCCGATCTTCTTTAGATACAAAGTGTGTTTCATTCAATATATATAAAATTTTAAACAACTCGATAATCCTCACTTGTACAAAGATTATGTACTTTTTCATTTTGCAGAATATACTCACAGATAAACAAGCAAAAAATGAAGGAAACAAACGTAAAATTGGTAAAAAAATTTAATAAAAAAGTCGAAAATTAATATTTCTCTATAAATAAAAATATTCTTATTTTTTGAAAATTTCCCATGGTTCAATTGCCAATTTTTAATATGCATGTGAAAACCTAGTTCATCCCACGATTTTTCATGTAGGCAGCTCCGACACACCCCTTACGGTTCGGGACTCTTAAGTTTCTTGAAACATAGGTATGTATTTTTAAACGCATGTCAAGTTTCAACGAATTCACTATGTTCTTGTTCAGTTTGGACACTTTTCCTGTACTATTAGCTGCGTTTAATAGTTTGCGATTAATCAATATCGGTATTTGTAATTGTTAGGAATCACTTTTCATCTTCACGAAATTATTTTAAATTATTTTAGTTTTAACATTAAAAATTTTTGTTAGTGAAAAAAATTTGTATAATACCATTTTAGTTTTCATTATGGGAATGTTTTTGTTAATAAAAAAAATAACTCTTTTTATTTTAATTTCTAAATAAAACTACTGATAATAAGATTTTAATTTTTGAAAATGTTTTGTGTCAATGAAATAACTATTTGCTACTTTGCAACAAATTTTCATTTTTATCACATCCGAAATATCACAAGATTTGCGTTCTACTTCGTCATTTCCAATGTCTCCTCCGGTTGCATCTTTGCGAAGGACTGTGAATTTTTTTCATGTAACGTGTAAATAACACGGCATAAAATAAAAATTACGTCAAAGGCGTAGAGGTTTATTCCCAGTTTTAAACTGGTTAATTTGAATATTATTTAGATAAAGCAACTTTTTTTGGATAGGATAAGAATCTTAAGAAATGTGGTAATAAATCCCAAAAAAGAAAAGGAAGAGAAAAAATTTATGAAATGAGACAATTAACATTTAAACAATCGTCGTTATTAGGTATATTTAATAATGATACTCCGGGGCCAGCGCTACTGCGTATAAACCGCCGCCGTATACTCATAATACTAAAGATTAATCAACAGACGTCACGGCTAATTATCCGGATGGGTGAATATTACAAAAATGCAGCGACCATGTTCCACCTTCTAGCAGTTTGTTTTTCAGCTTTAAACGCAGGATCCTTGGGAGAGAACTACATGTGGATATACCTACCATCCTTGCAGGGGATGTAAGTGAGTTCCTTTTGTCTATTAGATGTTAGGCAGATAAAATATCCCTAAATTGCAATAAACAAGGGGTTCGGAAAATTTTTCACTTTAGAAGTAGCTCATCTCCTGGTGTCGGTAATCGGCTGGAAAAAGGTAAGAATAAGCATGCAACATAAAAAAAAATAAAACCTTATCAAATTGTGAGTGATGTAAAAGAAACCTAACAATTACTAGATATCTTTAAAAAATTGTAAAATGTTACTCAACGGTACAGATTAATTCAGCTTCAAACTATTTAACAAAGCCATAATATACATATACTTTTTATTTATTTTTGTAAAAGGTACTTATGGTTTTACGAAATAAAATGAAATTCAGTACAATACTTAAAGTTAAATGTAATTCCTTTGGCTACGTCAATGAGCGCAACATTTAGATGAACAAACACGTTTCATCGCCCTGCCGTGGTGCCTGTTTTTTGCTTTTTTGCATAAAAGAATGAAATGTTCACAGAGAAATTACTGATGTCTCTAAAACGCAGACATAGAACCATCCCGGCGGGAATTTCTATTTTATTTCTATTTTTCTTTTGTTTGTTTTATTTATACGTCAACCACGATAATGTTAATGTCAACACACACATAACTGTCTATTAAGAACAGATCAGCGATTTGCTTCTCGTTTATAAAATGCCACTAAAAAAAAGTAATCCCTTTGATCCCGTTTATTATGCGTCCATTCAGTTTAATTTACGCGAATAATTATTATTAACCAAGTTTATTTGATAATTGACTTATTATTTTTTTTATATATTTCCTTAATTAGTATATGAAGGGGGATTATTGTAATCAATTTATCTAAAATATCATTGAATAAATAATAAATACTTAAACAAATCACAGAAAATCTAGAATTTTCAAATTTTCATTGAAATATGCAGTGGCTTGACCTCAACTGAGGTGTTACTCACCATATTGTTTCATTTAGAAAATTCGCCGATTTACCAGTTGTTGGGGGACAAAAAAAAGTGGAATAGGGAAAAAATTCCCGGTAAATGTTTTATCGTTTCATCACTTCAGTTATGTCCCAATTTGACTATTCTAGGTTTTTCCCCTCCACTGAAGTGAACTTAGGCTTCAGATCAGTAAAGTAATATTAGAAACTTGTAGGGCGTTAAATTCTGTGCAAAATGAATACCAATATGATATATTTTGTTCTAGCTATACCTGTATGAGCTCTTGTCAAAGTTGCAATGATTTTTCAACTTACTGAAAAAATCGTTTTTTTAAGGAAAATAACGCTGAAATAGGTTATACACTTTACTTCATAAAACCTGGAAAAGGGAAGATACCAAACAACTTGTTTTCTGTGAACAGTTTCCGCCATTCCGAAGAAGCATAGAATTCTTACTCTTCTCTTCCTCCATGTTGTGACACTGCTTCGTCACTTTACAGGCAAGGTAGAAAGAAATTTGTTAAGCTGGCTGTTCAAAAAGAAAAACTTCTGGAGATCATTGAAGTCTTTATGACCAAAAACGTCCACCCAGAAGTTATTGCAGGTGCATGGTAAAAATTCTTGGTGGCACTCTACGGTGGTCAGAGTGATGAAACATTGAATAACTTAGGATTCCATCTGTTTGTTAGAGCCAATTTCAATCTGGCTTCCCTACCTCCAACATTTGAAGCAACGCGCCAGCACTACCTAAAGTGTGCCTAAAGGTGTGCCTACAAGTGCAAATGTGGTTAGGTAATGACATTAATCCCACCGACCGGAGTTGGCAAACTACAAGCTCCTTTTGTCACCAAAAAGAACCTCCACCTTAATTTTGGCTACCATAGCCTGCAAATGCTCCAGAGGATGTAGAGAAGGTTGCAGCTGCAGAAAAGCATGGACTAAATGCTCGTAAAAATGTCAAAGGCCTTTCGTATACAAATGCTCCTACAGAAAAGAACGTAGATACTGAAGACGACGTGACGCTGCTCATGTTGGATGAGGAAGAAGATCTCTCAATCGAATATGAAGTGACTGAAAGTTAACCAATCATTCCTACAAAATGTGCACGATTGGATGCTTTAGTTCTTTTTTGCATAATAAACTTATTTGATATCCTTGATATCCATCAAAGCAATGTTCCTTGTGACATTTCAATGTTACTTTTCTTTAAAAAAACGAAATTTTTCAATAAGTTGAAGAATTATTGCAACTTTGACAAAAAAACATACAAATATAGCTATAACAAAATATATCATAATGGTACTCATTTTGTGCAGAATTTGACGATTGTATTCCTTTGCTGATGTGATGGGTTTTTTCTGAGAAATCTTCAAAGAACCGCAAGAAAACCCGACTTCATGTCACATTTCTTAGTTCATGGGCCTAAGCTCACCTCAGTGGAGGAAGAATAATCCTATTGGAATATGACTGAAGTGATTAAAATGAGAAAACCTTTACCTGGAATTATTTCCGATTTGCAACACTCAGCAACTGGCCTATACTCCCACATTTTGATTCTAAGGTTTTCGCGAGACTGATGATTTGTAGCAGAATTTACGGGTTCTCTTTTACGATAATTATTTTGAGGCCTTAATATTTTGTATATTTTGTTATGATCTTCTTCTGAGGCGAAGTAACTTTACTTCATTTCAAATGATGATCACAGGCATTTCGCTTTAATAGAAGACCATGACAAGACGATCGAAATGCGAATGTGCCACACTGACTTACGACCAAAGTAGCTTTTTTACTCAACTAACTGTCTTTGTTTATCATCAATGTGCGCATTAACTATTTATTTTTGTAATATTTTTTTCAATTCAATCTGCGGATCTTAATACTTACACAATCGAAACATTATTTTTTTGAAATCCTCGTTTTTTAATTGTTTATCGATCTGTCATACCAAATTTTCGATTTTGTCTTCGATTTTCCAAATTTCACTTTCACTTTACAAACTTAATTTCTTAAGTAATCACGACAATTTTTTTTAATCTTTGTTTTTTAATTGTCTATCATTCTGTCGAGGTAGATTTTAGATTTTTCAAGAAGTTTGAATTTTCATTTGTAATACCACTAGTGATTAAATTATTTCCGGAAATTTTTTCGAGGTCACGAATATTTTTGTAAATAAATAAATTTTCTTAAAGTATTCGTGACAAAAAAAAAATTTCCAGGAATAATTCAAGTACGTGTGGTATTCGGTAAGAAAGAAAATTTCACACATAAAACAAATGAAAAAATAAATGGTAGACTTCAAAATCGATACTTTTCGTTTGCTCCCTTGCTTCGAAAATCGCAGCGAGGCCATGCGATTCGCATTGTAGTTCCAAGTTGAACCTCTACCTTGGATTTCTTGCCAGAACGGCGCGCGGTCCGATGGCGGTTTTTAGTTTGAAGTTTTTTTGTTTTTATATGCAACTGTCAAAAATTTTCCACTCTAGTACCTTCCAGCGTTGGCTGAGAAATAATCAGTCAACGCTTCCAGGGTACCCCAGCAGGAGGAAATTTCCGAAGGAATACATAGGTTGTCATGGCAACGTTAAGAAATGTTCGTATTTTATTAGTTAACATATATAGGCGCGAAATTTTCATCAACATTTTTAAAAAATGAAGGGCAAAAATCGAAAATATAATTCGACAGATCGATAGGAAATTAAAGATTAGAAAAAAAATTTGTCATCATTACGGTCTGTAAAGTAATAAAACCAATAAAGACGTTTTTTTGATGAAAATCAAACCTTTTTTGGAAAATCGTCAAAAATCCAAAATTTAGCTTGACAGATCGATATGCAAATAAAAATAATTAATAAAAAAAAATAAAATAAAAAAGATTTGAAAAAAACTTTCCGATGGCTTAAGATCTGCAGACTGATTTAAAAAAAACAAATCACTTTGGAGCCACTGTGCGACGGTGTGTATTAGTTCGTTCAAAAACAATTACCATGGCTCCTCAGAAACTCATAAAACATCAGGACAATAAGAAATTACGCAATATTACACTCATCATATTTCAATAACACCTAAAATTCGAAATAAGGAATTTACGTAATTCATTTAATTCCAACAGCAAGTCGTATAAATCTTTTCAAGAATGAAATA
The DNA here is from genome assembly GCA_963680705.1 of Rhagium mordax. NCBI lineage: Eukaryota > Metazoa > Arthropoda > Insecta > Coleoptera > Cerambycidae > Rhagium > Rhagium mordax. The sequence goes on along the minus strand of OY796658.1, from coordinate 29,324,587 downwards.
AAATTAATTAAACTAAAATACCTATATATGAAAATAAATACATTTTAAGATACCTTTAATAGGGGCTATAAGCAATAAACGTTGAAATAGCTCGACAATTTATATTAAGGCATCGGTAGAATAGGGGTTGCTAGAAACAGAATCAGGATGAAGGAGTATAGAGGATTATTCTTGAATATCATGTCAGCAGCGTAGCATTCAAGATAAACAAAATAAACATTTACTACTCAAGCATTTGCATTAAATATAAAAAAATTGCAAGTTATTTTTGTTTTGTTTATTTCTTAATTCATTTTATTTTTATAATTATTTACCTTACTTCAAACAACAAACATAGTTATGATATGTGTCTGTTCTAATGCACTTAACACACTTTATGTTACAACCATTTAAGTAACATTAAGTTTTTCGAACGGTTTTTTGTAAATTATATCAGTTTTGAATATGATTGTTATAATTGCGACATGCAAGATACATGCAGTTTTTTTGAAAAATTCTAAAATAAGAAACTTTCTTTATAATAATTTTACATGAGCATGCAGCAATCAATATATTTCATCGATTAAATAAATCCAGAGCAAACCTATATACGAATAAAATTTTAACTTAATTTGTAGAATATAATAAATAATTAACTACAACCAATTTTGTAAATGACTAAAAAATATATTTCCACAGAAAAAACATACCACTGCAAATAGCAGAAATACATATTTTTATGCAAGTAAAAAATTAAAACAAAAATCAATGACATTCATATACAACGATAATCACTAAATATTTTAAATCGTCTGTTAATTTTTGCGTGCTATTAATTATTTCGTAATTTTCTAATACAAATTTTTCCTAAAACTTCCTTTTTATAGAACAATAACATGTGCAAAATAAGATATATTATTATAAACACGTAATAACAAAAATACGTTTAAAATTCATTGTAGGCAAGGCGATATGTAACAAAGTAGAAATAAGTTTGGTGACAATTTTGAATTTAGCTGATGTGCATATTTTATATCTATCAATAAACCAAACTCAGAATTTGTGATCATCATAGATAGCACTGTTAAAAAAATATTATATTTTATCCAAACAATAAATATGTTTTACCGACTTGATAGGTGGTGTAGAATAATGTTGAAGCGATCATATTTAGTCACACTATCTCTTTTCAAATGTGGTAAAGTTATATACAAAATTATTACAGCTTCGTGCATTAAGTCAAATTTTCACGAGATTTAAATGTAAACAATGTTTTTATCATTATATAAAATATTTTCATTTTTTAAATAAAAAAAATGTTAATAGTTGTCATGAAAATTCATATTTTACAGTATCTGAAGATGTAAAAAAATATAATCGATATACTATTAAGGGATACCTTTGTCTTTTCATTATTTGCCATCTATGTTTGATGTGGTAAGGAAACTTTTTAAAAGATTCGATAACAATAAGAAAATATCAATATACCTACTTACATTTAAAAAAATGTTTATTTGATTAAAAAATCCAAATCACATTTTTTTTAGGAAAGTTTAAACTACAATCAGTGCTTGGATCAAGATATACCTAACGTTCCGTACAAAATTGCATCTAATATCTAAATATTTTAGTTAGTAATCGTATTAGGTTCCCTTTTTAATACTGAGACTCCGCCCTTGTAATCCGTTGATGAAAATGTAGATGTGGAGTTGCGCGAGCAGTATCTATTAATTAAATATGCACTAAACATGAAATTCATCGTAAAGTGTCGTTTGCAAAGATTATATCCTCTGTGTGTATTCGGCGTAACGTTGGCGGCGGGAGCGGAATATAGAGCGGGGGCGGTGCAGAATATTAACGAGTAAGGTGCGAGGCAGAGAGACATATCTTCGTCCATATAAAGTGAATCCTCAAGCCGTTTTGTCGGCAGTTTATGCTTGGAAATGCAAAACCCCGACTGTTTTACATTTCAGTAAGCTCATATTTAATGGCAGAGTCTGTGAACTATATTCCCTCGGATCGGGCCGCATATGCTACCCCTCCGTATACCAGATTTAGAGCAGCTTAGATTTTATGGAGCAAATGAAATTACATTCCCCTTTAAAATATGATGAGCTTTCCCGATAATGAAACCGACTCAATCTCGGGATATCTGCTTTTGCTCCTTCATATATGCCTCTCTTTATCCAAATGAATCGAGTAAATCACGCCACCTGCACTTGTTACGAGCAGCCCAGACACTTGAGTTAATTACAAGGATGTATTCGAAACATTGCGTCTTGTCCATAATTTTAAAATTATTTTCATACAAAGTACACAGTAAACATTAAAACTAAAACAAAACTTCGATGTAATGTAACCAATACATCTAATATTTCAACACAAAGTTAAAAAATGTTGCGGGTACAATGTACAAACACGATCTATCTGTACTCCATCAAGATCTAAATCTTAATTAAAAATTGATATAAACTGATTGAAATGTACAATATATATTATATGAATGTAAATAATCTTGACTCTAGGTGAAAAGATATAGAAAGTCATCAGTTTGCCAGCCGGATGTATTGAAGTTACATTTATTGATCACAGTTATGGAAAACTGACGTATTTTCAAATGGATGCTTAATACTTAATGCACGTTCTGCCTACCAAGATCACATTAATGGGATTATTGAGATTAAAACCAAGCTTCAAATTGTGCTACTTGAACCAGCCCCTTTGTTTCGCTGGACAAATAGAATGGGCTGTTTGGTATCAGATTTATTATTCATACATTGTTTATATTTTGCAATTTTAAGCTTTTAAAAGCAGTTAGTTGTCTAGTTACGTCATTAACCTTAAACCGTTAATATTCTATATTCTATTGATTAAGGGGATAATAGCACCCAACATATTTTTGAAAATTCATATTTTCGTTACTATTCATCGGAATCGTTTCAAATTTTTACGAATGATATAGAATTGTTATTCATGGCATTTTGTGTTCCAGGTACAAAATCCTAAGAGATTTGAAAATTTATTATACGCAAACGATAGCAGGTAAATGATTTGAATTTTAGCACCGTATTTAGAATTACATTTTCTAGATGAATGTGCATGGGTTTGGAAAATTTCACATTTTTTCGATTTTTTTTTTAAATTTTTTCGGCCGATTCAAATATGCATGCACACAGCCCTAGATTACATAATTCTATATCATTCATAAAAGTTTGAAACGATTCCGATGAATAGTAACGAAAATATGAATTTTCAAAAATATGTTGGGTGCTATTATCCCCTTAAACGTTTCTAGAAGTGACCTCATTTGATCAACATATCTTAAATTCTCTCATTCCAATAAAATTGTTACCGTTTTGTCTTTAAAAATTCTCCTTATATACCCAGTAATGTTGGACACACGAAATGAACAATTCTAACTAGGTTTGAAATGCACATGGCTAATCGTCAAGATATCGAGCACTAGTAGGTTTAATGTTATCCAACATTTTAAAAAATAACCAAACAGATAATAATAATAATAACAACGAAGTTAACTAAAAGCTGTAACAAATAATGGACAACTAAATTGAGCTCTACAAAAATAAGTATGGTATAAATAGTGGATGTGCGTCCCTTGTCTTTAAATGTGTAGCCCCCTCCCGCACAAGGCTCAGCCTTCTGGGATAAAGGGGGTCGTAATTACATGTGGTGTATTATATTATAATTGAAGTTAATAGTAGGTCCGTAAAGAATGATATCGTGCAGCATCGCTTGTAGGAGGCAAAGAGGCAAGAGTAAATTTATTTTTTGTAATAGATTTAATAAAGTGTTGGTAGCGCAGATCATTGAAGGTAATGTATTCATTATTTATTCTGTAAAGTTCAACCAAAAATTTTTCCCCCGCACAAATTATATCTTCACTGTTAGCATTTTCATTTTTGAATATTTGAATTGAATAAATCACTGACTGAAAGTGATTTATTCTTCTGAAGCAGGATAAAGAATTTAACTTTATCTTTATCATAGAGACAAGACATATTGTCACTCAGTGATTTGTTCACTTCAAATATTCAAAGATGAGAATGCTAACAGTGAAGATATAATTTGTGGGGGGGGGGGGGATTAATTTTCGGTTGAACTTTACATAATAGATACTGATGACGTTACCTTAAATGATCTGCGCTACCAATATTTTATTAAATACAAAAAATAAATTTACATTGGCTTCTTTGCTTCCTATAAGCGTTTGCTGCACGTTATCATTCTTTACGGACCTACCATCAATTATGGTACAACAAATCGAAAAATGCAGCTGATTGGGAATGGAAGAGTAGTAAATTTGGTCCTACTCCAATACATATAATGAAAGATCCTGAAGTTTTATTGAAATGCGTTTCATGTAAATGTAAAAAGGGATGTGGAACAACATTCAGTTGTAGAAAGGCAGGCTTGAAATGTTTGATTATATATGCCACTTGCACAGGAATTTCATGTTACATCCGGAAATAATCTCCGATTTCGACGAGGAACCACCTGAAAACAATCAATTTCTCACTTTACAAATGCCAGATGATAATGGTGATGATCCTGAAGAACAAGAGGAGTATTCTCAGGAAGAGTCCATAATCTCTGACGAACTAAATTCTTCAACTCAATTAATCCAGAATAGCCGGGTCCATCAGTTCGAAAAAGTCAGTATTAACCATCTTCAACAACATGATGTATTGTGGATTATGCCTACTAGGGATATTACATTAAAAAACTCGCCCTGACTCTATATCTATGGTGGTGTGGAATGGAGTAACAAATAAGGGTAAAAAAATTAATAAACAGCTGGAAATTTTGTTCAAAAATTATATTTTCCGAGAAATTGACGAAAACGCTTACTTTCTACGAGCTGTAACTCTAAAACTATGAACTTTAGAAAAAAAAGTTTCAAACAAAAAATGTAGAAAATCGCACGCTCTACATTTGATAATGACCACAGTCGACGTATCTCGCACCGGTACAGAGATAATCGCGAAAAAGCGATTTTCCACCCCTTAAAACCAATACGGCGGCGCGAGCGGCACCCCCTCAAGGTCGAAAACTTGGAATTTTAAATAACTTACCTAATCAAATAATCGTACCAAATATAAACTTTCCTATACCTTTTACAAGCTGGAGCCATTTCTGATCCCTGTTGATTGGGCTACAAGTGCGCCTCGTCGGGATATAATTATAATCAATTTGTGAACAATTCAGTCTATTTATAACTAAACAATCATTCTAGTTGTTGCACATCCAATATCCGTGTATAATGGAAAAATCCCTCTCACAGTATTTTCCATTGCCACGACCGGGATTCGGGTGACTTTTGGGTGAGAGGCAGGTACTCTACCATCTCGACCATCAGTCACACATATGGTATAACAAATAAAAAAATGCAGCTAATTGGGAATGGAAGAGTAGTAAATTTGGTCCTACTCCAATACTTGTGATCAAAGATCCTTCACCTGAAGTTTTATGAAAATGCGTTTCATGTAGGTAAATGTAAAAATGGATGTGAACAACATTCAGTTGTAGAAAGGCAGGCTTGAAATGTTCGATTATATAATATATGCGCCAATTGCACATTAATTTCATGTAATAATATTCCGGAAATAATCCCTGATTTCGACGATGAAGACGATGAACCACCTGAAATCAACCAATTTCTCACTTTACAAATGCCAGATGATAATTGTGATGATTCTGAAGAACAAGAGGAAAATTCCCAGAAAGAGCCCATAATCTCTGACGAATTAAATTCTTCAACATTAATTAATCCAGAACAACCGGGTCCATCAATGAATACAAGGAGTTCGAAAAAGTCAAAGTATTAATGATCTTCAATGACATAATGCTTCGTGGATTATGCTTACTGGAGGTACCACATTAAAAAAAGTACCATAACTCTACCTCTATGGTAGTGTGGAATGGAGTAACAAATAAGGGTAAAAAAATTAATAAACAGCGGGAAATTTTGTTCAAAAATTAAATTTTCCGAGAAATTGACGAATACGCTTACTTTCTACGCGCTGTAGCTCTAAAATTATGAACTTTAGAAAAAAAAGTCGAAACAAAAAATGTGGAAAATCGCACGCTCTACATTTTTGATAATGACCACAATGGACGTATCTCGCACCGGTACCGAGATAATCGCGAAAAAACGATTTTCCACCCCTTAAAACCAATATGGCGGCGCGAGCGGCACCCCCTCAAGGTCGAAAACTTGGAATCTTACATAACTTACTTAATTAAACAATCGTATACCAAATATAAACTTTCCTTTACCTTTTGCAAGGTAAAAGTACCTATTGATTGGGTTATTGGTTGGAGAGACGTGTATTAATGTTAAGTATCTACTGTATATTTCAAATTTAATTTTCAGTCTAGGTCAGTCAACCTGTACCCATTCCTCAGTTATTTTTTCATCCAAATTTGTTCTGTTCATCCATTTGGGATTGAAATTCACCCATCTAAATAGTTCAAGATAGTAACATAACACCACGGTGTAAGACAATTAGGTGATGCTACAAGCCGGCCAACCCCGTCGTCGATTTGTTAACGTTGGGAATAGAGAGAGATGGTAGAGTGGTGGCCGCATATTTTATCGTGATTCGGGCTCATTGTATGAGTATGGAGCTGTTTAAAATCTAAAGCAATTCTTTTTAAATGTTCTAGTATTATATATCTAAATAATTAACTTTACTAATTAAAAACGAAACAATATTTTTACAATATACCTATAGAATTTAATTAAAACAGCTGTAGTAAGTAATGATTTTTATATTATGTCGGTGATCGCATTGATTGAAAGAATCATTTATAGCTTGCAAGCAATAAATAATAATAATGATAAGGTATTTATTTAACAATAATATTTTTAATATTGTAAATAAAGTAAAAATAGTAGTATACATATTTTGATGTGATAACGAATAAATAATAAGGGATACGTGAGTGAAATAAATATAATGTAGGTATACGAAAAAATGTCTATTTATTTATTCAAAAATTAAATAACTATTCAAGTTAAGTAAACATAAAGCATTATTACCTACTTAGATATTTTTATTGTCCAAAATCAAAAAAAAAAAGAGAAAAAACTATTAATCACACTTATATTGATTCTTAAATTTTAATTTAAATCTCTTGCAATGTGCTCAGAAATTTAATGTGGTAAATTGAATTAACCTATAATAGAGTATCAGGTTAATTGCAATCTAGATTCCTTCTTTTTATTGGAAAACGATTTTGTTTTTGTCTGGGATTCTCTTTTATAAAACTGTTTTTTTTAAATGGGCGATTTTTGTAGTAGGCGGAGGTGACAGATAAATGTAAACATAAATTTTTCATTGCTTGTGACAATAATTGTGTTGTAATAAAAGGTAAATAAAAACAGTTTTTTACATTCAGAATTGTATTATCACTATTATAATTGCTAAAAATAATGATTTTCTTACAAAAATTTTCCGATTTGACATTTTAAAAAAACGCTGCCAAAACCGATGTTATGAAAAAAGTGGACATAAACAATTTTATAGAGAATTAAATTTCCTATAAAAAAGTCAGCGACGGCATATGTCTATCTTGAATATTTTAGGCATGAGGGTGGCTGAAAGTTGTGCGCTGGAAAACGATAAGTTTAATTTAACAAAAGATCAGCGTGAATTTGAGGCGCCCTCACACCAAAACTATTAAAGATAGACTAATGCCACCACTGACTTTTTTATAGGAAATTTAGTTCTCTATAAAATTGTTTATGTTAATTTTTTTCACAACTCGAACGGTTTTAGCAGCGTTTCGAGTTAAACATGCCGGCGTCCAATTTCATTAATGGTTTTTATTTTTTTTTGCACAGTAGCCGACAATTTAGACACATAATTTTTCAACAATCGTGTTCTACATATTTTTCTGCATCGAATGGTATATTTTTCGACCTGGTAAAATGAAGTGGAAATTAACTAGGGACGACGCGAGGCGCAGCTCGCGCGGCCCTCGCGGCCACCTACTCTCTCTCTTTGTCTTACGATTGCGTTAACAGTTTGGCGACACTCTAACCATACGATACATTGAGGCGTTTCATCACCTAATTGTCTTACACCGTGCATAACACTAACTTGTAGCTAAATAGGATTACAGGAAACAACTACTCAGCGGGCAAACACCCCGACATCTGCAAATTCATTGGTAGCCATAAAATTAGATGTGCTAGGAAGTGCTAATCGTATTTTTTTCTGTGCTAATGAAATTGGGAATAAAAATTATTAAGTTGACTGCCTCCTTCAATCTCTGTTATCGGTACATCATACTAAGAGAAACCTTTCGCTAATATTATGTAACTTTTGCATGATACTTTCACGTATGATATCACTAATCAAGATATTATGCATGAAAGTCAGTCCTATATTTTTAATAAGTTATTGATCAAATAGGATACCAGAATTTCTCCAATTACTGACAATACTGATTGCATATGTAGTAGCACTAAACCATTTCATTCGCCATTTTATTGATTTAAGTCTAGTTTATATCTAGTATGTTCTCAACGATCCAACCACTTTTATTATAATCAGGTAGTAGATAAAAATATTGGTTGTCACTGATATAATACGGAACGGATCTAAAAATGAAGATGGTTTACCATAATTATTATGTTTGATCGAACGTAATTATAAATTATAAAAGAATTTACATCATTTTGTATCAAATCATCACAAACATAATATATTTATTTAAATTACTTAAAGTACAATATTTCTCCATGTTCATATTTTTATTGTACTCTATTGAAATTTCTTTTCGGAATAACGAACGGTGTGCGTATTTAATTTCGGAAATAAAAGCAAATGTTTAGTCTTGAAACTTAAATTTTGAGATGAATGTTTGTTCAGATATAAATTACCTTCTTTTATGTTTGGAAGTCACACAGATGTAAAATCAGATTTTTGTTACCTTAAAAACATAAAAAACGTCGTGTTTCTATAAAATACTTTTTTATTACTACAGTAATACTACATGATTTTTATATACCTATTTGTGTCTAACTTATGGTCTTACTGATTTCGATTTACAGTTTATATGGTTTTCAAATTTTAATTTTTTCTATACGATAATCCCTATAAAATGTTTAGTAAATAACCTGCAAAACGTATATGTACGACTGTAAGTCTACAATGTAAGAATGAACAATCAGCTATATTGTGAGTATCGGCGAGCAGTGCACCTGATTCTGATTTATTTGCCCATCCCTTGTTGGAGCCATAAAGCGAGTAGGAGGGAAGTTTTATTGTCGATACTAAGATACTAACTCAATGAAAATATTTCACTGTAACGATTTTATTTTCCAAATTTACATTTTCACAAAACCATTTTATATTCGTTATTGCGGATGGCACAGCGAATTCACTTAATTTGGCTAATGGATATTTTACTGTCAAAATATTTATTAATAGAAAAATTTTGCTTGAAATTCCTGTATAAATGCAATTTTCAATATATTCACTTGTACTAATTAATGATTCTATATATTTTTAATTAACTTATTAAATCTAACAGAAACCTCAGACATTTTGATGCAAAATATTAGAGCCAAAGATATACAATTTTAGGATATTGATCATTTTAAAATTGTTTTGAATTTTCCTCAACCAAGTTTTTGAGTTCAGTGATATATAAAATATGCAAGTAAATATCACCATTGAAACTTAACTTTCTATGTATTTCTCCATCCCCTGGGGATGGGAGGGGGGTTCGGATGGGGCTAACTTTAAAATCTCAAATCGGAACCCCCATTTTTTTATGGAAGAATCAAGCTCTACACCCTGAATTACGCAGATTTTGTGCGAAATATTTTTTTTTGATTCGTGATAGATGACGCTGTAATCGTAAAAATAAGATTTTGCAATTACATACTTGAACCAAAAAATAAAAGAAAACGTTTAATATTTTAAAAAGGCTATCCAGTGATACCAAAGTTGACCTTCCTTTCTTACTCTCTGGGGGGGGGGGGAGGGGGGTTAACTTTCAAATCTTAAATGGGAATTCCCATTTTTTAGTGCAGATTTGGATTCTACGTGAAAAATAAACACGAATTTTTTTATTTTTCGATCTGAAGTATTTCTCGTGTTATCCAAGTATAATTGCGAAATATGATTTTGGAATTACAGCGCTAACTATCACGAATCGAAAAAAATGTTTCGAGCAAAACTTACATAATTCGGGGTGTAAAATTTGAATCTCCAATAAAAAATGGAGGTTCCCATTTAAGATTTGAAAGTTACCCCATCCCACCCCCAGCGGGTAGGCAAGGCGATCAAATTTGGTATCTATCACTGAATAGCCGCTTTAGAAATATTGCATAAGCATTTTTTTATTTTAGATCCGGAATGTATATTTTGAGGTCGACTGTTTCCAGATTTTTCGGACACCCTGTATATAATAGTGTATTTGGCTTTTACGTAATAAAGTGTCACGACTTAGAGAAGAACACAGAACATTTATAAAAAAAGTTTTCCAGGTCGGCATTTTAAGCAATTATATTAGTTTGTACAGGTACATCATTTCTTCGATTTGTAGGTGTAATCGCTGGAAATATTTTAATAAAACTGATCCGTCTTCCCCTTTTTATTACCTGTATTACTCAACGAAACCCTATCGCAGTTAACAAAGAAATTTTACGGTCCACTTAAAATTCTGTTTTATATTCTGGGCCATAAACAAAAATATACTTAAAGTGATGAGATTTACAAAAGCAAAATTTTGAATTGGGAGCGCAGTTATGGGAAAAAGAAAAGCTGTAAAAGTGATGGCGCAAATATCCCTGGCATCGCATCAGATCAAATAGCAAACACGATAAGTATAATGCACTGAACAACGTAAATCCATAAAATATTTATGCCAGTGCTTCCCAGGAGAATCAGATTATGACAGGACGTACGGACAGCAGGAAGTGCTAGCGGGCAAAGGGACAGGATATACACATACATACAAAACTTAGAATAGAATCCGTACATTATAATATGTATTTACCTAGAAATTGAGCTACTTATTTTAAAAATTTACGGCAATTTTACTTATTTTCTCTACTATAATTACATTATTTCTACGAACAGAATTCTGTAAAAAAAATTAAATCGTTACTTTAGTGACATTTTATTTATATGTATGTATACACTGATAAAAATTATAAATTAATGCTAACATGAAAATATTGTAAACGGAGTATGGATCTTTGTATTTCTTCCGAAATATAATTAAAGTTTCTCTTTCTCTTAATCATTTGTGTTCAATTTGACTTTTTATTGTTCTTGCACTTTACCCTCTCGAAATTATAAACTACTTATTTATTAGAGCGTTATATCGAAGTTTATGCAGAGGAAGTTGGGACAGCTTGGTCAAAATGTCTAGTCCATTTAAGAGAGAAAGAGTCTTATTTATATATTAATTGCCATGTTAGTGTATTGGGTTCTTGGTGCGATTCTGCATTATTACTTCAAAATTTTATTGACAGCTGGAGCGTTTTTTAGGGTCTCATATTGAAAGTAGGTAATAGGAGTTTCAGGATATAGTCTCAGATGTATGGTCAAATTACTACTCATCCTTTTTTGCTCCAGAGATCCTGTGAAAGAGATTTTTTAAACACACGACAGAAATTAAACAATCCTCAAATCCAAAGCCAAGGATGTCCGAAAGAGGGTTACAAATTAAAAAAACGCAGACAAACATTTTTTCATATTCTGCCTACATATTTCTAAGTATTCAGAGTCTTAAAAGAAGAAAGTACACCAGCTCTTCCGTTATAATAGTTGAGCTTATTTTGGTCATTCTTAGACATGGTGTCTTTTGTATTTTGCCTAGTATCATTATATTTTGTTTGCGCTGAATGGTCTGAATAATTTTTATTGAAATCAACTTCGGATCATCGTAAAAATCATTTGACATTCAGAAAATATATAAAAAATATTCTAATGAATATTTTTTTTTAAATAAATAACACCACATGTAGTTAATTAGCCATTTCTCCAATTATGATTATTTATAACAAATAATAGAAACAGACAGATTTCATAAGTTGAAGAAATGTAGGAAATGGGAAATTTCCAAGTTGAAACGGTATTCAAATTTAGCTCCAATATAAATAGAAGTAAATACAAAGTACGGCATTAAAAATTCTGTATGTGTACTTATAATAAATGGTTATATGTAATGTGTGTGATGGACAATCAAATATACTTATAATACTACATATAATTGTTTATTATTCCCATCGACATGCACATGTGCTGTTACTTATAACATATAAAATTATTTCCATGGGAATTTGTTTTAAATTGTTTTCTATACTGCTTTATGCCAACCTTGTCTCTCAATACAATCATTTGTCCATATTCGTCAGCTCAATTGTCTAACCATTAGCACAGAAATCAAGAAAAGAATAGTAATTTGTTTATTTAAATGTCAAAATATAAATTATATGGATGGATGGCTTTTCATGGCACGACTGGACATGACTTTTTAATTTATTGTTGAATAATTATCTTCACATTTATTGAAAGTTGATAACTTAAAAACGTAGTGACTAACATGTATGTGAAGTCGTTTTGTTAATGATGATAAAATAGGTACACAACTTTTATATTTGTGTTAGAATACTTTGATATTATAATTAGTTATTATGTCTTTATTTTAACAATGTTCCATAACTTTTTTATTTGTTTAAATTAAATAATAAAAAATTATCTAATATTATAATGTGTTAATCATTATTGTCTGATTTTAATCTCGCTAAAACACGAAAAAACTGTATTTTATAACACGTTATTAGAAAATCAGCAATTATTATGTCTGCTACTGCTATATCTACTAAGTTATGACAATATGAAGATTCATATATGACGATAATCATAACAGTTGAAGTTAAAACAGTAACGGAAAAATAAGAAACTTTCGATTTAAAAGTGGTTCATAACAAATCCGTCAGTTTTGTGCTGTTGTCAAATAATTTCAATAATCTCGAAATTATTTCCAAATTTAACTTCTTATTAAAAAAAAATTCAGAACTGTTTATTAGATGTATAATTTTATATACGGGATTATATAGGTGACCAAGAGAGGAGATAATGTGTAAATCTGCTCTTTGTCACACCATTTCTTGGTGAATAAGAAAATTGTGGGCACACGGACGACAAGTCGTGTAGCGCACATTGGGTGCCAAATGTAATTTATGTCAAAGTTTTTGTTCATTTATCTATGCCCTGCAGATTGCACATGTCTAAGTTCTTGCCATAAATATATTGCATTTAATTTACCATTATCAGTAGGTACAGAGTTCGACTATTCTTAAAGGGGAAGTGATACAATATGGATAAAGGTTACCAGGAGGTACCCAGAACAACACACTTTGAAGACACACCAATGGCACACTCAGAAGAACGCTTGAGCCACGAATTCTGGATAATACTTCCGGTAATAAGAAGCAAGAAGCCGCGACCAAAAAACAGGGACGTCATTATAGCCGGCTGTCCATCATAACTTATTTATAATAGGTACATTATATCTATTTACCTACATAAGTAAAATTAAATATTTTTCAAAAGAGACTCTTATTATTAATTTAGAAAAGGTTTCCCACATATTTTTTTTCATTTTCTAAAACATCATCCACAGGGAAATTGAAAAGAAAAAGAAAACAATTCTGTTGAATTGAAGGACGATGCGTTAAAGCTATGAAATTTAATTTATTTACAGGTACATTTTTATTCTCTATGTCATCGTCTAAAAGGTTATTTATTGATTTTCCAATTCTTTGCATGCCACTTTACGTCCTGAATTTTTTCCACAACTTTGCTAGCGTCATTTGAATTTATGTAGCTTAATAAACAATCAAATTGTGGCCATATTGAGCAAACTAAGTTGTTTCCTAATGACGATGAAAATTTTGAAGATGTAAAATTTTATTATCACCAAAAAATACAACTTTTAAATCTGTAAATACTTTTAGTCCTTAAACAAAATTGCAAGACGTACATCTGAATCACAATCAACTTTAAAACTAACGAAATTATCTGGAATTCTAAAAAAGAAGTCGAACAAATTTCTATCTTTAAATTTAAGTAAAAAGTTGTGGAAATTTAACACGTCATGTCATCACCCTGGACCCATTCCTGAAAAATAGTCTCGTCTCGATTTGCTAAGTCTGGTCTTCTTTCATCTAGATGTTTTCGTTTAATAGATGATTTTTTGTCATATAAGCCGGTTGATTGAGAAATATTGAAGAAACAGCGTTATTTGTAAGTATTTGTCGTTTTCTGGGAACGTCCAAGATAGACCCATTATCGTCCCTGGTCATGATATCCATTTTTATAATGGATGTGACAAATGTCCAACACTTGTTGGGTTAAATGACTTCCTATGGTTTTAATTCATATTCTTCATATGTAATGATTATCTTCTAAACCGGTGACAATTGCAAGTCGATAACAAACTACGTAAATTTCAAGCAATATATGCGGCACAATAACTAGAACAGTCTAAAACAAAACGAAAAATAAATAAACTGAAATTCTGTACATAATATAATAAATGGCTGCTTCTGTTCTCCTGTCTAAAAGTGAAACGCAAAGGTTGCACAAAATTAGATAAAATCAGAAACCGGGATATGCGAAATGAGCCACACTGGAGTTGAATGATGGAATTATTTCATACTCCATAAAATGAAGATGATGATTTTAAAAATCTGTTCATGAATGGTGATGTTGTAACTTAAGAACATTTCAAGATATTCTGATGAAATTAAGTAAATGTATGTATTATTAAATTAATGCTATATTGACAGTCGTTTAGTTTGCTTTGGTTTGTTTATATGTTTCTTATAGAACTCCGGAAATACAAATTATTTCCCTAGTCACGTGTCAATTTTAAAATAATTTCTTTAATGATACTAATGTTATCAAATAGTTGTACCACATTATTCGAATATGAGTGAATGGCACAAGATCACATGTCTTAAAAATAAAATTTTGGTTTATTTTTAACTGACTGTATTATGTAATATATAATTTATTATTCCAACGCATGCATTAAAGTTAGGTAATTAATAAACTAATGGCGGAGGTTAGTCGAACCTACTGCATTTATTAGTATAGTATATGAAGTATAGATAATTATTAATATGGTATTTCGTCAACCAAATTGTTACCATCTGTAGTTGTGATATTCCTAATCGTGTGAGTTAAATACTTTAAAACAAAAACGGTATGCACAGCGAATTATCAAGTAAAATATTAACGTAGTTGAATTTTATTTGGAAATACAAATTTCATCTCACAAAAGAAAACAAAACCGGTATATTTTTAATGAAACTCTGAATTACTTTTATTTTCAGTAGTGTCCGTGATTCCACGATCTATTAAATGCAAGCTGTTTAAACTACATCCCCTACCATAAAAGCAGTAAATAAGTATATGATCATTCGGCGTGCTAAATTTCTGTTTACTTTTCTTTGAAACAAAATTTGAATAATATTTCAATTCCAACTATGCACCGAGCGAGTGTCTATTAATCCACTATATCAAAGAGACAAGTGTAAAAACAAACAAGGGTCTGCTCGAAGTAAATATAGCTTCAAATTATTTCCTATACACATAAAAGGTGTAACCAATCTGAATATTAAAATGCCAACCCCCGAGCAATAGGGTAGATTGGGGGTGGCGAGCTTTGTCATATGCAGCTTCCCATAAATGTAACACTTTATTCATCAACTTGTCGCATCTACAGCAGGATTATTATGGGGGAGGTCCAGCTGTCTCATACATTTTTATGCTTTTTATTTAATTGATTTTTATGGTGCGACTAATTCGCAATTTACATTTGCATAATCATATACACAGCTGTATTTGTTTTTTATTTCCTCTGAACAATAAAAGACAAGGGGGAGCTGCACCGTAGATCCTTATACATATTACTGTCTTTTTCGGTTTTATTTAAATATGGTAATAGGTAACGGAACAATATTAGGCTATCTAATACATTTTCGACGTTTCTTATGCAAATTGCAAATTCACCAAATTTAAAAATAATACTTATATTTATACTAAATAATATATATTGTTATAATATACAGTGAGCACGTAAAAGTTTTAATAAATTCCGTGAAATCGTTGTAAAGTAAGTGACAAAAATTCGATCAGACACGTCGATTTTTAAATGCATTTTCAATTTTTTTATGCAAAAAAAAGTTTCTCGAATATTTGAAACTACAAATCTGACACGATTGAATCAAAAAATGAATTGAGTGCTGTGTACTGTACTTCCTAACCTTTAACACTTTTCTGAGTTATTTCACATAGATTCATTATTTAAGCTATGCTAAGCTGACTGGCAATAACTTTAAAACACGTCCGTAGTTGCATCATGTTTCTTTTTTTTTTGGTGTTTATGACAATAAATTACATTTTTTTAAATTATTTAATCCCGCCAAATTTTAATTTCTCAAAAATAATGCTCATACTTTAACAACTCCGACGACCGCTGATTGGAGCTAGTATTATCTAACAAAAATATTATTTTTGAAAAAGTTCTAGATGTCCTCATAAAAGTAGATTATCGTCCAGCATTAATAAATTACCTTTAAAATTACTGATAAATCAGCAAATAATAAACAAAAAATTAATAATTACATTATAATTATAAAACAGCGGATTACCCTAACCATAGTTGTTTTAGCTTAAGTGTAGTAACAGGCTACATTTGTATGATATTAACAGCACCAAATCAGCTACTTTAGACCAATTACAGAACTAATGTGGTTAAGTTTGACTCGAAAGTGATCTATCGTATTACGTCAAATATGTTAAGTTCCTGCTGAGACATTTGGGTTAACCAATATAATGTCCCTGGGCACTCAACGTGTTAAAATAATGCAGTGTGACACCTATTTTTACTGGGTTAGCTAACCTCTGAATTTGACATATTATTTGAGATTTGCTTGAAATGCTTCGTGTACAAGAGAAAACGCTTTCTTGTTCTTGCATTGCATACTATTTAGCTTCATTAGTGGTTTCCTAATAAGATTTTGTAACAAATTTGTTTCTAGAACTAAGGTATTAAATAAGCCAATGTTTATGGGATTTGCATGAAAATATTTTAAGTGCCTAGGTTGGTAAAATCTTCATTCTGATGACGCAATTTATAGTAAGGATACCGTATAGAATTGTGCGAACATTAATAGATAAATAAATCAGATCAAATAAAAATTTAAAAGATACAGATGATATTTTGGAATGAAATTAAAAGCGGCCGTCTGAAAAAAGGGCTACTCAGTTTCTCTCCAGAGTGTGAATGGCAACTGCAATAAAATTCGTCGAATTAAAATGAACGGTTTTTTGGAGAAACTCCTCGGACACGTCGATATTTATTTTCAAAACAACACCAGTAGGGGTTGTTTTCATTTCCCCACCATCAACTACTTAATCCCTATTAACCACAACTTTGAAATTTCAAATATAAAGATACCTCATCGTTTTAAAGCATTTCTTGTGCCGAATTCAACAACAACAAAAAAACCAATATTTGTTAATAAATAACGTAAATATTCAACAAAATTGAGTCATATCTTTAATTTCACCATTACACATAACGAAATTGAACAAAATAAAAAATTTTGCAACAGTTGTTCAAAGTGACCACCATTCTGAACTTGACAATAACCGATTCGATCCTGAACAGCATTTTCACAGAACAGAATTTCACAAATAACCTCCATTATTCTAATCTTCAATTCTTCCTGGCCGATTTACGTAAACTCTACTTTTCAGGTAACCCCATTAATAAAAATCTAAAGGGGTTATGTAGGGAGATGGGGGCCACTCTACTGCTCCGGTTCGTTAAAAAATCTTCTAACATTTATAACATAATGTGCAGGAGCACCATCTTGCTGGAACGAAATACGTTCATAAACCAAATTAGGTTCATCATCATATGGGAACAAAACGATTAATTCGAATTGTAAAAAATGCAAATATTCCGTTCACATTTGCCTCGAAGAAATGGTCCCAAAATTCTATAAAAAAATTGGTCTTTTATTATGACTACAGTGTACAAAGCCTGAGCAAAAAAATCCATGTTCAGAAAATAATGAATAATTAGTAATCATTTTTAAAAAGTTTAACGCCCTGTATCTTGAAAACGAAGTATTTTAGAGAAAAATGTTATAGGTGAGACTCTTATTATTTTTATATGTTCTATTGTTTACAGAAGTTAGGAACGAAAAACCAGAAACGCCCTGTATAGAAAAATAAGCATAAAATATTCCAAAACTCCAAAAAAATAGTCAAGAAATTTTTTTTATTTTTCAAATCATCTCAAAAGAAAAGTTTCTAGGGAGGAGATAGCAATTTTTTGGGAACACCCTGTACAGGGTGAGTCAACGGTGCGATAAAGTACAACACTTCCGTTATTATCGACAATAAAAACAAAAATTTTATATAAAAGTTGTAGGAGACCAAAATGGCTGCATTTTAAAATTAGTTCGAAATATACGGGGTGATTCATAAAAACGGGGCGATATAGATGTCAATTTTTTTAAATGGAACACCCTATATATCTTTAAACATTTGAATTCTCCATGATATTCTCCATATTTCTATATAAGGGTATTATAGTCTAAAACTTATAGTTCTCTAGATATTTAAGAAAATTAAAAAAAAAAAATGAAATTTTCAGCATTTTTTTTAATTACTGTTATTTCATCACTGTGTGAAGTTAAACAAGAACCCTTTTATTTCGGGTTAAAAGAAGGTTTATTTTAACTACTAGTTTAGACAAGAATTGATTTATTTGTTACAGGGTGTTCAGAAAATGTTGACATTTTCAGAAAACTTCGAAGTTCATTATCTCGCTTATTTCAATTGGAACATCTCATATTTTTTTACAGAATCTTATAGGCCTATTTATTACCTACAACTTTTGTTAAATACGTCCTAAACCTATCCTAAATAAAAGGGTTTAGAAGATATTCGCAGATATTTACATTTTCACATTATTTGGAACGGTTTTATACCTTTTAATCACGTTAGCCTCGGAAAAAAGCAAGCAGAAGATGTTAAATGAGAAGAAAAATAAATTATTCGGATTATTTTTAAATTAATTTAATTTAATTAATAAAATGGAATTTTTTTTTTATAAGTAATGTAAAAGCTCTTGAACAGGAAAATGATTATTTTATTTTCATTTATTTGAAAAAAGGCCAAACAAAATAAAATAAATTCAACATATCCTGTGGTATCAAATTTTCCATAAATGCTTTATTTCTTATACGTCGTTTAGGGTACTTCATATGATATATTTTAGACGCTAACATTTTTGGGTGTGTTTGTGAAACCTGGTTTTTTCACTTGCAGTAATTTTATATTTCATTAATTTTATTTTGTTTGGCTTTTTTCAATTCCATTACATATCATTTTAATTCCATATCTTTTATGAGTTTTTAATTTGATTTTGAATTTATGCGTAGAACGTTGGAAAAACTAATTTTAAACAAAGTTTAAAAAATACACAAAAAATGCTCTTACATAGGTATGTAAATAAAATACATCATCGAGAAAATTGACAAAATGCGTTGTGTTTGTGGATATCGAACTTTCTCAGCCATCGATAAAATATCAGCCCGAGATGCTGTCTATGAACTCTGCTGTTTTAGAGGAATACAAACAATCGTCCCATTTGTTCTTCATCACATTAACAATAATTAATCTCCGCAACAATTAATTCTGTGGGTAGTTTCGCTGATGATCGTACAGCTCCATACAAGTTCGTCTAATTATTTTTTTGTATAAAAATACCATATTAAAATACCATGTATTCCTCTCATTTCGACACATTTTCGAAAAAATATGTTTATTTTCTGATAATCATTAATCGAAAACAAAGTGATATCGGTGGCTTCTTATTTATGCTTAACAAATGTACTGCTGAATTTATTCGGTGTATTGTTGAAACGCCCTGTATATGTTACACACATTTTATTCTACTAATTTTATAATTGTTCTTATTAATTTTAAACATGACATTAAAAATAAGACGCAACTAATACAAACATTATCCGTTTCGTTTTCGTATCTAACATACGCACTATAAACATAAGATCCCTACGTAAGTTTTATTGGTATATCTATCGGCTAGACTGCCTGCACACCACATGTGCGAAAATAACAATAAAGTTCTATCGGTTTGTCGTTTCGTTCGCAATTTTTAAATGAGAAACATATTGATAGTCGATGTGAGTTGGGGGTATTCCACATAGTGCTGATACTAGAAAAAGTTGCAGAAACAACTACTTACTTATTTGATTCTATGATAAAGCAGCTGTCCTATGTGCCTTTTGAAAGACTAGAGGACACTAAACACGTAAAGCAATAACACGGAATTCTATCAACCATAAAGGGGATTTAATTGTAGCAGTCTCGCAGTGATTGGAACATCAAGAGAGTAAGGGCAAAAGCCAGAGGTTCTGACTAAGACATCCCTGGACGAGAGTTCCGATCAGATACTTTGGTAATGTTTCCTCTAGACCCTGGGGAATCTGATAATTGTTGACTTATAGGCCTGTCGGTCAGTCTGTCCACCCTGCACTCACCCACTATTAAACATTGATCTAATATAGATGTTCCTCATTAACGCTGATTCTTTGATGGCTTAATCTGACGTTTGATATCAGACTCATCGGGAAATTATTTATCTGATTCATTTAGAAAAAGGCTGATTAGTGTTGGCTCGGAAGAGATTACTTTCTCGGTGATTTATTTTCGAAAAATATATCCTTGATTAATGGAGATAGGCATGAAACATGTTTGCGTATAGTTAGAAAATGTAGTTTAATTTTCAAATTGTCGATATTAGTGTTAATTTTTGAAATTTTTTTAATTGTAATACTTTGAAGTATAGCGATAACACTAAATTCGATAAATATGATATAATCCTTCACAAGAGCTATTTGAATAATTTTGCATTTTTTGCGAATATTCTGTAACTTTATTTAATAGGTACTAATGAAAAAAAGGTCTATTTTATAGATTAATTATACAGTACGAGGTTACCCACCTTTTTAAAAAAAATCAGAACTTATACTCGTCGTATAATTATAAAATCACATATGATACATGTGAGATGTGAGAATATTTCTCGTCCCTTCAAAAAACTATATTATTTTAATTTCTCTGCTCTGATGTTTTTGATGGTATAATAATCGAATTTTGATATAAAACATTCATTAAACTATTAATCTGTTCAAGATGATACAAAAATTAGTAAGGTTTAACTGACATTTTGATAGGTATAGTAATATCATATTAGGCAAAACATTATACGGGTATAATGATTAAATTACCCTTCCGATATATAATTATCATTCAGAAATAATTGTAGCCTGTAATTTAATGTTGATACGTTCATAGAGTCTTATGATATTAAATATTCAGCTCAGTCCATTTGTGTCCCCTTTCAAAAATTTAAGGCAATAAGTGTTCGTTAAATTTTATTAATAGTTTTTAATTTCCATGTTTTTTATATTAGGATGTCTTAAATGTTATAAATGTGATCCGAATCATCTATTTAGTTCAAATAAGTTTTAACGAAAATAAACGACAAGCACATGAAGGTCAATAACTTATAAGCATCACCATGCCATGCCTACTTGGTTGACGAAACTTGCGTTAATTTAACTGCCGCTAGTGGAAATCAGTCCTATTATTTTTATTTGTTAATAGAATATAATAAATTTAAAGTCGTCATGCCGACATAATCAGGGTTGGTTCAATACATTATGAAAAATATGATCGTTTTCAAACAAAATAAAACGTCCTTTATTTTTTATTATTCATAGTAAATTTCGTAACGTTCAAATGGACACTTTTAATGATTAACAAAACTGTGTCTCTACCACGAGAGTAATAAATACTGCAACGTGTTGAAACGTCGTACGCAAATTGTCGCAAATATGGTACTAGAAAAGAAGCAGTGACGGCACTATATGACTGTCAAATGTCTGAGAGAACAACAGCTATTTCTTATAAGATTACGTAGGTATAGGTTTGTTAAAACTTACTGGATACTTACTACTTAATGGTAATTTTTCGATTTTTTTTAAACGATTTCCACTTCCTGTTGCCTGATAAATTAAGGTAATGGAATGATGTTTATTCATTTCTAAATCAATTTTATTATACAGTGTCCGTCAAAAAGTCTGCACCATACGGGAAATTATTGACTTTCAGAAAAATTTTATACTTGATAAAATTTTGTGCATGCTTTCAAACGAGTAAGTGTCTACACAAATTTGTCTAGTCCGGGCGCTTAGGTCGAAAAATCTAATTATTTAAAACTGGTTCAAGAGTAAACTACCCTTATTTTTGAAGATATCGAAAAATATTATTTGAAGAAGTTGTTTATCAAGCAAGGTTACATCCAAATGTCAAATTTAGTTGCTCAATTCGAAAAATAAAGTTTTTTACTGTTTTTACGCATAATTTCTGAACTATTTTTAAATACTTTTCTGTTCCCAGAAATTCTCTCAAAATAATAATTTTAACCTAAGCAATGTATTACAATTTACTTTGATGAACTCTTCGCCATATATAAAAAAATTCTGAAATAAATTGCAAAATTGTTCTAGTTTGTTCCAGTATTGATATTTTTTGAAAATGTTTAGACAGATCTTTTCGAAAAAACTTCATTCAATTCTGACAATGTCAAAAACGTTTATGATAAAGTGTTTTAGTTAAAAAATATTTATTTGTAGAATTTGCCATTTTCTGGTAATTTCTTTGCCCTTTTAGTGAAATGTTTTTGATTTTGTAACATTGTCAGAGTTGAAAGAAATTTTTACGAAATGTTCTGTCTAAAAGTGTCAATATAAACTAGAACAACTCTGCACCAAGTGTAGCATTTTTTAAAAAATATTTCTTTGATCAAAAAAGTATGGCTAAGAATTTATCAAAGTAGATTGTAATACATTGCTTAGGTTACAGAAAAATATTTAAAAATATAGTTCCAAAATTATGCGGAAAAGGTAAAAAATGTTATTTTTCGAATCGAGCAACTAAATTTGATATTTGGATGTAACTTTGCACGATGAACAACTTCTTCAAATAATATTTTTCGATATCTTCAAAAATAAAAGCAATTTACTCTTGATCCAATTTTAAATAAATTGATTTTTCGACTTAATCACCCAGGCTAACACTTACTCGTTTGAGACCATACACAAACTTTTATCAATTATAGATTTATACAGATTTTTTGGCGGACAATGTATATTGTTTATAATAAAAACTAATGTTTTAATATTTTTCCCAATTTTACGTATAAATAAAATAAAGTATTGTGAAAAAATTAGGGAAAGTAAATTTATATGACAACTATGCGATCAGTACTTCCACCCACGTTCTCCCAAGAAAATATTATGGCTGTACTAGCTCCAAATTATCTACTTGAAGATGCATTTTGTTGCAAATAATGTTTCTATCAGCCTATCTAGTAAGTACACTACTTTAGAAAAAAACCCTGATTATTTTATACTTAATTTAAATACTGAAAGAACTGTAACCCATTCGTTGACTTTAAAACATCCTATCTCTGACTTTAAATTCGCTATTTCTGAAATTCGCTTTCTACTAATTTTCTTGTTAATATGAATACCAAATCTTTAGGAGAAAATAATGTCACCTAACTTATAAATCTTATCACGAACCGTAAACTAAAAAATAAATTAAAAGAAAGTTTACTTAGTTAATAGTAAGTATTAACTTATAGTAAATATTAACTCATGGTTTTGGACAGCTCAATTCTGATCTGATGGCAAATTTATTAGCTTCATTTATAACGGGAAACTCCCAATCCAATAATTAACAGTTTGGAGAGTTATATTGGTTTATGGTATCCTAGTTCAGCAATAAGGATTCTCCGAGGAGTAGCGACTAGAGTGCAGGAGAGTTAACTTTCTGCAGGAGAGTTTGTTTGTACAGGATTGTGAGCCTTAGCATGGATTGACGGTTTATAATAGTTGTTTTGAAAACAATTCAGTATAGTGTATGATCTGAGTGTTATCTGCAGAGCCAGAAGGGCTCAAAAGCTATACTGCCACTGCTTATGGCTTAGTCTGAGTTCTACATTGTTAGCCGCGGTCTTCTTGTTAGGGATTAGTGGAAGCCACTGCAGGATAACGCAGAAGGTAACATTGCAGTGATGGTCTTGTCGTTTTCAATCTCCATCTAATTGTACAGGGTTATTGGTTATAAATGAAGCCCCCTCTTAACTTCGTTATTTTTTGAGATAAAAAAAATGTTTGAAACAAAAGTTTTAGGGCATTCTATGATTTTTTTTTCAACCATATATAATAATATACAGGGTGCCTCATGAAATCGGCACAAAGCAATCTTATGTTTTTTTACACCCTGTCCTGTCTATTTTTGCATAGTATGAAAGTCCACGTTTTCCCGATTTCAAAAATGTATAATATGTTGACGTTTACTATTATATCTAGGTATGCATAATTATTTTTGGTAATATTTCAAGTTTTGCAATAAACAAAAACAGTAAGAAATTTTTATTAATAACGAGATTCTATACATACCAAAGATTAAAAAATTATTGTAATAAATTTTCAACATGTTCCCAATTTTCATCAATACATTTTCTATAACCTTTTGTTTTTGAAAATCATGGCATACTGTTTTTCATTCGATTTTTATGTAAATAGAAAGCCGCTGTATATCGAAAATGGCCACAATAAATGTCAACATATTATACATTTTTGAAATCAGGAAAACGAGGACTTTCATAATATTCAAAAATATACAGGGTGTTCCATTTAAAAAAACAAATTTCGTTTGTCCGGCTTTTATAAGGCACCGGGTGTATACTATTGAATATGATAGCAAGAAAATTCATAGAATGCCCTAAAACTTTTGTTTAAAATCTTTTTCTTATCTCAAAAAATTACGAAGTTAAGAGGGGGTTCCATTTATAACCAATAACCCTGTACATATTTACACATTTTATAGAAATTGAACAGTACAATTGAATCATTAATAAGGCAAGAGATAATATAAAATAAATTGGTATATCTCCAAAAATATATTCATACGCTACCTATGCAAAATAAGATACTATAACAATAAAGCAAAAAAACATCATCTACTTTATATCAAGATGATTACTCGAAAGCGCTTTTAAGAAATTGTGCAGTACCTAATAATAATTCAACAATATATCAAAGGAAAAATGTCTGGAAAATTATTTATCTGTAATAGAAAAAAATAAACAAATGTCTTTTGCGATGTTAATTAGTAATTAAAAAAAATTATTATATTTGTCAGGACTCTACAGTAAATAGTAATCCTCCTAATAAAACATTACAAATGTAAATTTGGCCGCCTTTTCTTTTTTGTCCCAGCAAAAAGTGGTACCTCCTGAAAAACATGAAATAACAATACGGCACGTCCTTCTTGCTGATTATCTCGAAAAAATAAATGATATCAGAACGTTATTAAATTTAGCATCTACAGAAATCCAATAATAATTTTAAAGTAAATTAGCATAGAAACTGTATTATTATTATACATCCATAGGTAAAAAATATGGTTACCATTTAAAACAAATGAATAAGCCCTATTTGCTTTTTATGTTTTTTCAAAAATTAAATTTCAATTCAAAATGCACGAAATAAACTATTATTGAAATACGACAATAAACTGAATTATATTAAAAACTACTGAGTAAATTATTTGAAACAGTCTTGGGATATGTAGCCAATTGGCTTTTTAATTTTTTAAGATTTCTGACGTCATTTTGAAAACAAATACCTTACGATTGTTGTAACAAGAATTCCATGTGGAATCTAAATATGCAAATTATATACAAGGTGCTGTTTAAAAATCAAAATTTGTTACCATATCCGGTTGGACCAGAATTCACAGTTTCACTCAATAAGTGCAAAATATGACTTTGCGTAACAAATTATATGCTAAAATATAAAAATTTTATTTCCAAAGTCGACCTAAAAATAAATTGGAACGGGACTAATCTGGTTGTCACCCGGTATATGACAAATTTTATCAATTAACTGGATATAAATTTATCAGGCAAGACATACTTAATGAACGCGGTGCAAGAGTTGGTACATACAGGGTGATTCCTATACTGTTCTTACCCCAAATTTTTGGCTTGACTTTAGAAATAAAATAAAAATAATTAGTGTTTTTCCTCAGGATTTCAAAAATTTCGACAAACAAACAATTTAAAGTCAAATAAAAGTGGGAAAAAACAAAACAATGTTTTTTAAATGGAACGCTCTGTATATTTTTACAATTTAAAAAAAAATTTAGATTCTCTTTTCAAAAATATAATAACATAACATATATATTTACCTTCATATTTAGTAAAATACTGATAATAATTGAAATAATTTATAATAATTGAAATAATTATTATTTAATAATAAATTAAATTTTATTTATTAAAGGAAATAACGTCAAATCGAGCAAGTAACATAAAATATCTTAACGAACAAATAAAATTTATATTTAAAGGAACTGTCCAAAAGGGCCTCTATTATTTTCGACACATAAAAATATACAAATATACAGGGCATTCTATTAAAAAAAAGCATTACTTTGTTTTTTCTCACTTTTATTTAACTTTCAATTATTTTATTGTTGATATTTTCGAAATCCTTGGAAAAAATACTTCAAAGTTACGTTAAATATTTTATTTCCAAACACAAACCAAAAAATTGAGGTGAGAACGTTATAGGAATCACCCTGTACATAAAAAAATGCGATAAAAATTCAACCGTTGATTTAAATGTTGATTTGTTAAGTTTATTGAAATCATCATACATAATTTATTGGGTTCCTATGTCGTGAATTTCTAATTTATGAATTTTTTAGCCAATTTGGAGACCGCATTCGAGTCGATTACATCTTTTGATCACATAATATTTATGGGTGATTTCAACATTGATTTATCAAAAACGTCATTTAATAATGAAAATTTTAATTTTATTAAGTAATACGGTACCCATTTCGGAAAATATATGTGATTATAACTAAATTTTTTCTATTAAAATACCTAACCTAAATCTGAACTTGAATACATATATTTTAAAGAATACAATAAAATTAACTTGCACATTTTCGAGAGGTAAAGCTAAATATTTAATAAACAAGAATCAGCTTAGTTTAGATTATTATAAGTAATTAAAAAAATGATACAAATCATTCTATTCTAACGTGGTCTAGTCTCCCTGATGAGCTGAAATAAAGGCGAAAGAACATGTACGTCTTCTTGGGGACATCGTTTTTTAATTGGTGACCATAATGAATGAATTTTGTGGTGAGTTGAAAAAAAAAATTATTTCAATTATTTATTTTTAGACGTTTTGAATTTTGTAATTTTTAATCCAATTTTTATCATGCATTAAAGAAGGTCCAATAAACTTAATAATTTTATGTTTAGAGATGAAACATCAATGTGAGTATATCAAATTGGGTATGTTTTTTGTTATTATGTTTGTATAAAGCCTAAATAAAGTCATTTATAAATAACTTCTCTTTGTTTTTTAATTTTTTTTGGGTCATTGGAAGAATACTATATAGGTGAAATGGTACCTATTTACCTTTATCAGCTTTTTAAAAAGATAAATAGAGAATATTATTACATCTCAATGTAACGAAAATATAAATCCTAGTACAAAGTTATTGCTGAATGGTGTTTTATTTTATTTTTTATATTGCTCCCGTTACCGACTAAAATTATATGCGTTAGTTATTTCAATAAAACTTTACGAGAAAAAAGCCGCCCTAAATTTTGTATCTCATTTCCTTTTAGTTGTAAAGTTTACCTGCGTAGGTATATCACACACACAAAATCATAAAACACGTCTTATGTTCTTTTGTAGTTACTTTATTTTTTCAGGTGCTAATGTACGGTAAGCTGAATAATAATGGAATTGCTATTCCTACAAATAAAATACTATTTTTCCATAACAAAATACAAATAGCACTCAGAAGAAAATGCAAATTATGTGTTTAATTGAAGATTTCCTGAAAAATATACAGCAATTTTATCTTAATTAAGTAGCACTGACGTAATTTCCACAAATACTAAAACACTATACTCGTATATACTGATGTATATTGACGATATATACATTTTAAAAGAGTAGGAGCTTCCACATATCACCTTTCTGCTATTTAACTGTATTTAATTTGGACCGGCAAGGCGTCCGTTCAACCACTCAACTATCTTGGTACCTTGAACAGTAGATGTTTGGTTAATTCCGAACATCCATAATATATTATAATTTTAATTTTAAGTAAATTATTTTGAATACAAATGATTAAATCATGAGGCACAGCACATCTCTTCGGTTCACTAGATGACAACATAATATGTTTGGATAAATCGAATAGGCCAAACTTGCATTATTGAAACTGAACAGCATTTGATAAGCCCCGATCAAATCCGTCCAAGTTGCTTTCAATTAAATTTACAAGTAGCATCGCTATTCCAACATTAATTGTATCCTGTAGATTAATGAAGTTGTGGACCTTCTTGCTAACTTTGAATATCCAAGATTACTAACTTTGCTTATCTTCGTCCATTACATTACTGGTTCGATCAGATGATATTAATTCAAATTAAAAGATCTAGCCAGTGCAACAGAAAATTATATACTTCTAACGTTAAACAATTTTAGAAATCAATACATTATTTTCAATAAATTTTCATTTATATGTGCTTTAATTATTTCCAGAAATGTTCTATTCGTGATCAAGAAAACGTTTTCAGGAATAATTTAAGCTCATGTAGTTCTATCAATTAATATTAAAAAGTAACCCTGTGGATCCTAGCTATATCATTCAGGTCTTCTCTATGATAAATATTATTGAGAGGTAAAAATAATTATAAATTAGGAAAATGAGGTTCACTGTTTTGTGTTATACATAGGTACATATATTATCTAAAAATGCTACTATCTTTTAGTACTCCAAATTCTAACTTATTTTCTCTATTTTTAATTACTAATGCATCTAGAAATGACAATT
The DNA here is from genome assembly GCA_963680705.1 of Rhagium mordax. Taxonomy (NCBI): domain Eukaryota; kingdom Metazoa; phylum Arthropoda; class Insecta; order Coleoptera; family Cerambycidae; genus Rhagium; species Rhagium mordax. The sequence goes on along the minus strand of OY796658.1, from coordinate 29,295,497 downwards.
GTCCATTGTGTTCGATTTCATAACTGAATTTTACAGGAGGGAAATGGTTAGTTACAACAAATTTATTTACCTCTATATCAGGTTTTTCCTTATAATGAGCCACCCTCCTACAAAGTTTATTTGAAGAAATACAGAAAAATTTTATCTAAAAAAGTTGCACTATATTTCTTGAATTTTAATAATCTACCAATAAAGTAAACAAACGACGATCGCAAAATGGCGAAATTCTATAAGCTTAGGGGTTTTTTATGAACACCCTATATATTATTATATTTTCGAAATCCTTATATTTCCCGATTTAAAAAATATATAATAAGTCTATATTTGGACTATCCGTTCTTCGGTAATTTAAAATAAAAAAAGATCCATGGGTTACTAAGACAATATCATGTTTTTACATATATTTTTATTTTGAATAATTGGAGAACTCATAGTCTAAATATAGACTTACTATATGTTTTTGAAATCAGGATAAGGATTTCGAAAATATAATAATATACAGGATGTTCTATAAAGAAAATCCTAAGTTTATATAATTTCGCCATTTTGTGATTGTCATTGTTTGTTTTATTGACAGATTATTAAAATTCAGGAAAAAAATGGCAACTTTTATATATAAAATTTGTCTGTATTTCTTCAAATAAACTCTGTACATTTGCATCAAATATTGTAGAAATATCATCTACATATTTTTATTTTTATCGCTTAGATAATTAAGCTTAGTTTTAATCGTCATCTGATGATTCCCAACTTTGTATCTAATGAAGTATTTGATGCCTAATACACTGTAAATTTTTATTTTCTAATAATTATATATAAAATCTTTAAATGTTATTCACATATTATTTAAGTTTGAATAGTATACATTTTTAATTTATAAATGTTTTTAAATTAAGTGAAATTTGTCGCTGTCTATTATTTCAACAACTCGTTTCTATGTATATATAACAATATATTCAACTCTTTCTAATGTGCATTTAATAAGGACTCTTTAAACTTTAAAACTTATCAGATAATAATTGACATCGACGTATGTCAATCCTGGGACTGTAATCAACGTCAGTCAAGACACGGGTCCTCTGACAGGCTATGTGTATCGCCAATATACTGACGTATATCACAGGGAAAACATATAGGGTTATTCTTATCCACCCCTGCTGTTTTTATTTTTTAAATTAAAAAAAGCTGTCGTTAGTATTGTCAGTTTGTACGATGCTTTAAATTATCAATAAGTCTGCTTATTGATAATCAGTAGACATTTTCTACATCGAAATAGTGTTAGTAGCAGAACGGTTTTCAAACAAATATTTGTTTATATGATGGTGTGGTAAGCTAAATTATGTCCGATGGAATAAAATACAGGGTTAAAATATTTAAACCGCCATGCCACCAGATACGAGAGCGATTAAATTAGACAATATTGTCTAATCATATGTGCGCTTTGAAAATTTGGTCTGATATTTTGAAAGTTTTCAGTGGGTCTTGAGATATCCTGAAAAACTGAAAGTAGGTTATTTCAATTTTCTCAAATGTCTTGCTAACGATTTGTGAAACGCAAACAGTTAAATAGATTTTTTATGAGGTTATAAAATTCATCCAAAATAACATTATGCCTACCACATCGACTCCAAGCGTCGCGACGCCCAACTTTTGTTTTTCTTATGGATATTTTCTTTCATAAGTCGATTGAGCAATGTGTTCGGGATACAACTGTGAAAAGAGCAGAGCTCTATCTTTTCTCTTTCAGAAGTTACAGACAAATTAAAATCAAAATAATAATAGTGATAATAACATTTAATAAATTTTAATTTTAGATAAACAAAGATAGTAATAACAGTTTTCATTTAAAATATCCAAAATATCCTCCCATATTTTCAAGACATAACCTTGTCAGATCAACTGCAGATCTTGTAGTCCGGCTATCTCATCTCAGGATGGATGAAATGTATAGGTAACTTCAATAATATTTGCCCTCAGGCTGTAGAGATCTTCAAAATTACTTTTAAAAATTATATTTTGCATATAGCCCCATAGAAATAATCTAGGGGATTTAGATCTGGCCAAAGAACCAAATACCAAATATGGACAGCAACATTGGCCAGAGCAATAAATCCATCTTAGTTATTTTTTATAAACCAGTAAACTTGGCCATTTAAGTATTCTTCAAAAAAATATGGACATATTCGGCCATCCAGAATTCCACAAAAAAACATTTACTTTAAATCGAATTTGATGGCTTATTCCGTATACTCCTCGGTATACTCAATGAGGATTTTCCTGACTCTCAATAATGATGATTGCGACGATTAAATATAATCCGCTATTAGTGAATGTGATTTCATCAGCCCAAATTATTTTGGAGGAAATTTCGGGATCATCAATAATTCTATTTTAAAACCATGTACAAAAATCTATTCTTCTTCCATAGTCATTAGGCTTTGAATGTTTCCAAACCAAACTGCATTTATAATCATGAAATTTATGTTTTCTCAAAATATTTGATACTTGTTGTTGGGATACACCACATTCACAGACAATTTGATTGTAGAAATGTTTGAATTGATATGAGAAAATTGTAGAGGTACTATTGCTTACAATAATTGACAATCGAATGCCTACGTGATATAATTATTCTGCAACTTCTATTTTGTGTAGTGTCAAATTCAAAGTTATACATATACCTTGATTTTAGAGATACAATAATTTCTTTATAACCAACATTAACATCACATTTCTTATGACTGTACGTTTCTGCATAACGATAATAATAATAATAATAATCTATCTTAAGAACATGGGAGCAATCAATCGAACTAGAAACAAAAATACGTAGATTTTAGAAAATTTTGTTGTTGTTAATATATAAGAAAAGCAAAAGTTGGGCGGCGCGACACTTAGCGTCGAGGTGGTAGAAGTTTTATTTTCTAGTCGTTTAGTCTATTAAAATTTAACTCAAACGTAGCAAGTTATTTGAGAAAATTAAAATAACCGATTTTCACTTTTTTTAGGATAAGACAAGACAAACTCAAAATTTTCAAAATATCAGATCACAATTTTTATACCTACATAATTAAACAACTTTTATCTGTTTAACCAATCTTGTATTTCCAACGGTTCTCGAAATGTGCCATGGTGGCGGTTTAACTATTTGTAACCCTCTACAGGATGTCTCAGGTTTTAATCGGGAAAATTACAATACAAGCAATAAGACTCGCAAAAATAAAAAGAAAAAGTCATAATATATGAACTTGTGATGATTTAAAACTTCGTGTGTCGATACCGTAACATATTGCGCAATTGATAAACATTATTTTTCTGTGATAAATGCCCCACAAAAGTCAATTTGTTATACATCGTTGGATTCAGAAGAGAAATCTGGGCAATAATAAATAAAAAAAACCTATATTGCCACTAAAAAAAATTACTATTACTTTTACTTTTGTTTTTTAAAATCAGAGTATAAATAACGGAGTTATGATTTGTGTCGTTTTTTAGAAGACAATCTGTATATCTAAGTATTAAATATTTAAATTTATTTTTGAATGATATAACCAATCTTGTAGTTGACATCAACCGGGGTATTTATATAAGATATGTCTTCCTCTATTCTATTTTTATAGAAAATTTTGTTACATATTTCAGCAAATAAAAGTTTTGCCTACTTCGAAGTGATCACCTATTTGTCAACAAAGACTCTAATGACCTGTTCAACTTAGTCTACTGCAATATATTCCTTTGAATATCATAATCTTTAAGAAAAATGTCTTTAAAAGGTGACAAAGTAGTCGGCCGCTTTGAAATTGTCTAATCCGCCGACATACAACTAGATTATGGATTATCCGTTATTAGTATATGTTTGTAAACTTGCACTGATATGATCCTTGAGCCATGCTTTTGCGGCAGGCAAAAGTGTTAAGAATGGGCATCTTTAGCCGGGGGTAAGAATTATTGTATGTTAATCCCCAACCAAATATGATATTTTTTCGTTCGAATAATTCTACAAATAGAGTTGAAATAAAATTTAGTGGTGCATAACTGAAATAGACAGCCTTAAAAATCATGATAAAAAATTGTACTTATACAAGGTGCAGAATTTTCATTTTAACATTGTATAATACCTAATTATCATATTATAAACTGCTTGCATTAGAACATGAGTTTCACAGTAGAACACCCTAACGAATGTTTCACAAATTAATTTAATTCTCTACATCTCTCACCCACTGGGAAGTTTAACAATATAGTTATGTAGGGCTATTTCTGTTGAGATTTGAGTTGTGATTCAGTAGTTAATACTAACGACGCCGACGCAAAAAGTGAACCTGCTACAGTATGCAGATAATGCAAAGAACTTGTCCTTTTCAGATTTTACTTCGTTCTCGATGATTTGTTTATTTTTCCAACGATAAAGGAAGAACCAAACTCACTATTTTTTAAATAATTAAACTGTTAAGTTTTTAGCTGTTTTCCACTTCTATTTCACCGTAATTGACATCTCAAGACAAATATTTCTTTGAAAAATAAATGCAAAAATAATTTTCCTCGATATGGAACCTCCAAACTAATAAAGAGTTATAAAAGAAAATAATAGGAATATGTGAATATTTTCGTTATATTTCGTTTTGCAAATGGAATATAAATATTTTTCTTTACTAAAATTTCACATTATAAACATATTTTTACAGTCATTGACTAAATCTTGGTAATATCAAAACGTTACGTCATCTTCCAAAAAACAGTTAAAAACAATTAGGTATCGCTTCCGAGGGTCTAAATCTTCATCTTACGCCTATTAATTTAGGATATAACATTTTGTTGTTATATTATATGTTCATATATTTCATATTATTTATTTTAATTAATTTTTTATTAATAATATAAGGACTTACTTTATTATAATCGTAATAAAGAAGGGGTAACGCATACATTAGACAACCAGATCTAAAGCCAGTATTATCATTATTATTATTAATCCATCTTAGATATTATTTGAAATACATTTTGCAGGGTCCTGGAAAAATTAAGTAACATAAGAAATTTTACTTCTACAATAGTGTTGTGCATCCGTACTACTAGGTTATTATTTACAATTAAAACTGGTGCCAACTCACCCGAGGTAAATTGCCACTATACCAGTTGCAAACCACCAAAGCGGGAAAAAATATAGCCATTGTATAGCAAATTAGATTAAATAGTTGTCTGGATTTTTCAGTTTTTTTTTGGCTTGTGTATATTTTAACACGGTATAAATTAAAAGTATTTTTATTGGCATTTTGTGTATGCTCAAAATCCCTGGAGTAAACAAGAATAATATTAAAACGAGCAAAAAAGCAATCACAATTTCCAGCAGATCGAATCCAATATCCAATAAAAATAAAACTATGCGAAACGAAATAAATATTCCTTTTTTACATGGTGACATGAAGGGAGGGTGCTGGAGAGTTATAGCGGGTGTCCAGCGGCCACTAGATCGGGGAACAATCTACTGGCTGTCAATAAATGCTCTGTGTCCGTTTCGGTAATATTTCCCTGGAGCATGGTCTGACATATTACATTTTCACAACTGCAGACTTTGAATACAAAATACATAAATGTAACAAAAATATATTAGGTGTAGGATAAATTTAAATTCCATTGCATTTATCAGATAAGAAGTACTTGGAATTTGTTAACATGCGTGACTTAATTTTAAGAAATTTCAGTTCCTAATTATTACGTTGTAAAATACTTAAAACAATATCCACAATTAGTTGTTGTATTAATAATTATAACCAAACTTGTACCTGTTATTTTTTTTATACGTAATTTTCTTTATGGAGTAGATTATAAGACAACATAAAATCTCAGACTCCTATGATTTTCTGGCGACTGAAAATGATGAAACGTTTTAACTATTTTTTTATTTTAAATCTGAGTATACTGAAATGCGCCATCACCATCTAAAATATCTTAGTACGTTTCACAAAAAAAATTGCTATTTTTAAATTTGCTTGAGGTAAATACAAATTTTGAAATTATGTTTGTAGATATTACACAAAAAACTATCAAATGAACGTCAATTTAAGTAAGACGCCCGTTGATTTTTATTGGTAGGGTAATCTTAAAAGTAAGATATAGTATAAATCTCGACCTCATGAAAAGCAGAATACAAGCTTATCCGGTATCACCAGGGAAGAACTTAAAAATGTATTGTTTTTTATTAGGAATTTGTCTTATAAATGTAGGTACCTAGCTTAATACATATTTGGATGGGTCTGCAAATTAATGTACAATACAATTTTTAAATATAAAACATTTTTCTAACGACAACCTCATTTCTGATAGTGCACATTTTTACACATGGTATGTTATATAATAATTTCTTTAGATACAAATTATTTTAGCAATATATAGCTACAAAAACTAGTCATCCATTTAGTTTCTGATATTGATCAATATTACAAACAGGGTTCTCAAAATAAAATTGTTGATTACAATCAGCTAGTAGTGAGATATTGTTTTTAATTATAGGGACTATATAAATTAATGGTTTACTGAGCTTTCAGAAGCTCCATCTACAGGTGGTTTGTCAAGTTTGTTCTCTTAAAAAGGTTTCTTAACCTTCTCTCGAGTTGCCGAGAATCCTAGAATTTTGTGTTAAGGAAGTGAGACGAGGCCCTACAGTTTATTCTGAAGTCCGAACCACATCTAGGGCATCAAGAGTTTCTTATCCGTCCAAGTCCAAAGCGATTCACAAATAAATTTTTAAGTTGCCTCAGGATGAATTCGAACCATCGATTTTACAAGTACTGACGAAGATTAAATATCCAGACACAGGTCAGCAGTGGATATTTATTGTAGGTTATTGTGGTTATGAAAATTTATGTTCAAAATCAATAAAGTCCCATTAAGAGATGACAAATTTTAATTTTTCAGCTATGGATGGTTACTTAGAATTTTCGAAAAAGGTTTAAAAATAGACCAATCTTCTTATTTTTTAAATATCTAAGTTTTTAATTATTCTTTTACCTGATGTCTACTTTTCTTGCACTTAATTGACTATATCGGCATTAATTATTATTATATGTTAAAAACAAAGGTCTATTATTGAAAAAACTTTGTATGTACCTATGTAAACTTCCCTGTTTATATCTGGTCTGTATGGATGTGCTAATTGGTAAAAGCAAAATCAGTATTAGTTTTGTAAAAAATAATAATTACCTCTTATTAATTAAGTCTATTAATAATGTTAACGTTTAAATATATTCGCTGTTTATTTTGTTCTTTTTTTTAGTTTTTAATTTTATACGTGCGCTTAGTATTTTTTCTCGAGATTCCCCGTATATTAGTTATCTTTAGTCAGTATAGTTGTAGGAAAATAGTCCTGCGACCAACAGAGAGGTATAATCAGTTTCGTTACTTAATAATGATATGTGTGTGTGCTTTTCCAAAATAGTCTTCTCTTCGTTCATTACCACCAATTTTTGTGTGTCCCCTATCTACTTTACCATCCACATGCAATCCACAGCCCTCGGATAGGTGGTTGTAATTACAACTGACATCGAGGAATAAAGAAGGTATACCGTAGATTAAAAATTCCGCAACCTTACCAACCCAAAATTTTATGTTTAAACACTTATTATATACCTGTTTTACCGCTGTAACCCATCTACTTTTTGAGCAGTTATATCACAATTAATTGTATTACGTACCTATTTTAAAATTCATTTATTTGCGGGCGGCAGAAAGAAAACACAATCTAATACTCACACAACGCTAATAATTCAAATGATTTTTTCTAAATAAAAATAATGAATGAATGGGAACACATCCAATTATTTAAATAACAAAAAAAATAATTACACACAATGTAATCACAGCCGAAGAGTAAAGAAATAATTAATATAAACATAGAAGTTATTTTACACCAGCTTGACTCTAATTAGAGGGAAACAATAATGAGGCTATATTATACTTTTACAAAGCTAATTAATTAATTTTTTGTTATAGCAACAACAAAATTTAAAACAACAAAGCAGTTAATTAGGGTCTGATTTCATTTGAATTTTAAACATCGCGATACTTCTTAAAACAATCCATTAAGAAATATGCTGATTTTAAAAGTCGCCGTAGGTTATTTTTGTTATTTTGTATATTTTACTGGGCTGAAAATTTAACGATTATATTTCCTTAGGTTTTCAAGCATCTTGGAGTTGTTATCAAACCCTTTGTCAATGATCATGTGTTTTAAGGCTTGTTAACACTTGTAAATATATAATATTTTGGGGCTATTTTTAAATTAAGACTTTCATATCGTGCCTATCTTACAGTTTATATATTTTGTTATATTCTACTATGATACTTAAAATTTAAAGTTTGTTATGTTATAGTCTTAATGGATATGGTATTTTAAATTCGTACCTAACTGTTCTACTAATTACACTTTTCCAAACAAAGCTGTGGCACATCCCTTTTTTACTGTAATAAGTTTCCTTTTTTGATTTTCCCTATCAGTTAACATTTTTGGAAAATCCTTTTTTGATTCTAAACTATACAATATCTCCAGTTAATTCTACCCGTAGGTACGATAATTTTTGAGGCGCGTCTATTAACCTGCTTGTGATCGTGCATCGTCCTACGCTATTGATAGTATTGATCTCTCAAAGATTTCACATTATTTTGCCACATTTTATCAAACGTCAGAAGACGCTTCTACGATAGACTGGGATGTTGTCTTTTTCAAGAAGAGGGTATTTTTAAACCAGTATTCCTATTCCTTCTAATCTAAATTTAATATTTAGTCTCATTCCTTAAACAACCCGTTATATCTTTTGAACGAAATTTATGTTTGTAGAATTATACAATCATAGTTTTCACATTGTGATATTTATATTTAACATGTTAATATTAATATTAATTGCTGTTTTATTCTTAGTCTCACCTCAAAGATTGTCTTTTTCTCCATAACCATAATTTTTGGCAAAATGGTTCCTAATTCTTTCATTTAACTTTTTTTTGTAAAGCAAGAGCTTTGTCTGCCTAATACGTACAATGTACGAGGTGAGTAACAAACAGCAACTTGTTAAGCCAATGAACTAACCAAAAATAGGGTTTTGATACATTTTGATTTCAATGATATTAACAGCTTAATTCGAAGCGTCTCAACCACTTTAAAAACATTTTGTTAGTTTGATTATTCTCTTCAATATTACCTAAATCTAAATTAGAAACATTCCTTTGGCCTGATTTTCTCCTGAACTATGTCTGATAGAGAGTACGTCTGAAATAGCGCACGATTGTTACTTTTGGATAATTGAATCCTGTAAGCTTGAAACAGCTTGAAACTAGCTACATCGAATTGAATATCGAAACAGTCCAGTATATTTTAGTTTTTTCTTTGTTCGGTTAGTCTTCAACATTATTAGCTCTATGCTACTAAGGATCTAAGGAAAAAATCGTAAAAGCTACTTTTTTACATAAATCGATAGTTTTAGCTTTTTCATATACAAGAGGTTTTAGGGATAAACCAATAAGTTTTCAAAAAAATGGTCGGAAATGGATGTGACAACTATTAAGAATTAGAGATATATTTTTTCAGTTTGCATTTATATTTTTTCTGGCCAAATTTACTAACATTCCAACACTATTCATTGCTTCTAACTTTTAAATTCATTTTCCCCAACTCTTGGTATGAGCTGAAAATTAATTTATTTGAAAAACAAGAAGTGCACGTCTATGCCTTGAAAGTGCTGCCTTCTCGCACGAATTTGCGAAAACACATGTGCATCTGCTGCAACCTGCAGTCGCGGTAATTTCGGTTTGACTGCATCATGTCAAACTGATCTGTGCGGGGTATGGCAGAATCGAGACTTGCATCTTATACATACTCTTAACCTTATTCAATTAAAAAAATAAAATACAATACCATGCAAAAGTGCTCACCATTATTTTTGTTAACTGTATTTTTTTATAAATGCTTACTTAGTGTGCTTCCTCAATTTTATTCAGATTGACAAAAATGGCAAACGTCATTGTTGTATGAGCTGCTATAGTTGAAGACTCTCTGATTGGACCCTATTTTTTTACCAAGGCGACCTGGCAAATTTTTTAGAAAACAATTTGTTCGAACTTATTGAACACATCCCCTAGTAAATCGTCGAACACTGTGGTGTATGCCCAACAATGCATCTGCACATTGCGCAGTAAAAGTGCAACAGTGACTTTATCAGCATTACCCAGGTCGCTGGATTGAGCGAGACTACGATGCACCAGTACAGTGGCCTCTTAGATTTCCAAACTTGAATCCTTAAGATTTATTTTTCTGGAATCGTATGAAAAAATTTACGTATTCTTCACCGTTGGAAGATTTAGTAGATTTAAGGCAAATCATTTTAAATGTTCCCCATGAAGTAAGAAACTCATATGTTGAGAAGCGTCCAATTCAATCTTATATGGAGACTGCAAGCCTGCACGTGGTAGATATTTTGAGCACCTTCTCTAATATGTTGAGGTGGGAGCCTGAAGATATTTAAATATTATGTATTCAGCATTAACAATTATTACAACAATTTCTTTGCATTATTTCTTTTGCATTTTTTGTGTTTCTTTTTTGTTAAATATTGTATTGTATTGTAAACTTCATGTCTCTTAATGGTTTTTAAGCTTATTTTACATTTTGTTAATAATACCATCAAAACGATCTATATTTATCATTTTTGTCAATCTGAATAAAATTGGGAGAAGCCCACTAAGAATGTATTTATAAACAAATACAATTATCAAGAATAATGGTGAGCACTTTTGCATGGTATTGTATTTTATTTTTTTAATTGAATAAGGTTAAATACACGAAAATTTTGTAAGAGGCAAATAAATCAGCCTTTCTAATGAAGATTTTTTCTTTTAAATATTGATAATCAATCAAGAGTTCTGCGAAAAAACCATAAGGGGCAGTTTATTCCACCCCCTTAGGAAAACAAGGGGTGATGATAATATCTTCGGAAAATGTTCTTCCATGGGTAGAATATGTATATCAAATTTTATCTTTATAAGCTAAGTCATTTTGGAGAATAGAACATAAAACTCGATATAAAACTAGCTTTTGGTGCACCCCTTTCTAAGGTTGTAACTCGCCAAGGGCGGCTAATAATAGAAACGTTTATATGAAATACCCCTCTTAATTTTCAACAACGATTCTACCTTCCCAATATTTGCACCTATTTGCGGGACACCCTGTATACTATAATAACTTATTGTTCTCTATTAATTACTCTGTTAATTAAACCGATTAATTACCACTATCCCTAGATGATAGCATTTAGAAGTTGATTTAAAAATCGATGAAAGCACCTCAAAAATAAACATTAACAGAAAATATTTTCACTACTGATGCTTACCAATTCGATAGGTATCTGATGTTATATTGAAACTCATAACGTTATAACTGTTAATGTTAAAATAAGAATTAAAACAGAATTTGGAAGTTTTACGAAAATGCCGCAGTGTCTGTCTAGTTAATAAATTCTGACTCTATTTTTTTCGTTACATACACTAATGATCACTGAATTACTTAAGCGTAACGAAATTATAGGAAACTACATTTTTAGTGTTATTTTATGTATAATTTTCAGATCATTTTTCTGATATCCATTTTTTAAGTGAATTTAAGTTTTGTGTTGATATAAGTAGATATTATCTAGGAATTTCCTGTTGTTTTTAATTATCTGCATTTCAACACCAGCTCACAGAAAATTGTGTTTATTACGTACTTTTTAATATTTAAAATTCCAAGACTGTTCACACCTTCAAAGTCTTCGCGTATGATAACCAAACCATAAAATGTGGGGCAGCCAGCCGTGGGAGCCTTTCGACCTTCCAGGTGTCACCAGATGTGCTTTACGATGTACACTATCCAGCGCCAACTCATTTTTACACGCCGCTCTACGTACATGCCGTCCACATTCGATTACATCGGTTTTTGCACAAGTCCCTCTCTCCCCAGTTCTATGAACACGATCACTTCATGCTATTTATTGCACAATTGTAGTACTTTTTCTGATACAAAATTGATCTTGTTATCTTCGAGATAATTTTGTGTCTTGTCGTTGCCTCAGATGTCGCTTTATTTCAACAGAATTTTTTACTAACAGTCGTGTTCAGCAAGCAATGTTGCTTAGTTGGAATAGGAGAATAAATCTAAAAATAAAAAGAGGTTCGGTGAATTTTCTTAACACAATTTTTTAATCTCATGACGTTTGCCTGCTCAAAATATTTCAGATTTTGGAGGCCAATAAAAATAAACAAAAGAAGTGTATACCTTAATATGTAGAAACAACATCATTGTCAAAACCACCTAATGCAGAGTTTCAAAAATTAACACATTCTCTTAACCATTTGAATTTTTATGGATCTTTTGCATATTGTAGGAGAATATAGTGGTACTCTTGTAGCAAATATTCGAAAATTTGACGATTTAGCAGTTGAGTACTCTCCTAATTAACAGACACAACGCGCTATGCATGATCACAACATCAATAGAAATAATTGCGGACTCATCTCAATTCATGTGCTGTTGCATGCCCATTTATTTGTAAGTCCATTCGTTTCTTCAACCATCCTTTTATGTGTCCGTTCCACAAGTCAAGAACGAAAGGTCCGATCTTATTGCAAGTGGTGTATACGTATTAACCAGATGAGAAAGCCAATTGCCTGCGACAAAAATCGATAGACATAAAAAAGTTGAGAAATAGCTTAATATTCGTTTTAATGAGACTTTTAATCTTGAGGTGTTACACTAATACTGTCTGCGAAGAATAATAGGTTATCACTAGTTTTATTTTATCAACGTAGTACTTTATAATACATTATTTTTTCAGAAAACGCCGAAGAATAGGATCTATACATAAAAAAAAATGTTTGTTTCGTTTGTTGAATACTATAACTGTCCCATTTAAGTTTCGCCAATACATTTTCTTAGATCCTGTACATTGGGAATATCGTTCTCCTGCGACATGTATTGAAATTCTAATAAGATCGATGAGTTATTGGGAAGGTATTATAGGTTGATATGATTGTATTTAAAGGGTTTTATACAGTGAGTTCCCTATGTACCTACAATGTGACCATGTTAAAAATAACATCGCCTCATCAAAGTCCATAAAAATTTCAAGCTTCTCAACATAACAGCATTACAAAAAAAAGTTTGATCCCTGAACGCGTCCACAATATTCTCATGTATTTTTCGACGATGAATCCGAATCTGATAATAAAAAACCGTACACCCTCAAATGGGGTATAACCACCACACACATCAAGATAGAGTGAATGGATACAAATATATTATGAATTTGTAAACGTGAATAACGTAAAATTTCTGTATTTAGCGGTGAACTTCACAAATACTAAATCAACCACGGGGTAGAAACTACCACTTTATACAAATAAAGTACATCAATGCTAATATATCATTGGGAATGTTGAACTTTTCATAGTGTAGAGTACGGTACATCAATCTGGAGTAACTCCAATGCCACTCTTAGTCCTGACCCGAAATCACCTCCCATAAGAAGATTGGAAACTATCTATATATCAAAACAAAGTCCACAAATACCCATAAATTGTGGAAAATGTTAAAGTATTTATAGTTTGGAGTAAAGTGTAAGAAGCTGGAATGATTCGGAAAATTCCGAACTTACATAAATGCGCAGCTAGAGCACAGAAATGGAAATAAATTGAGTTTTTCCCAGACAGATTAGGTGACCACAGCAAAGAGCAAAGGGAGCGCTTCCACCAGAATATATCGGATACGAAAAAGCGCTATCACAGAAAGTGGGACATGCACATGATGGCAGACTACTGTTGGTCCATAAAAAGGGACAAAGCCGAAGAACACCACAGACAGCTAGTGAGGAGATCATTTGAAAACAAAACAAAGAGGTATTTCAAGAATAAAGGTCGATAAATATATTCTGTGCCCATAAATACAAAAAAAAAACAATTTTTTTCAATTTATTGTCATTTCTGTACCCCGTGCTGTGCATTTCGTTACCAACAAATACCCTAGGTATTTGTGGGTAACGAGTGGGACAAACATGTTGAAGTCAGTTTACTCCAAACTATAAAGGCTTCAACATTTTCCATGATTTATGGGCATTTGTGGACTTTATTTTGATATAGAGGTAGTTTCCACCCGAGTTTCCACCCCATTATGGGGACAGTGATTTCGGGTCATGTCTGAGAGTCGCACATGGAGTTACTCCATATTCATGATTCATGTGCCGTACTCTGCGCTATGAGAACTTCAACATTCCCTGTGATTTATTGGTATTTATGTATTTTATTTTTATATACCGCTGAACACAGAAATTGTACGTTATTTTCCTTTTCCACAATGTATTTGTATTTGTCCATTCACTATATTGATGTATATGGTGGTTTTACCATATTTTATGGGTTATTTTAAAAAGTAGGAGTGTACGGCCCTCTTTACTAACAGATTCGGATTCAGTGTCGAAAAATACATGGAAATATTAAAGGCACGTTTAAGGATAAGGACTTGGTTGTGGGGCTGGGTAATCATTGACGATGTCAGTAGTGGAAATAAATATCTGACATAATTTTTTTTTTTATTAAAATAAAGATTCTTTAATTACTCACAACTACCTAAATCTGATTGAAATAATTAATAGTAATAAACGCACCTACATTATAAAAACACTTAGCACCGAATAAATCAGCTGAAGTAAATACCATTGAGTAAAAATAATAAAGAGGCGCAACTGTCAAGGTTTCGAGATTTTAGTGTTGTATTTTTCCACCAATAGCTTCATGATTGTCTTCAATTTTAAGGGCTACATTACAAATACCTTCGCATAGCACTAAAAATTGATGCCAATCATGAAGTTATTGGCAAAGAAATACATTACTAAAATCTCGAAACCTTGACAGTTGCAACTCTTTATTATTTTTTACTCAATGGTAAATACAAAGAGCTATTATAGCGCAGCTAAGTTGTAGAACATATAAATAAATCAAACTTTTATTTTATGTAAGTTTATGGGCAAGTTGAGCTGTGTTCTACATCAAATATTCACTACGTTGATGATTTCTTAAATATGGTCATCCAGTAAAGAATAACAAATCTATTTCTAAATTATAGATAGATACTAGCAATCATTTAAAATTTTCAGCAACTCGAGTTTAATCTGAGATGAATCTATAGGAGTGGAATTGCTCTTGGAGACAATAAGGGTGACTAAATGCAAACGAAAACAAGCCTATGAAAGATAATTATTTAAAAGGTCCTAAAATTGAGCCTTGTGGAAGAACTTTGAACTAATAAAATAAACAAATTCCTTTTCCCACAGAATCAAATTGCTACCAGAGAACGGTTAGAACATAATGTATATCCGTTAATCTTATGGTTATAGCAATTATTATAATTTATTAATATGTGTATGTATATTAGGGAACAATTAAATGTCTTAAGCTACGAATATTACATGCATGGTACGCTGTACAAGTCTATAACCATTGAAATAATAACTTAAATATCCACTAAAAAACAGGCATACCATAACAATATTTACCAAAGTACCCTTAGGTTCTACACCCAATATAAGAAACAAATAAAATCCAACTGCTATTGCATAAACGTCTCTCTGTTTCAACGTAAAGTGCGCCACTCTTTATAACCATATAGAATTTTCTCTCGGATACAAGAAAATCTCCATGAGCATCTTTTTGATCGTATATTGACGACGTAACAAATCGAGACTCATAGATCGGCAATTTCTTTAAGGTTCCCGTGGGACAGTGGGTCCGGCGATCTGGACATCAGCGTATTCTCTTTATGTGTTGAAGAAATTATACCTTATGCCGCCCCGTGCTCTGTCCAAGTTGAGTCTCCTCCGATTCGAGCACGTAACTTGCACTATACCGCCTGATTTCATGTCGTCTGCTCTAGTTTAGACGTTATTTTATTATAAGAAACAAGAAGTGACCTGTAGGTTTCCAGCAATATAATTTTCTTTGCTGCTGTTGGCATCTGCATCGGTTTAAATTTTTTAGAAGCATAGATACTTTAAGTGCAAACATCCATTTATTGGTTAAATGCTTTAGAAAGGTATTAATTTGTTTATATCAGTACGAGTTTTTTAAAGTACATGATGTATTAGAAAATAAACTATTTTATTGTGGTATATCAATGAAGGATTTAATTATTTTGAATAATTTATTGCACAATTTTTTTATCTATCAAACAATTCTTAGGAAATTAACCTGCATTTTCTATACTAAAAAATGAAAAACTAATATTTTTATAATAACGATGAAAATGTTTGAATGGTCACATTTACTTTTTCTATGAGCGTGCATAAAGTACCAACTTTACACACGCTGTGTAGTGCGTAAAGTGTTTTTATCTTCCTACATATTTAGTTTATTATATCACTTTACGCACTAGTGCGTAATATTAAATACTTTACGCACTAGTACGTAAAGTGTTATAGGTATACATATATTTCTTAGGAACCATTTCGGTATTAGAAAAAATATTGTATGTAATTCGCGTGTAAAGTCAGCTTTTTTACCTCATGGGATTGTCGCCCATTCATGAAAAGGACTCACTTTACATACCTACTTATTGTATAAATAACTATTATTGGCTTTACATTTTTTTTAATTCACCACGGGTGCCTACTGGATTTTTGTGGTCACTTGATTGTATAAGATTTTATTTGAGATGTATTAAAACACCGAGGAAAAACATTCAGTGTTTAATTTAAACTAATAGTTTTAGTACAAAAGAGAAAAATAATCAAAACAATCGCATTGAAACAGTTTTCCACACGGCAACTCAAATTTTGTCCCTAAAATCTCGTGTGAAAATAATAGTTATTTTGCAACTAGTGCGTAAAGTGAGCTATTTTGCAATGGGAATTTGAAATCCCATAAGTGTGTAACGAAGTGATTTTTTCCAATCAAGGAATGTTCATTTTTGCTTTAAATATTACCGTCACTTTGGTACACCCTGCCGCTGTTTTAGTAAGTAAGTCCTGTTTTAATTAAGGTATTAATGAGTTGTTAAAAAGTCCGCTGGTAAACAAGCAATCAAGTAATTAATTGATTAATTTTCGACAATCCCTCGTATAAGTAAAATCCGAGAAATATTATAAATAATGACCGAGTCTGAAATAAAAAATCATTCGTTACTAAAAATGTTAATCCTTGCTCGTTTTAATCCGTTTCTTTTTGCAACATAGTTTAGAAATTACAAGTAACTCATTTCCGGTTATATACGTTCTGAGTTGATGCACCAAATTGCATAATCCGCTGCACCTCTGCAAGTTACGCTGGGTTGTGCATCCGAGTCCGTCGTTTCAAGTCGATGACCGCCCCTCTATCACGCGACCTAGATACGTCATAAAGGTTACAAAAGGGAGAGGAACGGTCACTTCGCTCTCATTCCTCATTCCGAGAAAACCGGCAGCAGTTCAGCTCATTCCGTGAAAGTCGTCCGCAGTCCAGGTGCATTCCGAAATAGTCCGCGAGAACAGATCCGATCCACCTTCAGAAGTGCCAGATCAAACCAAAGCCGTCCACAGTTTCGCGCCGCCGCTCCGAGATAAATAGTAAATTCCGTCAGAACGTTATTTGAAAATAATTTTGGTAAGAATACACCGTAGTCCACTGCATTCTGCAGGTACTGCTTTCAGTTAAGTATAGATATTAAAAGGTCTTTGTGTCCGTACGTATTGCTGTATTATACTACCCAATCAAACCAGAGCTAATTAGTAATACCTCCGTTGGTCTTTTAGTTTGCTACTATATGCAACGGCTGCTGAGGTTTGTTCGCTAGGGCCACCTCAAAAGCCTCCCTGCATAATAGGTTACCGGAAAACCTACGATAAACTAAATAGTCATTATATGCATCAACTGGGAGGATTTGCTCGCTAGGGCCATCCAAACGGGTGATCTGCATAGAGTTGGCTCGTGAAACTTACGTTCATTAACATAAGCATTAACAAATAGCTCTACGTTTGTGGCAGTAGTTTGCCGTGTATTTAAAAATCCCAAATAGCCTACAATATCTATAGCTAATCGATTGCCCGCCGTGCATAATACATCCTAGTGGAAAGGTCCGTTTGCTTGTCGTACATAAGAATTCATTACTCTCACGTATCCGAAAATTCCGACGTAAAAGCACGTAAAGATTCTTGCTTGCCAGCTCGACTTGTTTTTATCATTTTGAAATAGTTTTATACACACTCGACTATACAGTCGTGAAGGTTTAGAGTAAATTAATTTGTTCATTTTTATCACTGAATAAATCCGTTATTTTAAAGAGGTAAAATTCACGAGTCCTTATTTCTGTCCAAAAATTTCTGATTAACCCGTTTGAGTAGGGGTTGAAGTCCTTTAGACAGGCCCCCAACTTACGACCCGCTGGCATTCCTCCGTATCTCCATCTAAGCTACCCCGGATTACTTTCCCAAATAGGAAAGCCAAAAAGTGCTGTCATTTGCACTCAAAAGTTAAAGTACTGGCGCCCGAGATTTCCGTATAAAAGATTACGTAAGTATCTGGAAAAGTAGGCAGTCATTACAAGTGAAAAACGCTCACTTCACACACAAATTGTATATAATATTTCTACAATCGAAATAGTCATTAAAAAATAGTAATATGAAACGAACTTCAAAATGTCAAAACTTACCTATTGCGTCAAAATTTAACAAGTCATTTAAACATCACAATATCGCTATGTACTACTTAATTGTAGATGAGAGAAAGTAATCAAAGTCTTAAGAATATAAATGAAGCTTCAAAATATAAAGAATTCAAGCGCTAAAGAATACTGAGAAATAGGTATGTATGTATATACTTACCTTGATAATAAATAAATGGACGCCATAAAATTAAGTAACTATATTTAACCTTTTTAAAATAAGATATGATTATTATAGGCACTCTAATATGCAATTTTTTACTTTTTTACTTTACGCACTAATCCATAAAATAAAGAAAACTTTACTAACTACGGCGTAAAGTGTAACTTTACGCACTAACGCACTACACATCGTGTATAAAGTAAAGTACTTTACGCACGGTAGCAGAGACATTTTTTTCTATATTTATTTGTATTATTATTTTCTTTAAAACGTTATTACTTTTATGTAGTTCAGTCTATTTCCGTATTCATTAAAGCTAAAGCACTAGTTGTTTTTATTGATTTCTGTGTTTAATTGTGTTTTTTGTTCACTGCCACAACCGGGAATCGAACCCGGACCTTTTGGGTAAGAGGTAGGTGCGCTACCTCTCGACCATCAATCGCAAATAAAATTACAAAAATACTCTACAACACATTAAAAACACTATAATAGAATGATTACATCATCACAGTAATTAAAGATGAGGAAAGCTAAGGCGAGCTATAAAACAATGAAACAAGCAGTCAACTCTCTCGTTTAAAAAAATTACTAGCGAGAGCTTAAACATTCAAAAAGTAATAAACAAGTGATGCTATCAAAAGAAACGCAATTAAATTAATGATTTTACTTAAACAAGTAATTTGACTAAATATTGTTCATTTTCACGTTGCCTTATTTATCCGCCCTGTATATATTTGTAAAGTACAAGATTCACTTTGAGCACCCTTTCATTCTGATTAATAACAGAAGAATATTATAGAATCCCTTAGGGCTAATGGTCCATAAAGAGGGCCGGAAAGTATTGACGGAGGTAATTAAATGGGGTAATTTTTGAGAATATTCTTTCATAATAATTAAAGCTATGTTTAGGTAATTTGAGTATTAATTAAGTGCAGCGCATTAAGATAAGATCCAAACTTTTGTGTAATACCGTTTAAAGTTGAAGATGTGCTCCCCAATTTGAATTTATTAAAGTTTTACTCCTTGTATCTTAAGATACGTAAATAAAAGCCGTTCTTCTACTTAGTATTTATGTAAATTTCTTAATGATATTTTTAAAAGCAGAATATTTAATTGGCTAAATAGCTTCTTGTGAAGTTTGTCTTTTCTGTTTTTTAACAAAAACCTTTGGAACGGTTATTGTGAATCAATAATTTATTAGTCTGAGTTTGGAATGTATGCATTATCTCATCCATTACAGCAAGTGTTGCCGTCTGAGAATGCGTATTTGTCCATTATAGTCCGATCGTAATATAAATTGTATTACGCATATCGAAATCCAAGTACACTAATTCTAAATTTTTATAAATGAATGTTGTGTTGGTATACCAGGTTTTGCAGAATTGAGAAATAAAAGTCATATTTCTGAAAGAGAGTTGTGGAAACCAAACATAGGTTGATTTTACCTTTTTAATACATCTTTCGAGTTTATGTTATGAGGATAATGTGGGTAGCAAGGACGATTTTTTTTTAAATGAAGTGTCGTGGCGCGTGACATTTCATTTAACAGCTCTCCTCAGAGGAAACTGCTCGCGCTCTTTCATTGACAAATTATAAAACGCATATAATTTAATGTACCTACCTAATTAATTTTAACATATTGTGTAACGAAGTGATTTTATCTGTCAAGGATTGCTTGTTTTATTTTAATATTTCCGTCACTTGGGTACACCCTGTAACTCTGTTATCATTTAAGTTATAGTTAAGGTATCAATTAATAAAATTGTAAAATCAGCTGGTGAATTAATTGATTAATTTCCGATAGTCTCTTGCATAACTAAAATCCGTTAATTGTTCAAAAATAATGTTCAAGCCGGAAATAAAAATCATTAGTTACGAAAACTTGATAAAATATTAATCCGTGTCCGATTTAAGCCGGTTCTTTTTGCGATATAGTGTAAAAATTATAAGCAATGCATTTCCGTTTTCCGTTAGCACGGGTGAAAAGGGCAAGTTACATAACACGCCCCGACTTAGTAAACCGAGTTCTTCATTCAAGCCACCTGTCCGAATTCCACATATCGTATGAGCGCACTGACCGCCTACGTCAGCGAAAAAGATAATAAATTCACCGGGAACGGTAAAATCCAGATCAATTGAATTATCGATACCTTCGAAGCAGACACCAAAATCCGACCAGAAACCTTTGTCAATTTTTTTCGTAAACCGTCTTGGTAAGAACAATAGTAGTTGACCGTAATTCAACCGCTCCGTAGCTTGAATAATCAACCGAGATTCACCGTAGAGGTTATTGCGTAAATATGGCCGCATTGTAAATGTACTTAATTAAATCAGAGTTCGATTTAAAGTTTCCGTTTAGTTGTAGTTAATGTTACATCACACATTCGCCGGTTGCGCCCTTCGATAACCCGGTCTGGTAGTTGGGCACAGCCATCAGCGAGTGTATTTTCAAAACGTGGATTTATCATACACTGGCAAAGTAATTAGATAATCAGCTCTGGTAGTTTATGGCCCCAGTGTATGGTTTAAATCTTTATTTTCCGGTAAGGAAGTAAATTCCTGGTTAAACTCTGTATTTGAGGCCGTAGAAACCAGCGTGTATTAAGTAGTTTTCAAATCCGAAATAAAAGAAAAAGAATCTCTGTGCCTTATTCATCGCACTCCGTTAGTTTGGGTGTCTAACTTGCTATCCGTCGTCGCCGGCCGTTCAATTCCACAGCGTGCATATATTTCGATTTTCTCGCACTGCGAGCCCCGCGCTGTCCGAAATTTAATTTTTACCAGCTGAAAAATCGTTGTCACATTTGTAGTCAACCGAGGCTTTATTTTATTTTATTTTATTTTGTTTTGTAATAAAACGTCTTATTCATTGTCAGTATTTAATAAATAAATAAGTTAGTATACCTATCACAATTTTCGAGTTATAATTTCCGCCGTTTAATTTCTAATTAGCCCGGTTGAGAAATTGTTCAAGTCTTACTGACAAAATAATCATCTCAAGACCTTCTGGCAAATATCGTGTCTCCAGCTGTTAGGTTTTCCTGGGAACCGCCAGAAAACAAAAGTGTTGTTCTTTACACTTAAAAAGGAAAGAACTGGCGCCCGAGTTTTCCGTCTAAAGAAAAAGGTTACGTAAGTATCTATACGTCGAAAGCAAGCGTCATTACAATTGGAATTACTTTTCTGGCAAAGAAAATAGTCAAAGGTAAAGTAAAGTTAAATTTTATTTATTATTATTATTATTATTATTATTATTTTTCATATATATAATCAAAACATACGTTAATAATTGCACAGGCACACGAAAAGAAATTTTACACTTTCCAATAGACTACTATACCTATACGTATTTTGGGGAGGTGAAACCGAATCCGAAATCAGAATTGACCCATTACATCAGAATTTTGACATAACCTCCTAAAGCAGGTAAAAGCCATCCAAAACTAAGGTTAAAAATAAATTAAAAGCGTAAACGTGCTAACTGCTTTATCTATATATTTTTTGGGGCACTGAAACCGAGATCCGAGATCAGCCATCACGCTGGAATTTTTACATAACCTCAAAAAAATCTTTATAAATTGCATTGCAATCTCTGTAGCGTACTCTCTTACTTTCGAAAGTTTGGTATACAGATCTCGTCTCATCTCACTTCCCTTGATATCGGCGCGAATATCTTGGTGAAGCTATTACCCTTGATCTTTACTATAACCTCCTAAATTTTCGGGCAAGAAATTTATATGGGAATGCAAAAAGTTCAATTTTAGGTCTATTAGACAACCCAGGTTCTCTAAATTCTTAGGAAGCGCAACCACTATGTTTCTATAGTTTGAAATCTTTGAGTTTCCAAGAATGACGACGTTTCTGTTTCTATAGTTTGAAATCTTTGAGTTTCCAAGAATGACGACGTTTCTAAAATTTACTCATACTGTTTTCTCAAGGTCATCCATTGTGTTCTTACAATTTTGATCTATTAAGAGTCTTCGAATTTGAGGTCCATCAAATATTCTCTCTTCCATTTTTGCATTAGATAGTTGAGGAAATTTCTCGCTCAAGAATTTGAAACATGTACCTTCTTTATCTAGTACTTTTACAAATTGTTTTATGATACCAAGTTTGATATGAAAAGGAGAGGTGGAGAGGTGGAAGAAGGATTTTCGAAGACTCAACTCAGGTTCATTTATGATATTCTTCTCTACAGGATCCATACGTGATCTTTCTGCTCAAACCTCTTTTTTGTAGTGATTCTCTCATTGACATAAATAGCATGGATATTTAGTGAATCCTTTCAGATCTCCACAAATTTTTCATTTGTGATTATTATAATTTATTCTGTCTAGGATGGGTTTCATGGTCTTGTATCCTTTTTTTCAGCACCACCATATAAATTTCTTTCCTGAAAATTTGGAAGATTATAGTTAGTGAAGAGCAAGGAGAATGGGTTCACCAAGATATTCACGAGATGGAGCGTCGATATCAAGGAAGATGGGACGAGAATATGATGGCAGACTACTGCTGGATGTTAAATGGGATATACCAGAAAATACAAAGAAGATAAAAAGAAAGCCATTGCACAGAACTCTAAAGTAAGAGGTTACGTTATAATAGAAGATAGCAACGCAATTTATAAAAATTTTGTTTGATATACATATTATAGTAGTACATTACAATTGCACCAGATTTCAAATATTGTAATTTGTAAGTATGGGACATAGATAATTTTTTTACACCATTGTATTATTTACTCTTCGATATCTGAACAACTCTCAAATTGGTCGTGCGTTAGCTCGTCCATCTTTCTTTATATGACCTTTGTGATTATTATGAGAATTTAAGACCGGAAAGTTCGATTGGGTCAAGAAGAACCTTATTGTTTTTGGAAAAAAAAATCAGAACATAAGTTATATAGTTAAGAAGAATTTTCCATAGAGAAATGGTTCTGGAGAGAATGTGTTTAATACCTGTTTTTGCGAATTTATTGTAACTCTGGCAATTCCGCAGTGAGTGAGCAGTCTAATGTTAATAGTTACGAACGTACGTTATTTTGTTCCAACCATAAGATTAAACTTTGCAAGAAATAGCTGCTTTTATTTTCACTAGACAAAACAAAAGACAAATCAATCAACAGAATGAAAAGCTTTGAAGTGAGACTAAGTAACAGAAAAATAAAGTAGGCTTAGCTCTATAACCAAATTGATTACATTTTTACTTAAACAATCTGGTGTGAAACAACACACCGTACTTCGAATTATTTAGAAAGTTAAGTTTCTGAAAAACTGCTAAGAGTATCCTATAGAATACCCGATAATTATATTAAAAAAAAATTAATAAATCGACTATAACGGACAATATATTCACATTCACACTACTAGCTATCGTATGTACTTGCTAATTCAAAATATAGTCTTATATAGACAAGTAATAAAATAAAAAAATATTGAAGGTTCAAAAATAAATTCAAACAAATGGGTCATGTAAATGAACAAAATCTATAACCAAGAAAGAATCACGAAAATATGTAATAAAACATTTTGTGTTATTTATAACAATTAGTAAATGTCGTCATCAGTATGACCACACGAATATCGTAATAACAATTTGCCACAACTGTTGTATCCAAATGAATAGGGAGTAATAATAATAATGATTTCCTCATAGTAATCGGCTAGTAACGATTATGTATCTCATGAAGAACACGAGAGCGGAGTAGAGCAATAATGATAGCAGTGATTAAATAGTGGGGTGTCTTAGATAAATGAGTGACAGCTCTAGCTGGGATATGCCAGTTCCCAATGGTGTATTTATATAATGATAGAGCTGAGAAACACGAGATCGGCCTGGACTCTCGGTGGTGAGCAGGGTCATAACCTGATCCTTGATCCGAACTCACAATAGCCGAACTCAACTGCAGCGTCAATTACTGGATCAACCGTCCTGTGACTTTATTTGTTTCCGGATTTCTAGGCTTGCTGAATCTTATTGCTGCTAATCTGGTTAATTGGGTTTGAATTTCATATTAGCCGTATGTAATTTAGAAACCTGATGCCGTTTGAAGGGTTCTTGGACAATACCTAATAAAAAAATGTATGTTTCTCTAATTGACAACCAGCTTATCAGGAAACACATTGTCGGCCAATTGAATGTCATAGTTAGTTTTAAAAGATAAAATATCTAAATTACAAAAATATATTATGTAATTATTTACCGAATGCTTTAAATTATATTACTTATTTACTTACATACATCTATTTATTGTAAGCCAATATTTAAGAAAAATATACTATGTAAACCCAAGAGTGCCTATTTATAATGAAAGGTATTCTGGTCTGTTTAATTAACTGTCTGCAGAATAAAAGTTGCCGTCGAGCGTTGTTGCCAGTAAATATTTAACTGACATGGTATATATTTCTTTTAAAATAGTCTGATGGTAGAAACTACTGGACAGTAATATCTCGAACTCGAATGTCCAGTATTTTCCTTCGGTTCAGAAAATCTGTTATAATTACGATAAGTTTCCGGCTGAATGACTGAAATTAACCAAAAAAATTATCCTGGAGAGATTAATGTTGTCTGAAACTTACAATGAAGTTAGTTCAAGTTGCTACGTACAAACAAAAATATAGAAAACACCGTATTAAATTGCGTTCATGGGAAACGTAAAACGTTGTACTTCGTTCGTAAATAAATAAGAAATAAGGAGATAAGTCAAAATTACTAAATACATAGAATGCTCAACAATCAAAATGCAATAAAGTGATTACCAGTAAAGAGTATAATGACCATTGCTAGGATTTCTTTACTTATTTGACTGGGCTTAATTCAAGAGAATTAAGGATAACCACAATCCACACCCATAACAATTATGTGGAAAAATGTACCCAAATTGCCTTCCATATTCTTAGCACGAAAAACATGTTTGAAGTTCTCAAATTTGAATCCAGTGAAACTTTCTTTACAATATGTAATAAAAACCAACAATTGAATTAGTCATTATTTTTATCACGTAAATATGATGTCCTGCACATTTCTATAAATTATAAAATTAACTTTCCATTTATAATCTGTATATAATAATCTCTCGATAAACTTATGTTACTGATTTTGTTCTTAAAAAATAAATATTTCGCTGCTATGCAGTCAGGCAAATTTGATCAAGGAAATTTGCAAACGTTCAGAAATTTCTTCATAGTTTGCAAAGCTTCAAACCTGTTGCTTTGTTTTTAATAACATTTCGCTTTGTATTTCATATCATTTGCAACTTTAAGGCCAGTGTCAATAAAATAATCTGTAATATGTTACAAATTCACGGTAGTAATTTCAGTAGAATTTTATATGATACTCCTTGTTCCATTAGGTTTTTCATATTGTGTACACAATTTGTTAAATTTTCAGCCTGTGTTTTGTAGCAGTACTTAGGTACCTTAATTTTTACAAAAGTTGCGAAATAAATTCCAAATATATTTTTGTACTTTCTTATAAGATTTATTCTCCACATCTTCCTTTGTATATCAAATCAACTGATTTTATAATTTTGTTAAGAGAAACCAGGAAAGGCACAAAATTATTAAATACGAGATTTAAAAATAGTACAGCTAATACAAAAGCAGGTAGTGCCATGGCCACCGTTTACTTTTAAGTGAGTAATCAGCTTGATCAAAAATAATTACTTTCTGAGGAACTCAACATCGTAGCAAGTGTTTTTACGAGAGTAAAAGAAGTGAAAAAGTAATCAACTTGTGTGCCTGGACGAAACATGAATCTTTGTTAAAGGAAGGTTCAAACAAACGTGGCAAAATAACAGTGTAGAAGTAGAAAGCTGTAAATACGGCCATATAGCAAATAAGAACTGTTTTGTTGTGCTGCTTGCCGGATCGAGGCATTGTTTTGTAAAAAATGCGTCATTGCTCTTCACCAAGTCAAAAATAGGTTTTATAGAATCATGGATAGTGATGTAGATAATGCCTCACAGCCTCACATCACAGTTTATTGCTAGGGCCAGCTCTGTACATTTCATGGTATTAAATTTAAAAGTATAACTCGCTATTAAATGCGTATTTCTTTTTAAACTTATCCTGTAACAAACAAAAGCCAAAATATAACAAACGAATGATTACAGTTATTAAGATTACCACTGCCAACATAATTCAATAAGTCGTTGTGAAAACCGTGATCTTCACATTGATTTTGAAGACAAACATATTCTGGAAAGGTGGAAAAAATGTGACAATCATTACGAATTTTTTAAACAATTGTTTGAGGCATACAGAATAACTTGTGAATAAAGATAGGGAACATGAACTGCGGTGTGTTAATAATAAATAAATAATAATAAATACACCACATGTAATTACTAGCCCCTTTATCCCAGAAGGCTCTAGAAGAGCCTTGTGCAGGAGGGGGCTACACATTTAAAGACAAGGGACACACATCCAATATCCGTGTATAATGGAAAAATCCCTCTCACAGTATCTTCCATTGCCACGACCGGGAATCGAACCCGGGACTTTTGGGTGAGAGGTAGATACGCTACCATCTCGACCATCCAGTCATATTGACGTAAGACCGTAATTTATTAATTTCAGTGGTAATCTGCTGATGCGACATATTATTAGTTTATTCATTTAATATTTAGGCTACTGGACACATTGATCTAAACTGGTTATTATCCTTTAATAGTTGCTTAATTAAAAATGCCAGTCCAAAGCTTGGGCCGAACCGTTTAAAGGGTATAAGCAAAGTTGCATAAGAGAAAATGTCTTCTCCACAACTTTATATGAATTTCCGAATCCATGTTAAAAGAAACTTAATTTTTTGTTTTTGTATAAATTTACAAACTTAAAATTTGTAACACCCTGTATATAGTTATGTGAATCATTTTACTCTTTCATAAATAACTGCAACTGGTTATACCTGGGTGGTTCCTATGAAAATAAAAGACTTCAATTGGATGTTCTTCTAATAATCTTTTTCAATTACGTCTTTTAAAGTTATCACATTATAAAAATGTAGTTAATACAGTCAAATCCTCGTAGCATCTAAAAAGCTATTAACGAATAATACGTCAGAAATTGCTAAATTGAGTCCCATCAAAAAACGCGTCCTTATCTTCAAGTTAAAAGTAAACCCGATCTCTTTCATTTTTGAATTCGAGTGCTTTTGGACGGCATAGCAGACAAGGTAATGTTCAGTGTTGATTTCTAATTAACTGGCCCTAATGGAGTCAAGAGCCTGGCTCGTCATTTCATTAGCTTCGCGCCAATGCTGAAGCTACTGTGTTTCTCTGCCGTTGATCATCTTTGAAACGGAACTAATTAAGTAATTAGCGAGGGTATTATCTATACTAGCCTGCCAGAAGTTTATGTATCCACATCTCATTTCTGTTCCTTTTTTTAGTCTCTCGCCTACAGTTCATATCGTGAATGAAATGAACATCTTTTAATTACTTTATGCTAGAGTACACATGATGCCTAGCATACCAATAAAAAACGAAGTAAAAAATATTAGTTTAAAACAAAAATAGATTACTAATAATAAATAATGTATATTACATATTGGTAAGTAATTATTGAAACAAAACCTTAAATTAAATTAAATTAAATCATTTCCATACACAATTATGTAACCCAATTAGTTTCGGCTTAACGCCATCATCAGGGGTAACATTAGTAATATATATAATTAATTATAAATACAGGGTGTTTGGGTAAAGGTATTCGGAAATCCAAAGGCATGTAGTACTCATTAAAATAAGCCAAAAAGTTCATATAAACTTTGTTCCAAAAACGGTTCCTAAGGGAGCTACAGCCCCTTTAAGAGGCTTCTAAAAAAGATGTTTTTCTCACATATTTCGAGAACCGATCAATATAAACTAATAAAATTTTCTATGGTAGAATACTTCTTTGTGCTTAACAAAATAGTAAACCTTAAATTTGAAAATTCTTCAGGGGCGTCCCTACATGGGGGTGTGTCAGGAATGTCGCCCCCTTATTTTCTTTGCATGTAATTTTTTCACTATTCTGATAGAAATTTTCAAAATTTCAAGCAATTTTGCTTTAAAAAGATATCCTCTTTCTAAAACTTCATAAATTGAACAGTTTTTGAGATAAATGAATTTGAAATTTAGTATGCATATCTACAAAATAATTAGAGTCTAAATATCTCGTCTCCTGGTGACAATTGACAATGTCGTCCATCAATACTTGCAATTGTTATTGATTGTAAAGTGACATTAGTCAGTATTTGAAAAAACATATTGAGCGGTTCTCGAAATATGTGAGAAAAACATCTTTTTTAGAAGCCTCTTAAATGGGCTGTAGCTCCCTTAGGAACAGTTTTTGGAACAAATTTATGTGAACTTTTTGGCTTATTTTGATGAGTACTACATGCCTTTGGATTTCTGAATACCTTTACCCAAACACCCTGTATATTCCATTATTTATGAAGTTATGAATTTAGAAAAACAACAAAAATAAAAATTTTTCAAGTGTGCAAACTGAAAATTTAAAATGGTAACCCTTTGAATTCAGCGCAGGAAAAAGAGTATTGTGGTCACAGGACATTATATTTTTTAATGCACCTGTGTTATTTATAAGATCTTCAAAGTATTTTAAAATAGGTTCTCTTACACTCATTTGTATATCTAATGAATGATTGTCCAAAAGCTATTTGTGGCATTTGTCAATTTTTTCTTTCTGTTCTTATTTGGGATTTACTGTCATACTTCTGAACATTACCCAGACAATAAAAAAAAAATCTGGATTTTTAAAGAAATAACCTTTACCATAGATAAAACCCTCAACTTTACGTCTGTGACTTTACGTCAAAGGCACAGTTAAAGGTTGCTTTTTGACATAAAATATAAATAAACTAAAATAAAAACAATAATGTTTCGCAGACGTCTCAGAAACTTAATCTGTTTCCTTTTTCAATGATAATAATCTTTCTTTTGTGTAATTCGTGAAATTACACAATTTTAATGTTTATATCATAGCGCATTCTGTGAGTCGGAAAAAACCTCGAAGTATTTGGGGAGTCAACCAAACTACTTCCCCCCCCTCCCCCTCCTGTTTTCGTGGATACTGAACACGATGGTGATGTTGGTTCTGCTCCCCGAGTTGACCCTACTCCTCAAACGGCCAAAAACCACCCCCAAAATGGGGGAATCGCGTATTCGACGTCTTCCACCGGCAAAACTTATGTCACCCCCGTTTCTCAGAAAAATATTACAAAGTCACCTCGACCCCCGCGAGCCCCTCCAACGGCCAAAAATTGCACCTGTTTTGTTAATTGTGAAATATTCTTTGAGTATTGTAAATCTTCCCAAAAATTTTGGGTACAATTTTGGATACAATAGACTATATTTTTATAATATTTTTCTCTTGCCCAGCATACTGAAAAACGAGAGATAAGGCGGGTTTTCTCCTTTGTACCACGAAACACATTTTTCACCCTCTGGGAGGGTAGTTTTTGGTTGTTCTGGGGGTTGGTTCGCCTAGGGGAGCAGAGCCAACATCACCCTCGTGTTCAGCATCCTCGAAATCGGTTTTGCCGGTGGAAGACGTTGAATACGCGGTTCTCCCCTTTGGGGGTGATTTTTGGCCGTTTGGGGGGGTTGGGTCAATTCGGGGAGCAGAACCAACATCACCCTCATGTTCAGTATCCTGAAAAACGGGGAGTGACTTAAAGTTTTGCCGGTGGAAGACGTCGAATACGCGATTTTCCCACGGTTGGGGGTGGTTTTTGGCCGTTTGTTGGGGTAAGGATAACTCGGGGAGCATAACCAACATCACCATTGTGTTCAGCATCCTTGGAAACGGGAGGTAGGGGGTAGGTAGTTTGGTTGACTGTTGACTCCCCAAATACTTGGGCGAGTACTTGGGTGTTCGTCCGACTCACAGAATGCACTACATAAACATAGATACTTACTACGCTCACAGAAAAGTTGATCAGATTAGATATTCAAGTTGCTAAGTTCTTCTTTTAGCATCGGTAACCATATTGTACAACAATCTACACAATAATTTGATACGCATTTGTCTTCATTTAGTAAAATTATTGCAGATTCTTTAATTTTTCTCTTTTTACTGTCCGCGCGGTTCTTTTGTTAAAATTTTTCGAAAACGGATATCCAATAAATTGGAAAGATTATTAGCACTGAAAAAGGAAATAGATTAAGTTTCCGAAACGTCTGCAAAACATCATTGTTTTTATTTTAGTTTATTTATATTTTGTCAAAAACCAACCTTTAACTGTTCCTTTGACGTAAAGTCACAGGCGTAAAGGTAATTTTTTTAAAAATCCAGATTTTTTAAGATTGTCTTGGTAATGTTCAGAAGTGTGGCAGTAAATCCCAAATAAGAACAGAAAGAAAAAAAATGATATGATATATTCGAACGGCCCCAATGTACCTAAGTAAATGAAAATTATCAATAAAGACGTTTTATTTTGAAAATTAGTAGTATCTATTAAATGAAAACTGTTCACACCACAACATGATCTGACAATCATTATTTTCTAAAATACCTAGCAATTTTTTTCCAGAGGAATCTAAATACCTTAAAATAAAGAGTTGTGAAATTTGTTGAATATTAGGAAAATAATATTTTTATAGTCTTAAAAACAGTTAATAAAAAATAATTAAAAAATGTATTTAACAAAGTGGTTTACAATTTGTTCATTTGTAAAATTAATTAGTTCTGTTCAAATTATTTGCCAGTTTTTATATTTTAAGTAATGAATAATAACTGCGACTCAAGATTTAATTGCTTATGGTTTTTCATGGTCATCAGATTACATTTATTTTATAACAATAATATTCGATTTTCCAAAAATTATTAAAATAGTTATTGATTTTTAAACTTTTAAGTTTTACGCGTGAAGGTATGTAAGATTTTATCAATTTTTTTTTAAAATAATTAACTATAAAACAAGAGGCTGTACGGTGTACCATATTTTGTAAATTGTCTTTTTTACTAAATACCGAAATCAAATTGATTCATTCTCTTCTCAGTTTGTATTTTTAATCTGTTTATATTTAAGTCAAGTCAACTATGAGATTGATTTAAATATAATATTTTCCTAATTTTGCGTTCCATTTAACACTAAAGAATTGTGTTAAATAATTATTTGCTATACAATTATTGTGGTATTACTACTTTTACAATTTTTAATGCCAAATTTTATACAGCGCCAGCGATGCAAATTATTGTAACAATATTTCTGCAAAATCATTCCTTATTTAGAATTTTTTTTATTCGCCAGTAATTTTAATACTATTATACAGGTTTTAGCATTTTTTATAAGATAAGAAGCTGATTAGTAATTATAAATAATTATGTTGAAATGTCCACTTCATCTACAAAACAAGATCACTACTGCCTATGTTTTACGACACACAGGGATAACTCAATGGTAAACTTATCCCGCTAAGGCCCTTAGTGTCGTTTTGTAGACGAGACATCGAGCACATCTAAGGTACCTATATTATTATGTGATTATAAATATAGTACGCTGCTGTTTTATGTTCCGTCTAAAGGTTCCTCTACACGATGGATCATCATCGTGTAGAGGCGCATATGGCCTAGGATGGCGTATAACCCTCCGATGTCGGCTTTTTAAACACATCAAAGGAACGTGGCAGATAGTGGCCGACGCTTATCCACATGCTGAACGTTGAAAAAATGGCACCCCATTATTGGTGGAATGATGAAACGTTTCAATTTAAAGAAATTTAGTCCATCCGATGTGTCGCGATACTGGATGATGGTCAACGTCTAGATAGTAGCAATAATATCCAAGGCGTTCAGTAGCTGATAATAGCAATGGTCGATGATGTGCCGTCGTGTAGAGGGGTTTTAACATTTGAAAACACAGCAATGGTACAACGCTGATGATGATCATGATATAAATGCTTTTTGTGGCCTAACTAGTCATCAAAAATAATATTCCAAGTTTGAATAGCTGAAATAACGTGATAACTTTCTTTTCAAAAAATTTTGTTAAATCATCACGATTTTCAGAACTTCGTAGACCTGCGAACGGAATGAACTTCCGTGAGGTCTGAAATCAGCAGAAATGTGATGAACTCATTGTAAATTGTAGTTACATAATAGCTTTGTTTGTCATCAAAGTGTAGTGCAGAAAAGTGTAGGTTTAAAAGTGTACAAATATGTTAACTAGTGCAGATGTGTAATTCTATAACAAACAACTTTAGAGTGTACGTACTCTTGTCAGAAAATCAACATAACCTATAAATAATAGCAATAATAGATTTTCATTTGAAGTGATAGTGAATGGTACTTGCGTGGC
Source organism: Rhagium mordax (assembly GCA_963680705.1). NCBI lineage: Eukaryota > Metazoa > Arthropoda > Insecta > Coleoptera > Cerambycidae > Rhagium > Rhagium mordax. Next base: position 29,262,327 of record OY796658.1, on the reverse strand, counting down.
TCGTAGCTCATAGTTTTAAAAAAAAAATGTAAGTGGGAAAAAGTTAATGTTGTGGATGAACACGGCAATAACTTCGAAATAATTCAGGCGCCTGCGCTGCACTATCGACACTCGTTACACCTCCTCAGGAGTCAGTGTCGAAAGTGCAAGAAAGTGTACACTGTACTGGTATACCAAACGGCTAGTACTGTCTGCACTAATTTATAACAAACGACTTATTGGCAAAAAGTGTAAAAAAGTGTACACTAGTGACTGATGACAAACAAAGCTATCATCTTCAATCATATACTAATTGGTTACAAATTATTTTAATGACGATCTGCCGGTCATATTCTTTAAACAAAAGCATGATTCTCCAAAAATGATGCGTAAAATAATGCCGAAAAAACATGAAAACAATAAAAAATAAAAATAGCAGTTATAAATGTCACCGTTGGTGCAGAACCGACGATGATAGCTAGACAAAGTGAAGGTGTCACTTTAAGAAATGTTTGTGTTCGCTTCTCGACTTTAGTTCATATTAAAAGTAGCAAAGTCAGGCTCGAATTCAATCGAAATATCGCTCGCATTTGTCTATTCAGGCTGCACCTGACACCTCATAGCTACATTGTCCCGTCAACTGGACCGATTCATGTTTACAATATCACAAAGTAGATGGTAGCTCGTGATCTGGGACACAACATATCAGTGGCGTACACATACACATACAAGGACGATATTTTGTCAACTATGTTTCTAGTGAAAGGGACGTGCAAATTTAGATTAATTTATCATATTCTAATATTCTTGGAATTTCTATTCGTGCAATAATGAATGGCTCGTTCTTACTATAGTTCAACGCCAAAAATTTGGCACTTTTGCCGCTTAAGATAGGATCGATCAAATTTTAGTCTAGTCTCTGAAAAAATTAAAAAAATCAACTCTGTTATGTTTTGAAAATCCGCATTCTTCAAATAAACAGGTCTCTCAAAATAATAACAGTTAGTTCTTTCATTGTTAAGTAAAGACAAACTTCTTTCTTATAATCCTACGACTGCCTGAAATATGTAATCAAAATTCTTACTTTTGATCTGCTTCTTACTTCAATAGGATGATAACTTAGATTGGATAGGATATTAGAGATACGAACTCGGTATTTTGAGAAACTAAATAATATATTGTATGTTTGGCAAGCGGTGGCAAGTTTTACAGATCTTTTTTTTTACCAAAATATACCAGCCCAACGATCTCGATGTTTTCAGAGGCACACTCGTTTCTGTTTTGATATAGCATTTGGAGTTAACGGTTAAATATTTAAGTTTTTCTAACCCCTATATTGACCTGTAGAGTAACCCTCAAGGTTTCAACGCCTTGCACCGTTTGATTACTTCTTATAAATATTTTTAAATTTTTTTTTATTAAGACAACTATAGTAGTTTAAATTCGTCTTGAAGAAAACTTCTAAAAATTCGAATTATCTTTCCATTTATGATTCCGGTTATATCATTATGCTCCAAAATTGATCTCATCGTCATCATCAGCATCAAAAGTTGCACACTTTATTTCTTAGTTTCACAAAACCCAGTATATTTTAGGAACAAGTAAAGATTAAGCCACAGGTATATAGATACACCTAATTGAAATTATAGGTTCAAAATGTGTTTCTTCTTTCTTTTAATCTAAAGAGTACATCGGATAAAAATATTCGCGGTAACAGTAACTGAAATGGAAATATCTCTCCAACTTTTAGTTACAGTATACAGGTATTTTTTTAATATAGGTAGTGAAAAATTTATGTGATGCCACTGCGTAATGCCATATGTATTTATGTTAACAATAATATTGATGCTGTTACACCATGGCTCTGTTCATTTCTCTACTCCTAAAATGGTTAACTTTGCAGGAACTAACGCGTTGCTCTAGTATTTTAGCTACTAATTGACAAGTAAAAATTGATACATCTAATAAATCCGCAGAATTTATAAACAGATGTTTAGAGTTATAAAAAGTATGTATAAATATTAACTACTTTAATGGTACTGTCAAGTGGTAGTAGCTAAACAAGATTTTTTTATGTTTCAGTTAAAAACGTGTAATTGGTAAAAGTTACTTGATAATAAACAAACTTAAATAGACATTTTATTAGGAAATATTCAAGAAAAAAGATGATATAAGATTTTACAAGCCGAGTGCCATGAAAATTCCTAAACTCATAATAATACTTTGATAGTATTTTCCCTCAGATTATGCAGAATTAATTAAAATTAATTACTTCATTTGTCATAAGGATTAGTTTTTTAAACATTGGTGTCAGATATTCAAAAATGTAAAATTAAGTTTGTTTGTTATGCCATATGCCAGTTTGTTATGCCATATCTCAGATTGGCGTGAAAGTTTGTATAATAAAGGGTCATCAGAACGTCTCGGCTACAATACGTGGACATAAACCTCAATCCATAACAGTTGTTGTATGGCTTAGATTCAAATGATCTGCTATTTGTCGTCGTTAACAACTAGATCTACTAATGCCACTAATGGCTTTTTGAAAATGTCAAACTACTAAATCTAAATTTATAAGATTTTAAAGCAAACATAATATGTATTAGCCCCTTTTCTTTGATACTCGAAGCAGCTTCCTTCATGCTGCCAAATATAAAATCGAAATCATTAATTTAAAAAAAAATGATATTTAATAAACTAATAAATTCGAAAACGAGTAACCTAAATGCTATGTTTTCTTAAAATGGTTTCTTAATCGCCTTAAAGTCACCGAAGTAAGCCCGGATAATCCTAGGATTTTGTATTAGGTAAATCCCGTACGTTTTTCGCAAAAATTTTAATTATTCATTTCATTTCAAATGGTTATTAACCCTGGCTTACCAAAGCCTCATAGCATCTTCAAAACCATAAGTGCGATAGTTCACTATGAATTGAAAAAATAACTCGTTTCCAGTAGGTACTGAAAATGTGATCAAACAAGTTTAATAATACCTCAAGAAATCATTACGAATATCACAAAGTACAAAAGGAAAGGGATTCCTTTGGAAGCTTAAACATAATTATACGGCTGATAATACCTACTTGGTTGGCGAGGAAAGAAGTGTCGGTGTTTATGGTAAGACCGTCAGCTTGGCATAACGTGATAAGTTTGTCGGAAACAGAATGTTGTAGGAGTATTGCGAGTTCCTTAATCTCAGTTTGTAGATGATTTTGCATATTTTAAACATTTAAATAGGACAATAAACGTTTTGTCTGCGACTAGATGATGAAGTATCTAAAATATCACCGTTTAGAAAAGAATAAATATTCTATTAATAGAATTTTATCATTCACATATTACCAACTCAAGAGCGCTGTGGCCTAGTGTGTATTGGAATGAGTATGCTTGGTCACACTGTCTATGGAGGGACTGAGTTCGATCCCAAGTGAAATTTTGTTGCATTTTTTAGATGTGTAAGGCCTCTTCCGGACCTTGGCTTTGGATTTGGAAGTTGTTTAATATACGTGGGGTGTTTCGTTACTTTATATTGCTTTCCGATAAATTAACCAATTTTTATTCTTGCAGGTGCATGCATATTTCCGTTTTTCTCAGTATATTAAAAAATGTTAATGTAATGCAAAATCAACTTTGTGTCTGAAGAAACATTTTTATCTAATTTATGTATCGCACACTTTTCTGCCTTGATCCCACTTTTTTTTTATTTGAAACCGCATTTTTCAAGCGCATCTCCTTGTTCACATAATTGATACAAATAACATACAAATTCCCTCGTTTAAGCCTTTTATTTCAACTACTAATCGCATAAGACAAACAGTAGTACGTTAAGAAGGAATTAATTGGTAATTACTTGTATAACATAAAAAAGTTAAATGTAGATTTGAGAGACAACATTTAATTGAAGCGTTGTTTATGTTACTCATTTAACTGGTAAGTATTATAATATTCATTCATTCTTTAAACAGATGTCGGTGTAATGGCGACACTGCAGAGTCCTCTAATTGTGGCAATAAAGTTACATACTTGCATATCTCAACACAAACGGTCGGTTGTTTGTGAAAAAAGGTTGATATTTATATGCGACACTCTGAATATAAACATGAAATACCAACCAGGCTGGTGACGAAAAAATCGCATACATATAATTTGAATTCTTTTATTTTATGCGCCAGAGAATAATAACGCGGCTGCCGCGAATAGTTGAGGAAAATTTACGCTGCTAGCAGAGTTTCATCTCATTGTTCGCGATGAATATGCTAAGCGACTCGCAGGAATGCAGCAGGACGTTCTTCCATGCAGGATTTCTAAATCCAACTTTGCTTTGATATGACGCAGGAATTATAGAATGGGAAGAAGGGATTCAACTATTTCAACTAGACTTTTCTAATAAGATTTCTTAATGTCGAACTTTACACCGTTTATTTATAGCTCCATTTTCAGAAATTTTGCTAACTAATTTTGAAACTTCCTCATAAAATGCTTCTACAGCCATTTCATTTTATCTTTGTCGATGTTGTAGAAGCAAATAAGTAGGTATCGACGTAAAATTGAGATTTTCCAGATATATTGACAGTTGATTCAGATTTTCAGAAAAAATATTACGTTATTACGATTTATTATATGATCTGATTTTATATTTCTGTTACTATGATGTTGTTATATTACAACTTTAATAAATAGAGATAGGTATAGTCATTGGTTTTAATTTATGAAAGTTAATAATTATTCCTAGATATAGAGATATGAATAATTTACAGTAAACATATATTGCTGACATAACTCTTCTCTAATTTATAAAATAAGGATAACGCTAACTTTTTAATATCCCTATTAAAGTAGGTGATAATCCCTACACAAATAGTCATAGCACAAGGTTTTGTATATGTGGGTACTAAGTATATAGCTCACAAATATTGTGTTGAGTGTGATGAACTATATTACATTAAAAGTCTAGGGTCTCCTAGCTTTATGTTTCTCATGCAAGAAGTGTTGTAAGTACAGATATCATATCAACTTCAATTAATTAAGAGTTTCAGTATAGGAACTTGAATATTGATAAAGACACTTCTGGAAACGGCTTTAATTTAAAAAAATAATACCTACATAATAAAAAATCTAATAAACAAAAACATAACAAAAGAAGCATTTTCTAATTTCTGAGGTGTGTTTTATGTATTTTTTCTCTCTCAATGGATGCTTACAGACTGTAGTAAATATCTGCACCTACTTACAGTTCATCAGGATTTACTCTTCATTTATTCCATTACCATTTAGGATTTCCTCGCAAATGGACAGAAATCTGAGGTTACGGGGTTATGGATTTTCTTGTCTCATATTTTACAGGCTGACGAACTAGAAGTATGACAACGTCAGACTCGTCAATATTTAGTTTTAGAAATGAAATCCAAAGAAGTCAGAAATCCATAGAGGTAAATTTTTAATAAGATAAAATAGTAAAAATAAATTTTACTATTTACGTCAAAGTTTGTTAGTCCTAATCCTCTAATGTCTTAAAAAGACATAAAAACTCTTTTCAGAGCTTATTTGCAAAAATCTACATTTAACTGATGAAAAACCAGTACTACGAATGTAGAAAGCAAATAATTTAATATTGCAATAAGCCCCACCAGACGGATTAATCCAAAAAAGGACTCCTTCTGTTATCAGGCAGCGCACGTCACCATCCCATGGATCGGTTTCTAGCTTATTAGCCTTCATCAGCATGGTACAGGTAACGTAGATTTTTGCAAATAAGCTCTGAAAAGAGTTTTTATGTCTTTTTAAGACATTAGAGGATTAGGACTAACAAACTTTGACGTAAATAATAAATTTTATTTTTACTATTTTATCTTATTTAGTTTTAGACTCAAGACTCAAGAGATATAAAGGAAAATTCGGACGCCAGTGGAGATCTTTTCTTGTTCACTTCTGTCATGACTAGCATCACCACATTGGCTACATTCGGCAAGAAGAAAATATTTAGGCGCTAAAAAGGTAGACATAACCGGAGAGAAAATTGCTGTATAAAACTCTCTAACGTGAGATAATACATATAATAAATAAATAATAAATAATACATGTAATTACGACTCCCTTCATTCCAGAAACCTCTAGAAGAGCCTTGTGTGCGAGGAGGCTACCCATTTAAAGACAAGGGACATACACCCAGTGTACGGATATTGGGTGAGAAAACCAAGTATTGAGGAATGGGAAAATATTTCTCAAGAATTTATTCGTAATTTAGTATCTAGTTAGTATGCCCCGTCGGTGTACAGAAGTAACACGCGCTAGAGGGGGCCAACAAAATATTAATTTTAATTTTAATAACTGTTATACTGTTGTTTTTTTTTGCAGTTTCGAAAGCATACTTTTTTCTCAGCCTGTATAAAACCTTTCCTAAAACAGGAAAAATTACAAGAATTTTGTACTAACAATAAATTGAAAAACCATATTTCGAATAATCGCTATGCAGATACAGGGTGATGAAATCCAAATGTGAAGTTTTTTTTATTAAACTCAAATTTATTTGAAATCACGACTTTTATTCAAAAACCTCTAAAGTTGTTTTTTTACAATTGAGCCACTGCTTCTTGCTTCTAAAATTACCCAGAAAAAAACAAAAATTTTGTTTTGAAAGAAATTGTGTCATAGTGAAATCGCAGTTCTTTTAAATTACTATAGCAACAGGTGACAAGAGTTACAATTTTACAATGCATTGCATTCTTCTACACCCTGTGTAAAATCGGCCAAGACATTCCGTGAGCAGTTTATATATTAAAAAATTACTTCATGCGTTTCAAAGTTCCAGCAGTTTATTTAACTACACCAATTTTCTATAGGTATAGTTGGTAAAACAACCGTTTCTTCTACCACTTTTTTCTTTTGCATTTTCACAATCTATAATAATTGAATAAATATATCTTTGGTATCTGCAAATAAATATTTTCTACACTGCAGTAATACACTTGATTAACTCCATATTTTTTCTAAAGTCTAAATTATTTTTCTGTCTGTAAATGAAATCAGAATGACGATGTATGTTTTTACCAATGCTATTTATTTTAAATTAATTCCCTATTTACCCACATATCTGTGAGTATTAAAATTATTAGAAAATGTAAGTACGGTCCTTACCTAGGCTGTAGACCTATTTGCTCTAAAATATCTTCACAATAAAATTTTATTGCAGTTGTTTGAACTTCCTGCTGGGTTTACGCCCATGCATGTTGTTTATTTATCATCCAAATTACATAAGATTACGCAATAATTGTCTTTAAAAGTATCATGGGATATAAAAGTTGGTAATTCGGCATCCACTTCCAGCAAAAAGGAACGTGATATTGTAATTCTTTCATCGTGTTCATATTTCGTCTGTCAGCCTCACCGGCACTGAATAAAAATGAAATGTGTAAAGTGTTGTATAGTATCGTAAGTTCGTAGGTATTTCTGAGATTCAGGCTGTACATGATGAATAATAACAATGCAAGCGGTGATATTTTTGTGACATGCATTGGAAACAACACTTGACAGGTTTATTGCCTCAGCTAAACATCATTTAAATTCGAGCGTTGTGTCATCTTTCAAACTTGCTCAATGCAGAAGCATGTTCTCTTCACCATTTGACATTCCGTTGTTTCGCTTCTGGTCTCAGATGTATTATCATATAGATATGGATCTGATTTCTTATAATGAAAACACAAACAAAAAAAAGATTGGGAATACGCAAATAAAAACATTATGCAATTGTAACACGCGGAAATATCACGAATGACTTAAAATATCTTATTGCATACGGGGCCGCTCAATATTATCGAACAAGTTATACGTCATACTTGACATAACATCGTGACGAGTGGAACCATTATTTCCTACAGAAGGAACTAGGAGTAGCAAAATAAAAGTATCATTGGTTATAAACATGTTATAAACATGAACTGCAAACTTGTTGGAAAATTGAAGAGATTATATTAAAGAGTAATTGAATAATCTAGTAATGTCAATAGAAGTTGTTTCGTCGGCGATTTCGTCAAAAGTATATATATTTATAATTCGATTTCAATAGTTTCTTTAAAATCTCCAGATATTCAGGAAAAATACTGGTTAATCTTATATCATTCAAAATTTGATGACTTTTGCGTCAATCACCTAAGCTTTTTCCAGTTGGTTAGAACTACATTGTTCCTAACACAATAATTAATTATGTCTGTAATATTTGATGGTAAAAACGAAATTACAACTATATTGCACGAAAGTTCATTATTATTTATTCCATCGGTTGGCTGAAAAAGAAAGGTTCGAACAGAGTTTTTTAAACAATTTTTATAATAGGAATTTTCGAATAGTTTGGTTAAAAAATTAAAAATAAAATTTATAATAAAAAATGACGTATATTCGTTTACTTATTTCACATGCAGTTAAACAGAAAGAAGCATTATATCGTATTTTATTCCATTCAAATTGCCTATCACTGTTTGCTCTTGTTTTGGACACAATCGTAATAAATTCTGTAAATATTTTGGAAACGCATAATTGAAAGAGTCATTGGCTGAAATAATACATGAAACAGCCATCAATGAAATATATATACAGAATTTATTTAAATGGGATAAATTAAATTGTGTACAAATACACCGTACGTCGAAACAGATACGTTAAAATTGAGCATGTTGATGTAATAACAAAACAAGTGGCAGCGAAAGTTTATTTATAAAATAACAAAACCACCAAAACCGCTGCACGATTTTACTATTTATACAATACCAATTAGGCACCTAACAAACACATTCATAGTGAAACTTGAATGGACACACAACAAGCCATCCCACGCTTAACGTAATGATGGCCATGAAATTTAAAACCTCTCATTTTAAATGATAGTGCCTTTTCGGCTCATTATTAAACGTCCCGATGGGGAGGTTAAAACAAAGGGTTCATATATGTTTATTACAGACGACCGCCATAAATTAACATTGATTAGGATTTTGTGTGATTATATCTGATTGTCCCCAAAACGAGCCATAAATAACGTCCAATATACCTGGACTGTCCTCAAGTTATAAAGGTACACCAGATAAACCTGCCCGTCCAAAATTCTGTCTTTGTTTGAATTGCAATGTGGAAACTTTGACGACGGTAAATTGCATCAAGCCTGCGTTACACCAATCCATCTTTCAAAACAGCATGGCAACTATTTAAATAATACTGTACGAAATACAGGAAGAGTTAGAGATACCTCTAAAATATCTTGATTTAGGTGTTTATTTACCTGATTCACGGAAACTTCCAATAACACTAGAAACTTTTTAATGACAATATATACAGGACATAATACATCGTGAAAGAAGAGTATTTAAAATGGCTAAAATTGGTCATTCCTAGGAGTGTTTCATACTAATGGGATATATTTCTGATTTTTAAAATCTAGATCTTTTTTAGTGTTACTAGTGTTTCTTTTATGGAATAGAACTTCACCAAGGACTTATTACACTACATAGATGTCATGAATGCAAGAAAATTGGATACCTTAAAACTTAAAAACCTGAGGCCTAGTCAGAGAAAACTTCACATTGGGATATGTACTGGTCAATAACTGTGATCTAGCCCAACATGCAACCCGTCCCAATTAGTTCAGAGAGTAACTCTTTAATATGAACGTGAAACAGAGTGGGTACTAAAATGGATTCTTGTAGAATACGTGAACTTTTCTGAACTCATCGTAAGGTGAACTCTTATAAAAATAAAAACCCATATTGATTATCGCTCAATATACCAGTTGCTGGTATATTGAGCTGCTGGTAATTAATTTGAAAATAATGGAGATGGCGACAATGAAAGTAATTACTTAGAATAAGTTTTTTCCCTTTATTAAGGATAAGTTACGAATGAATGATCGTCTACTTGGACACCTTTTTTAAAGAGAAGTTAAGAATATCTGCAGAGTACAGGAAACCTAAGGCGCGCATTTTCAGAATGATGGTTGAATTTGCTATCAGGACCTGTCGATTTAATAGACACTGTTCAACTTTTTGACACTACGCATCATGTTGAATACTATTTCAAACTTCTAAGTACTTGCCAAGAGGATTTCTAACTGGGATTAATATTTAGCAAGTTGGTTGTGTGCTGTTAAGGCCGACTGATTCAAAGTATTAGTCTTAAAACATCGATTTTCTTTAAGTAAAAGTGTCAGTTAAATGAACCATATTCAATATGAATAGCCTTCAAAAATATATCAAAGATATTTAAATGGTGTATTCATAGAGTGTACCTATTCTACTTGTGGAACCAAAATTAACTGATATACTCGCATGCAATATAACAGGTTGGAACCAAATAAAAATAGGTTTTTTTTGTGGAAAGCGCATTCTTATTGCCTCAGTGAAGGTGGTGTGACGCAGATCAAACAGCAATTTTCAAACAATATATGGTTTCGATTTATTCCATGTTATAAAATTACCTTGAAAGTGACTTACTACATTAGTCTGCAATAAACATAATTGTGGCATTATCACCACAAATGTCTCTTTAAATGATTTTAAAAATCAACACTACTTACTCAGTTTAATTTATCTTCAGAATATCGACATTAACTTAAATACACAAACTCAAACTCAATGTTTGTGTGTTTACCTAAATTTGCACAGTGATGTTTTTACGCTATGAACGAAAACAGAAAATAGTTGATTAATTCATTTCAGTGCAGCTCCAACTTTACGCCAATACTATATTTGTTTAGGTGTCACCATAAAACAATGGAATTGATCATTTGATCTTTCTATCAGGGCAAACAAAAGTAATAAAATAATTGTGAGGTCACTTAGATACAGCAGAACTAAGAAAAACTGCAGTTGGCCAAGTGTTTAATAAACATGCGTGGGAGCGGAAAGTAGTAGCAGGTGTTCGCAAACGATTTTTTAAATAAACAATAGAAATCGTACAATTATTGCGTCATTAATACACATAAATGTATATCGACAATTCATGTCCTCGCTGCACTCTTTTTGCCTTTTTAGTGAGAAACAAACGGTTTGTCAGAACCGGAACAACATTATAATAACATAAAATATTGTAAGTACCGTCATAATTCTACCTCTGTGTGTAATTATCACTTATGTGTTAAATGTCCTGAAAATAATAGCTCCTTAAGTATTCTACATGCTTTTCTCATCAAATATGCAAATAAATACTATTATGCGAACTAATTATTCACGTTTTTTTAATTTGCTTTGAGACATTTATGTTTTGTGACAATTTATTAAATTATCATTCATATTGTTGGGTTGGTAGTTGTAGTTTACATGCATACGTAATAACATGAAATAACACTTAAGTTTCTATCGTTACCATTATTATAATTAACTTTGAGATGAGTTTTTCATATTTATATTATGAACTCAAATACAGACTAGAAACATTTTTTATATGAGGATTAAGATAGAAGCAATGAATAATGTAGGAAAGTTAGTAAATTTGGTCAGAAAAAATATAAAATGCATGCAAAAAAAAATAAGAAAAAGACTCAAGATATGCGAGAAGCAAGGAAAAGAGATTACTTTTCTTTGCGATAATGAGTTGTTCTTTTTTTGCTCATTTAAAAAATGCCAACGCATTTAAGTTCATATTTTTAAATTCGAATAAGCGTAAGTAGCATTTTTAAATTTCTGATGATGATAAACCCACTTTCACTTTATTTTTGATACAATTATAAAAGAAATTTGGAAAAAATATATCAAAGATGTTTTAATTGTGCGTCATGTACAGCCAGGGAGTAATCTATAGGCAGTTCCGAAAAGTTTTATAGTACTTTGAAGAAGCTATTCGGATTTTCTGGTATATTTTGGTGCCCTTTTTAGATTTACAAGAAAATATTCAGAGATGTTTTGTATTGAAACCCAGCGGGCTACTTCATTCGCCTTCTCAGTTTGTAATCATCTTCGGATGATGTCAACTGGGTTGATAAAACGTGCGTCGAGTGCAGTATTCGAGTGCAGTATTAGCGCATTGGTATTAGTGGAAACTACGTAGGTGCTGTCCTTCTTCTACCTGATGGTAAAAGTTTCGTTTAAGTGCTTGCCTCAAGAAGTGTGTTTGAGCCCAGTTTAAATTATTCACAAAACCAATATTTAAATCAGGAAATACAATTTGTGGTGCTACACTCATTTGTAATGAATCTAAATAACGATCTTCAGTTAAATTGTGTTCCAAAAGAACGTATGTCCCTTGTATTTAGTAATTCCATCCCACATATTTTATTTCATATGAAATATTAATTGATATTAAAAGTTTTCGTTATTAACTCGCAAAATGTATGAAGCAAGCGCAGCTCTGTCTTGACGTTACTTTTATTCGATACTAAAGGTAAGCAACATTAGTCGCAGGAAGTATCCGAATAGGTGACCACCAGACAAACATGGCGATCTCGCTTCATCTTCAAGCGGCTTGTAGTGTATAAGCAGAATCTATGTAATGATAAACGAGAGGTATGTAGTTGATATACCACCCTTTGAAAGAGATCTAAAGCAGTTGGTAATTTGTTTATTAGATGATAGGCAAATGGCGAATAAAAAAATTCTCTTTGAGTTGGAGATAGCTTGTGTCTTGGCGCCAGTGATAGGCCTTATAGTAGCAGAAATAACTCGACGTTGAATAAAAAGAACTCACAAAATGTAAACCTCATGTCACTTCCATTTTCCCTTAACTTATATAGCAAGTAAAACATAATAAAAATTTTTGATTTTTACAAAATTTAGGGCACATTTCAGAATCAAGAGCAAGTTCTATAGGATTTTCATTCATACTGACTAAATAAAATATTGACAGCCCCGTCGAAAATATTCGTTATCTGAAATTGATCTTTAGGTGTTGTTCTGCTTGTATTATTTTTGTTTCTTGACGTTTCGATCACGTTTTCATGATTTTCTTCTGAAGTGGAAATTTTACTGTAGAACAACACAGCTATATAGTTCAATCGCCAAGGCATTTGAAATAATCAATGCGGAAGAGCACCTAGCTACCATCCTACAAATCGACAGCCTACAAAAGCCTTAGAATCAAAATTGTGATACCTAGATTTCAAATATTGCTGTTTACATTCAATTTGAGACTTTGTAGAGATTAGCATTAAATGACTGAGATAACGGAATACGAGCTGATAACATTTTGGTTACGATGCCAAATATCTCACCAAAAAATTTTAAATGTGAAATAGTTTAATAGAAGATATTTTAGTCTCTCAAACATTGACTCTTTAAAAATAGAAGCAGTTTTATTGATATTCCCGACGAATAGAATATATCTATTTTATATTGTTAAAAAAACCAACGAGAAGAAATAGTTTTACTAAGATTAAGAAAAATAAAGAATTTTAATGATGTACTTAAAACTGCTTCCTTAAACAATTATCATTAATGTTCGTTCTAATACATTTAATCCAAATAAGGCATTAAAAAATCAATAGCACAAAAATATGCCTATTAATTTAAAAATATGGTAGCACAATCACATTTATCAAATTCTTTTTATCTTAACACCAACAGAACGTGCGTTACTTTCAGTTTGAATGCTCCAAATAAGGTGTATACAAAAAATCCAACGAATACCCAAGAAGTAATTACATGAACAGCACTTGATCAGCCCATATCTAATAGTTGAGATAATAAGAGCAGAGCACAGTATATGCGTTTGCTTCCCACTCACGTCTCAACACACACCCATAAATTATACCAACATCGAATGGTCATTAATGCATTGGGTGGCAATGCTTTACCAGCAGTGTGGTCCTCTTCTGTTCGAATCGAACCTACTAGGACATATTTAAAGGAACTTGCGTATTGTATATTTACATAATTTTCTGTTTATTTGTAGCCTACAGTGTTGTTCTGCTATGAGTTTTGGGGCAAATCGTAAAAATTTAGGCCATCTACGTTTGCTGAGTGATTAATAATATGCACTAAAATATTTGAGCGTAATAATTTGAATATCTTTATATTAAAGAACCTCTAACAATAATTATTCATATTATGAAACGATCACTTCAGGCACTTTATTAGAGCTATTAAGCGAGTTGATGTTAGAAAAAAAGAACGCTTCAACCGATCAATTCCGTTTGTAAACAACTTATTATTGCTATTAAATAGCAAGTTATTCAGCAATAATAGTGGATGTCAAAGGAGTAACAAAAAGGTTTTTATCTGGTGGCACGTCATAATGGCATCATTATGTCAGTTGTTTATAGTGACATAAGTACGTTCATTATGATACTAGAAAGCACTAGTGCCATAATGAGATTCAAAAAGTACTATTACAATAATTTTATTTGACTCGTGTAAAAATTCTATATCTTTACCATCAATAAAATAAGTTTAGAAGAAAAATATATGTGCTAGATCAAAAAATTTTATTCAAAATACAATTTAACTTAACTAATTATAAACTGCAAAAGAGCAATTAAAACGGAACCTTCATTTATCATCACATTCTTCGTGATCTTACTGGTACACCATTCCTCATTACGAGCAAACACAGGTTCATATACAAGCCGTGATTTTTCAGGCAAAAGAGAGTCCACGACATTTCCTGCAATTTCTTCCAAATCGGAGGGTAAACTTTCATCATAATCACCATATAATGTTTTAATTCGTTCAATACATATTCAATTTGCAACTTATAGCAGTGTTTGACAGCTAAATAAATAATTTGTTGATGCGTTGTCAAGGAAACGGTAAGGCACAGATCACTTACTATTTTTTAAATAAATAACACCTGTCATCGTTTTAAAAATACAAAATTTTTAATTTTTAGAAAAATATAATTTTACATTGATATGCCACACCAGATAAAATTTTGTATGTAATTTGGATCATAAAACACGTATTATTATGGTACACGCCGTGTCATCAGACGAGGCGTTCCTTGTTATATTAGTGAAAAATTTATTCGTAGAAATCAGCAGCATACAGTAAATATTCGATCCAATTTGCTATATACTAGTCCAAAATTTAAAACATCTTTCTTTAAAAAATCATTCAGTTACAATGCCATAAAATTATATAATTATTTACCACAAACTCTAAAGTCTTTGAGTATTTTTGCTTTTAAAAAGAAACTTAAAATATTATTGCTTCAAAAACAGTGATTATTATTTCATACCAGCAAACAAAATCTGAACCCCAATAATCTTTATTATATTAGTATAATAATTATATTATAGTATACCTACATTTGTATAATTTATCTTATTATGTATTGTCAATTAGTCGTGCCAGGTGCTTGTATTTTATGTTTAAATTTAGAATTTACGGAGTTAAGTGGTGGAATAGTCCTACGGGGTCTAAACTTCGCTCTGTATTTTCGTTTAAATAAAGACGTTTATTATTATTATTATTATTATATTCACAGCTAGTACCATAATGCTTGTCTTTATGATCCTTATTACATAAATAACTATTATAGACGTACGAAATGTGAAAATATTGAGGAGAAAATTAAGGTAAATAGAAATACATTTACGAACTAGTTGCATGAGTTGTTTTTGAAGTTTTCTGAACACAAGACCTCAATTCTAAATTGGTTTAACGTAAGAATGCGTTTGATAATATTATCTTGGTCTATACTCGGGCCAAAAAGAGTAGTCAGTAGAGCAAAAAACTTACCGGCAATTCTTCAAAGGATTTAGCTGTTATGGAATACAGAAGCGGCAGCTCGTTTTACCATATAATCCCATATAATTCAGAGAAATATATCCAGTTTTCTCCGCCTACCAGAGATGAAAACCACAACTAGGTCATTATGTTTAATTGGTATAGTCAACCAAATAAAGTACATGCTTGAACGTGCCGCCCTAGTACCCAATAATTTGTTCGACTATTATAAAGGTCGTCGAGAGGGCTTAGATAGCGCATTCAGTGGCGTCACATATGCTGCAACGCAAAGGATGTGCATTGTTCAACTGCGTTGCTATACCTAATTCGTGGAGATAATGTTGCCAGATGTAAGCATATTATTTAAAATTTAAGACATGGTAACTCATACTCATGCATAATTAACACAATCCGCTTTCATTTGTTCGAATTATGGAATTTATGAAATTCGTAAATCCGTACGCCCCTGGCTCTACTGACTACTCTTTTTGGCCCGAGTATAGATATAGTCAGAATCACACTCAGCGTTCGGTATTTTAAAATCCGAGGACAGGGAAGAAGTTCTTAACCAATGCTTCAGAAGACCGAGTACTTAGATTTCCTAAAAGTGTAATATTGTATTTTATGTTTTCATACATGTTCTACAATTCAGTTGTTTCGTGATTTCAGCTTGCTTGATAACCTTGAAATACGGATTTTATTAAATTGAAAAATAGTAACTGTGAGAGATAAGTACATCCCTCTGGTGGTTAGTTGCTACTACCAGTCAAGACATCGAAGATGTCTCGTGACCGATAGCGGCTTGCCAAGCAAGCACCAAGAGCGGCGACCTCTAGCCCTGATGGACTAAAACATGCTTAATAAATAGGATTATAGGAAACAACTACTGGACGGGCAAAGGCCCCGACTCCCATTGAATTATACCTATAAATCCAAAATTGGTAGCCAAATTTGTTATTTGTCTTTTCTCCACCAGACACAGACCGGTTTCGAACTCTTTATGTTCTCATCAGTGTGCCACAGGTAGCTGAAGAGACAAATAACAAAGGCAAACCAAACTGGTCTATGACAGACCCAGCACATGTAACTGTGAGAGATAAGTACATCCCTCTGGTGGTCAGTTGCTACTACCAGTCAAGACATCGAAGATGTCTCGTGACCGATAGCGGCTTGCCAAGCAAGCACCACGAGACATCTTCGATGTCTTGACTGGTAGTAGCAACTGACCACCAGAGGGATGTACTTATCTCTTACAGTTACTATGTGCTGGGTCTGTCATAGACCAGTTTGGTTTGCCTTTGTTATTTGTCTTTTCAGCTACCTGTGGCACACTGATGAGAACATAAAGAGTTCGAAACCGGTCTGTGTCTGGTGGAGAAAAGACAAATAACAAATTTGGCTACCAATTTTGGATTTATAGGTATAATTCAATGGGAGTCGGGGCCTTTGCCCGTCCAGTAGTTGTTTCCTATAATCCTATTTATTAAAATTGAAAAATGACGAACCAAGTTTTGTTTGTGTACCTATAAGCAATGTGACGTGACTATTATTCTAACGATGCTGATGATCTTTTGGAACATACAAGTGATCCGGAAATGAAGGCTGAGTAATTTTGTCAATTCAAAAAATTATATGAATCAAA
Source organism: Rhagium mordax (assembly GCA_963680705.1). NCBI lineage: Eukaryota > Metazoa > Arthropoda > Insecta > Coleoptera > Cerambycidae > Rhagium > Rhagium mordax. The sequence continues at coordinate 29,245,070 of OY796658.1, read as the reverse complement.
CCAAACTCATCTGTCTGAGTCAAGTAATCTTTACCTGATCACTAGCATCAAATCTGGTGGAAACGACCTCGGCATACGCAATAATTTGACTTTAATTTTGTTACAGTGTCAGTCAGTTTTAACCTGCTAAACTTAAAAGATTGATTAACTTCATATTTCAAATACCGGGATGGCTAAAATTATATTTGTTAAAGATGGCTAAGGAATTAAAAAATGCAGTCTTAGCTTATTTCATCCTTTTGTAATAATTATCTCAATTATTTTTTAAATGTTAAAATAAGTAGTTATGTTGAATTTTTTCTTCCTTTCTAATCTTAAAATTAGTTTTTAAATAACTTTAATTATGGTTTTTACCATAGAGCATAAAACTGACATTATTCTATTTTGCAAACTGGTGCTAATGAATGGAATTTGGTAAATCAGCGTTTATGATTGTTTGGACGATTTTCAAGAGCACTTCCCACACTTTACTTTATGCATGTGCTACTAATTATTGTGTTTCGCGAAACTGGGGTTCACTAATGGCATTTTTTGAAGGAGGTGGAGAATCATATGTCGTTATTAACTGTTTTCCTTGTTGTATATTTTATACTGTATATAATATATTCTTGCTCACTACTATGTTTTGTCCTCTAATCACTGCAATTTTGTAGTATGCAATATACACATGACACGAAAAAATGTATTCTCATTCTCTCCTCTTCCATTACTTTCTATACCTTTGACACTCTGTAGATGTTCTAAAGAATAGAAAATTTACCGCTAACTGAACAGCTGACTGTGTTCTATCATTAAGTTTACCTCTATCTAGACATCCCTACTGAAATATGACTACATTTTAATTGAAAGTGACTACAAGTTAGACTAGTATTGTTCAACTCGTATAAATCTGCTACTATGGCGTGTATATCCACCATAGCATACCCTCTCGGTGTATTGAGGATAATTAATCCCCTGTGTTGCACATAATATTGTTTCTGTATAATTAGCGGGCATGTAGTTGTGACTGCTGTCTCCTGCTACAGTTAGAGTTAGAACTGCCTCTCTGGCGCTCCTGCTGCCTCATTATAAATGTGGTCTGCTCCTGCAAATGCGTTTACTCGTTCATGTTTATAGGCTACTTCAATCTGCCCTTATGCACCTCTTTACCACGGACTCTGCCTCCGCGCCGTGTTACTTTTAAATGTAACATACACGACTGATTTCATTAATATGCATTGCTGGACTATTCAGCTACCTACTAGTGTATTATTTAAAAAGTAATGATTTAGCTTGAACGAGATATTTTTACCTGATTGTGATTGCCATTTTAATACTGATTTTGAAATAAAATAAATGTACCTACTGTAATTTTAAAAATAACACAAGTGAAAGTTCCAGTCCAGTGGGGCCTTTTGCAAATACTTAACTGTGATATAATCACACAATCTGCTTAAATATTAGTTTTGTTCGATCCTAGGAAAATGTATTCTTGGTTTGTGAAAGTAAAAGAAAAACTTATATGTGGTTTATAGAGGCTATTTTTCAAATAGCCAAATAAATTATAGTCATGTATATGTATACAATTCCATGTGTGGCACGGAATTCATCAATATTCTCTTATTATTTCGCATAGATAAAATGTGCAATAAACAATTTAGTTTCACATTTTTGGGAGCTTCCTCCAGAAAATCACTTGTGTCATATAAGTATAAGAAATACCAATATGACAACGTTTAAATGGACAATCAATTTCATTGATCTTTTTTTTTTTTCGTGAAGCTTCAGCTCAAATCAGGAGAAGACCACAATAATACATACTGTCGAAACGTCAAGAATTCAAAATAATTCACTAATTATGGTTGGCTTTGGAGACCGAAAAATAACTCGGCAAGAAGTATGCGTGATATTTAATGAATTGTATACAAACCGTACCCTAATTACTCAGTCTTGTATCTCCAAAGTAATAAAAAAAATACAGAAATACAGAATGCGTGAAGGGCACACCAAACTCAAGCCGACCAAAAACAGTTACCGATGGAAATGCTGCCCTTAATGTGTTATTGGCGGTACATGAATATTCCAGCTTACCCAGCAATGATTTGGAACGAGACCATGATACTTCGCAAAGATCTGTTTGGAAAATTTTAAGAAAGGAAAAATTCCATCCCTACAAAATCCATTTGCTGCAGGAACTTAGCGAAGACGATTTCGATAGGAGGTTACAATTTTGGCAAATTATGATTGGAACGTGTCTCCTAATTTTGTAAATTAAAAAAAAAATTTGTTTTCTGATGAGGCCACTTTATGCTACATGGAACTTTAAATGGACATAACTGCTGTTATTGGGTCCACCATAATTCCCTATGAATGACTGAAATTCGTACTCAGCGACCCCAAAAAATGAATGTTTGGGCAGATATTCTTGACAACCACATATTTGGACCTTTCTTCGTTCAGAGAAATTTAACAATGGAAAGATATTTGGCTTTATTAACACAAAATATTGTTCCTGCAAGATAGGGCGTTTTGGTTTGGAGGTTAAAAATTGTTTAAACAGTAGTATTCCAAACAGTTGGATAGGGCGTAGGGAGGAAGTAGAGTGGTCAGCTCGATCACCTGATCTTTTTGTGGAGTCACATATAGGATCAATTGTACAAGAGACGACCGAACGATTAAGACGAACTGAAAGCTCGAACTATTTTTGTCATGCGATCAATAGACGATTCAGTTTTTGCAAATGTAAGGCGATCTTTTATGGCAAAACTGGAACTGTGTAATGTGTATCTACTGAAAATAACTGTAGACATTTTGAAAATTTAATGGAATTAATGTGCGGTAAGTACTCAAATTTATTACCATTATCATTATTACTATTTTCGTTAAATATTTTTTGTTAAGATCCATTCATTGGTTTATTGTCACTGATTATATCATATTACATGTAGCTATTGTTTGTATTGGGTCAACTTTGGTAGGAAAATACAAATACGAAAAAATGGTTTTCCTCAAAATTTCCATTATGCAACCCCATGAAAACTTTGCACAGTTGACGTCGCGGTCATGTGCAGAAAAAAATACTGAATCGGCAGCTCTATACATACAGTTTTTAATATGCAAAATACGAGGTACATAAACAATAAGAAATTAAGAAATGTCAAAAATTGTTCAACTAAAACCAATCAAACATAGGCTACAATTCAAAATCCAGAAGAACAAATAAAGTAAAATAATTTGTAAAAACTGTTGTGACAATTACCATAATGTACATTATATCTTATGTAATTTAAATTACGTCCACTGACTGGTATACTCACAAGCAATTTGGACAAAAATTTTTTATTAACGACTAAAGCATCAATTTAAAGGCCAACGTTTCGGTAATCGATTACTACCATCTTCGGGGCTGCAAGAACCAATATAACATTAACACATTGTTGTACATTTAAAGTAATTGGTTGTTAATGTTATATTGGTTCTTGCAGCCCCGAAGATGGTAGTATTACCGAAACGTTGGCATTTAAATTGATGCTTTAGTCATTAATAAAAAAATTTTGTCCAAATTGCTTGTGATTATTCACCTTATTATATCTTATCCCAACAAAAATTTTTAAATAAAAATTGTATGAATAATTACGATTAAAATTTTAAAAGCGCTCTAAACTTTTGTATTGTAATACCTGAGTATATTTTTCACGGTAAGATGCATATATCATAATTTCTGATTTACGAATTATTTACCCATGAAGTACTAGAAATAAACAAGCGAGAATATATGTATGTGCAGATTTTAGAGATGGTAAACAAGCCAACAAAACTGTCAATTTACTTGAGCATTGCAGTTATAAAATTGTCGGTGACGAATGTCATTATATAGATGGAAGCACCTGAGGTGGTTGAGGAAAGGGTCTTGAATACAGCATTGTCTGTTTATATTTACAGGGCGGCGAGTTTCAGAGCCGAGCAGATACTACTAAGTATGGTGTGACAGAATGACACGCGCTCTTTGATTATTTTCTGTCCATAATTCTAGCACTCCTGTCGAATAAATATTATTGTAGATCAATATTTTTATTAGAATTCTCTTGCATGTGTCCATTTTTGTGTTAGATATCGTAAACTACGATGTGAATACAAATCTGCTGTTACTTTTCCAAACCCATTAATGAATTCAGTATTTTAGATAAATATATAGTGTTGTTATTTTTGTAAGTATCCCTGCGGGATTTTATTTTTGAATTTTTTAGAAAGTAGGCGTTGGGATTTGGCTCATGGGTGTGTTTTTTGACACTCCATGTCAAAAAGTTCTTCTTAATTAAAGAAGCGTGTTTTCCCCCGCTTATTTTGCATTTTTCAAAATTTGTGGAAAACTATGTATATTCTGTGAACGTATTTTTAATGAATGAATGAACGAGTTTGAAAATTACTGGATTTTCGGGTTGAACCGGTTCTGAAATTACTAGAGTTTCGACGTTTCGGCTCTCATTCTGAAGCCATTTCAAGAGAAAAGAAGGGTGTCTAGGATGTGTAAGGAGTGGTTCGAGACTTAGAGACGGATAACGGTTCGATCTGGGGAGTAGGCAGATTGAGGACCCGGACTCGAACAAAATGGAAGGAACATTGAACACATTGAACACTTTATGATCATTTCTGTTAGTTTTCGTTGTTTGTTATGAATTCCGTATTTGTTAAATTTTAATGCATGGCCGGTAACTTTATTTTTTAAAAAAAGTAAATATATTATTTTCATAAATACTATTATTTCTCGGCAACTGTTTATTTTAGGTATAGGACATATTATATCAAAGTTGCAAATAAATAGAAATTACACAATTATTTATAAAAATATATAGATTGTTCCATTTGAAAAAATTGAGTTTTGGCAGTTTGAATAGCAGTGCTTTTATGAACACCTTGTATAAAATAAATATTTTCTACATCAGCTTATAGTAATAGTAAGTATGTCATAAATACTACCATGTCATTGAAGCAGTGTAATGCTTTTCCATTTACAGAAACATAAGTTGTATCTTTTTCACTAAGTATTATCCTTTTTGTTCCATTTCTTTTTACCAAAAAATAGTTCACACCAAAATCTACAATTTTCATCCCCACACTTTTTTCATTCTTAAAATAAAGCACAAAAATGAAGTTGTAGGTAGGTGTCAAAATATATAAACGTGTAATATATTCTTCTAAATATATATTTTTAATTGAAATAAATAACTAACAATAAAATTAGAGCTGCGGACATGTACAATTTTTATTTGATTTTCTCAATACCCTCATTTGTCAACTCGATTCTTTATTACCAGTCCATAAAAGTTTATCTAGGCATTAAATAATTTTCAGAAAAATCCTACGCAGTTAATACCCTGAATTGAATATTAAAAAGTGACCGGATTTGTTAATCATATAATAATATACAAGATAAACGATAAAAAATAGAAAAACAATTTAAAATAGGCATTAAAAACATTATTAACGTTCTTGTCTCGTAGCCCCCATTAATGTCCAGATAGGCATACAGAGCGGTGACATTCAAAGACTTACTACAAGGAATTTACAATTTTATTGTAGGATATTTTCATTATTGCCTGCTTTGGATTTCATTCCGTATTTAGAAAAATATTTTTTGTTAATTCATGCATAATATACAAGTAGTGGAGTATTCCCGAGTGAACAAAAATTATACACAATTACAAAATAAAACCGACGTAATTTATTTAATCAAAACAGAAATGTGTAGAAAATGCGTATCGGTATTTTCTATCGATGTAACTTTTTGTAACCGTAATATACTACCCGGTACGAAGAAATTCATAGTCATAGATTGTTAGCCCAGTTCCTTGTCAGTGACTAGGTAATTTAATCCTTTAAAAACAAAAACTCATTTTAACAAATTCGACTAACTCTATGACAAAGTTTGTTTGGCATTTTCGCCACATATTTCAAAATGTTTTATCGGCTTGACCTTCACATGTTCTCTCACCCAAACGGTGAGAGCCCAAATCCAGAAGAATCAAGGCAATACCATATTTTGAAAAGATTAAAAAAATCCATCATTACGTCACAAAATTGCTTTGTCTATTAGGAATCTTTTTTTAACTCCTGAAATTAGAATTTCTTGTATAGATGAAACAGCTCTTTTTTAGTATTCCTGACAAACCTTAAATCCTCACCAAAGTTTAAAACAGTTTTCTTCTTGACAACTTGGGATTCTCTTCTGTTGACTATAAGATTAGGTGATTTATACAATCGGTTGAGGTTGTCGTCCGACCAGTTTTAGACCTATATTAACGTAGCCTTTCGAAGGACGCGACCAATGCAACCGTTGCGACTAATGCGGCTGGTCGTACCGCTTTAATGTATTTACCTTCCTTTAAAAGGCATTCGACCGCGACGAATGTGACAGAGACGATCAACGCGGCCATACGACTCAACTGCTCTACAAGCAGCCAAGGTCGTGTTGTACAGTGGCCGCACCATGGGGAGACGAAAATAATTATTTGTGTGATTAAGATTCGAGTGATGTCGAAAATGTCAAAAAATCAATGAAATTCTCCATACCCTAATCTTAAGAAAAATCGAAAGTCCCAGGAAAATTCTCATTCATGGTAGAATTATAATTCGCCGGGAGAAAACGAATGACGTAAACTCGAGATCACTATCTTCTGTCGTTCTCGAGATACGAGCTATTGAAACGAAGAAAAATCGATAGATTTCCACTTTTTCAACTTTCGTTTCCGATATCTCGAAAACAAAAGTTATTGTTCCGGCTTGAACCATACGATTTCTCGTATAATTTTCTACAATAAGAGGATTCTTCAGATCTATAACAACGTTCAGTTGCAAGGAAATTCATCCGAAACTATAGCGTGTCACCTTAGACTCGAAATCCGTGAACCCCCGTCTTTGACAGTCGGCGACTTTTTAATGAGTACACAATGTAGACATCAAAATCAAACGAAATGGTACGATGATCAACGTTTTAGAATTTAGCACTGAATACACCATCAAGGACTTTCCAAGTCGCAAAACAACTGATTATAACCAAAATTGTGTAGGCCGCAAGTCGCAGCTTTCCGAAATGGTTACAGTTTTGACAGTTTTTAAAATAAAAATTGTCGCGTTAAACTTTTCTTTGGAGCACGTCTCATGCATGCTCTATCGGAGTAAGATCGGCTGGTTGAACAGACCATAGTAAAACTGAAATTTAAATGACTTCCAGATACTTATTCTGATAGTCACATGACGACGTTAATTTTTGGGCATAAAGTTTGTACAACAGTAGCTTGAGGAAGCACCACATTTCAAAGAATATCATACACATAACTAGCTGCTGGTAAAAATTAATTCTCCTCCTAAATGAGACTCGGTCTTCTGTCCAGTCAAGTCTAGTCCAAATCATTACTGTTCAGCCTCTGTAATTATGCAATTCCTTTATACTCTCGAATTCCCTTTGTAGTACAGGTGATCTCAAAATTTCTTGAATCGCGGGTAACTTAAACTGTTATCTTTAAATAAATTTAAAACATTTACCGCTGTGGCCTCTTGTTAAAGGTTTTTATCTTAAACTGCGTCTTCATCTACACATAGTTTATTTCTAATACTGTTTCAATGATATGAGCTTGGGACCTGTTCTCTCCTTAAATTGTTCTTTTCGATGAGCCTAAATTAATCTTCAAGTTTCATCAACCTATCGTGCACTATTTTCCCCGACTCAAATAATTTATTAACAGCATAATATACAATATAATGAGATCAATTCGAAATTAATATTTTAAAATTGTGTTAAACAGTATTTTTATTATTATCATTTTACTAAAATGTGTTGGCCAAATTTACCAATGGTTTTTGTCCCTTTTTGAAGAAGTAAAAGTGTTTCCGTGAAAAAGGACAAGGGCTAGATCTATGGTCAACAGTATGTATTTCAAAGAAGTCCGAGGAGCTGCGATGCTGTGATCCTGCAAAAAAATATGCGAAACTGACTTACCCTGTATAATGTATAGTATATAACATCATTCATTTTTACACCATGTTGTAAAAATTCGATCTATGATCTTATTATTACAGATACTTAATAAACCACAATTAATTAGTGGGTAAGGACTCTTGGTTCCATATGTGTAGGAGGAACAATAAAGACAGTAGCCGGCAATACAGCTGTTTCACATGAGATATACTTGTAAACATAATAACAAGACACCGTTATTGGTTATGTGGATATATGTTCACGTATAGCCCAAATACCTAGGCCCAAATAGGAAAATGCACGTGCACAATGTAACTGATTATGGCTGAAGTTGTGCAGTGAAATTCCAATAAACTATTAACAGTTGACATACGCATAGGTAGCTTAAATCATGATGGTTTATGAGATTTATAATTAATGTACAAATACAGAAAGCTATGGCTTGTTTCCTTTCTTCGTGGAAATATATACATTGCACAGGCCGTTCACGTAATTATGTCTCCTATCCTTGTCGTTTGATCTTCAAGAATCATTCCACACTCTTTCAACTGAAAAGTTTGAGGACAATGTGATATATTTTAATTTTGTTTCTACTGTCATTAATTTGCATTGATTATTTTTTTATTTATTTTTTATTTTTTTATACCAGAAATAAATTGCATATTTAATCCCGAGGCATTTCCTATTTTTTTTCCCGAAATTGTATCGTATTCGTTTGCACTAGGTTGGGATAATTTTGTGATTAATTATCGTATCTAGATTTGAAATCACAATTATTTAGAAACATGGAAATACATATGATACAATAACTGAAGAAGAACTGAATCTCAAATAAAAACTTTTTTCCCTAGTCCTCATAAATATTTCTCTTTCTTTTCTTTCAAATACGCTAAAATGAAATAAATCCTCTGAGCATCAACTTTTCGCTGATTTCAAAAACATAATTCTATGGGGAATGCTTTTGGTTTCTACGTTTTGATTATTTGTAATTTGCTCCTGTCATAAGTCTTAAAGGAGACCCATATTCTGCACATAATGTATTTAAAATTCAGCATATGGATATATCCCTAATTGGATTTTTTATATTGCATAAAAATAATTACATGATGTACTTTTATGGAGTCGCAGTTGCAATAAGCGTATAATATAAATACCTTATATACATATCACATTTATCAGATTTCTTTGACGGAACGGCCTTCATCTTCCTATATGTGATGCTAACAGGTGTTCTATAATATTTTATTTTACCACATACATAGAAATTATGAACAATTCCAGCTGAAAAATATCCAATAAAAATATTTTACCAGCTTTGTATAACTGTAGGTGATCTTTTAATAAATAATGTTCGTCATACTTAGCAGAATTAACACGATACTATGACTATTTACAGTTTCTCATTTCATTGAATAGTTGAATACATCATATTCTATTGTTCTCAAAATGGTAATTTAGTAAAATGATCAACAATTGAAACATAATTTTATTTTATTTTTTCAGTTTAATCAATGTTCAATCGGTTTTCTTAAATTCCTGAATTCATGTAAATTCATCACATGTTTCATTTTATATTCTGATACTAAATATGGTGGAGCGAAAATTTTCTATTATCTGTAAATATGAAGTAATTTCATTACTGAATGAAAAATGTAATTATAGAAGACGTACAGGGTAGTTCCATATATTTTGACACCTACCTACATCCCTTATGATTAGAGATATGAAAAAAGTGTCGAGACAAAAGTTGTATATTTTGGTGTCAAATATCTTTTGCCGAAAAAATGTGAAACAAAATTGCATCAGAAAGTAGGGAAAGAAACAACTCATGTTTTTTAAAATGGAACACCCTGCATATTTTTGCATATTTTGAGACATCATTTTTAGCTGATTCCAAAAATACATAATATGTTGGCATTTGCTCGGGTTGTTTTTAAAACAGTATGCCTCTTTGCATAAAACAGTTCGTTTAGAATATAGGCTGCCGTGAAAAAAGTAACAAAATATTTCTGATAATTTCTGATCTCATATACTTTAAAATGGATACTCATACGTGGAAAAAATATAATTTTATTTGTCATTCATCAATTTTGACACCTACCATAGAATTTATTTATAGAAATATGATAAAAAGTGTAAGAAAAAAAGTTGTAGATTTTGATGTGAAATATTTTTTGGTGATATGGAATAAAACAAACGAACATCAGGAAGTAAACTGTCAGTAATTATCAGTAGGAATACCACAAGAGATTGAATTTTCGCGATAAGTCTGTCGATTTATTTCTAACGAAACTGAGTTGCTTGAAAAAAAAACAGTACTTCATAGGAACATAGGTTGCCATGAAAAAAAATTACAAAATATTTCTGACTATTTCACTCACCTTAAAATTTTCATATAATCTGACCAATCACAAACCAAAGACAGCTTGTATTATCGCGAAAACACCGACTATCTTTCAATTCTAATTGGTCTATCAGCGTGGTGGTGTTTTCAACGACGTAACCATGGATATGGATGGAAAAGCAACGTTTGAAAGTTTGATAAAAATTAATTATAGGTACAGACGTCCAAATGAGGCGCTTCGATTCTACTTCAAGTGAAGTTATCAACCAAAATATTTGTTCGTGAAATAGTCTAATAAAATACCACTCGTGATTGAATTTATCAATCAACTCAGTTTTTTCAAGCAACTCAGTTGAGTTTAGAAATAAAAGACAGACTTTTAAGATAAATTCAATCCCGAGTGGTATTTTATTAGACTATTTCACGAACAAATATTTTGGTTGATAACTTCACTTGAAGTAGAATCGAAGCGACTCATTTGGACGTCTGTACCTATAATTAATTTTTATCAAACTTTCAAACGTTGCTTTTCCATCCATATCCATGGTTACGTCGTTGAAAACACCACCACGCTGATAGACCAATTAGAATTGAAAGATAGTCGGTGTTTTCGCGATAATACAAGCTGTCTTTGGTTTGTGATTGGTCAGATTATATGAAAATTTTAAGGTGAGTGAAATAGTCAGAAATATTTTGTAATTTTTTTTCATGGCAACCTATGTTCCATGAAGTACTGTTTTGCATAATATTTCCAGAACGGATATAACAAATGACAACTATATTACATGTATATTTTTAGAACCAGAGAAAAAATATTTTTAAAATATGCAAAAATATACAGGATGTTAAAAAACATAAGTTGTGTCTTTTTCTCTACTTTCTGACGCCACTTTGTATTGCTCTTCTTCATCAATAGATAGTTCACATCAAAATTTAAACTTTTTGCGCTTACACTTTTTTCATACCTATCTCTAAAAATAAAATCTGTAGGTAGGTACCAAAATATATGGAACTACCGTGTACATACAATGTTCACTTTTTATATTCGTTGACATAAAAATAATTTTGAATATATTTTTCGTTTTTAGATATGAGTAGATATAAATTTGTTTTTTTAAACACTGTTTTTTCCCAAAAATGAAGAAAATGGTCTACTTTAAAAATGATAACAAATGTAATCTTTGGAAATGTTTTATTTTAAAAGAGCAAAGTGCTAATACCATAACAAAGAATTCTGTTTTCACGTTTCTAATATGTCCAGAGACGGTCAAACATGAGACTATTAAAGAAAATTAATTTTCATACTGACAAATACTGACAGATACGGAATTTACTATAAAGCTAATAGAGACGAGCAAGAAATTGTTATTTTAAAATTTGTTAGGCAAAATCCAAATATTTCGGCTGAACAAATAGAAGAAAATGTAAATATTAAAAGAAACATTACTTTTACAATTCCCCAGCCCACGTTAAAAATGAAACCTATCTTGGATGCAATGTAAGCTTGGCAACATTTAAGATCACCATGAGTGGCATGCCTAATTATCACTGGTGTGATAGTTTGGAAAGCCCCTCTGGTTCTTTCCATGAGCTGCTCTAAATTACTTGACCTTTCCTTGTACCTATACGATATTTTTCAAATATCCCCAAAGCCAAAAATCGCGCGGCATAATATCGCAGAATCTAGCTGGCCAACAAATAAGTCCTTTGTGCCTGATATATCATTAATTCAACTAAATAAACAATACTGAAGAAATAAACCTATCAATCCACTTTTCCGGAAACACTTGGTCGAAATATCCTGTAGTTTGTCTAGCGCAGTGCGCATGGGCATCATCTTACTGAAAGTATTTTCTTCTAAAATTTGCTAGAGGTATATTGTCTAAATATGGTGGTAAGTAAGTTTCTATAATATTTATGTAAGTCCGCTTGCCGTTGAAAAAGTGGAGACCTATTAATTGGTTGTTAATCAATTCACACCAAACGCCAAAACCAAATCGGCATTGTCTCTATTTTGTAGTAGTACCTAACGTGCAGATTTTTGTGACCTGTAATGTTTGTTATGGCCATTAAATATGCTGTCGCTACTTATGTATCCATCCATTTGTCCAAATGACAAATTTTGGGAAATCAGGGCCTTCATTGCTTTTGTAGATAACCAGTTGCAAAATTCTACTCATCTTCCGAATATAGATGATGATTTATTCTTATTTTCACGTTCTTGAGGATTGTAACAACCATGTTCCTTATAATATTTAAATTTTCTTCTATTTCTCTAGATGAAGTATTTGGGCTTTGTCTAACAAATTCTAAAACAACATTTTGTTGGTCTTCTCTATTAGCTTTATTGTAAATTTTGCTTCTGGGTTTATTGTATTGAATTATGAAGTTAATAAATGAATAATTGTTATTATAATATGAATAATTTTATTATAACAGAAGATTATGTATATAAATAGTTAAAGTATTACTTATAAGTCGCAAAAGAGATCCTCTATTTCTGTATTTTCGTTACTTACTTAAAATGAAACATTTTAAAAGACTATATTTGTCGCCGTTTGAAAAACGATTAATTTTTGGCATTACTTCACCTGAATAACTGATAACAATTACATAAAGTTAGTAACTATAATAATAAACTAAAACGTCAGAATTCTTTTGTTTCCATGTCGTTAAACTTCCTGATTGTTTGAAAATTAAAAAACCTCTATTTTCCACACATTTAAATAAAAATAGATATTTATGCAACAAATGCGTAAGGTGAGATTTTTTCACGAATAGGACAATTCCAGAAAACAAAGAATCTATAATTTGTCACTTCTCTGTAAAATTTCGAACAAGCCTGCCTAAATGTGCATAGACAATTCAACGATTAATCGTACTCAATAATCGGCGATTACGGTTGTGTATTGTGTGAGTTCTAAAACCAAATGCTTTGCGTTGAGAATATTTTCTTATTCTGAAAATATTGACAAGTTTGTTCTTCAAACATTTTTAATATTCCCAAATGATTAATTACTCACACAGATCTTCAAACGTTTAAATAATAATACTAACTATATTATGGGAATGATATTTTGATCAATTTTTTGTCATTAAGGTCCTGATTGGATATTATTAATTTAAATTTCCAAATCCTTTTCGAAAAAACATTGAAGATTTAAATTTCAATACTTAAACAAAAAATAGTATAAATTTCTTATAATTTGTGTCAGGTGCCTTTTCTACCCTGTAGCTGTGAACCGAGAATCTAATATCAACACCTATGCGTCTTATTGAGGGTATACACTTTTGAAGCTTATAGTATTCTAAAATTGTATTATTAAAACCGGTTGAGAAGGTTTGGGAGTGTATAAGGTTTTCAAAATAGTGTACACGCTGTCTCCCTCAATTGTTGCGGTAGTTCATATACTTATATAGCAAAAAAGAAATACAGTAGTCCTGCAAATTTACCTAATGTTTATAAATCCATCATTACGTCACAAAGAGATATTATTAATTTAAATTTCCAAATCCTTTTCGAAAAAACATTGAAGATTTAAATTTCAATACTTAAACAAAAAATAGAATAAATTTCTCATAATTTGTGTCAGGTGCCTTTTCTACCCTTTAGCTATGAACCGAGAATCTAATATCAACACCCATGCGTCTTATTGAGGGTATAAACTTTTGAAGCTTATAGTATTCTAAAATTGTATTATTAAAACCGGTTGAGAAGGTTTGGGAGTGTATAAGGTTTTCAAAATAGTGTACACGCTGTCTCCCTCAATTGTTGCGGTAGTTCATATACTTATATAGCAAAAAAGAAATACAGTAGTCCTGCAGATTTACCTAATGTTAATATAAATCAATATTTTATAAATTTTGTATTACGAAACAATAATATTAACAATAACAAAATATCATTTAATATGAAATAAACTTGATCAATAAACTTTAAAAATAAGATATCTACGAGTCGCTTTTATTAATTGTAGATTGGCCCTTTATTACTAAAAATCAAACAATAAAATTGAACTAGTTGACTACGTCATCTAACTACGAATAAAATAAATTCCTCACAACGGATGCAGTAATTAAAATCTACCACCTCGTATAAATAATAGAAGAAAGAATACGTCAAGAGATAGTCAGAGACCAACAAATCAATGGAAGATCCAGTTTTAGCCTAAAACTGAACATAAATCTATATTATATCGGGCTTGGATCCAATTAGATGAGGTTTGTTTGGTTTCGGACCTAACTGGTGACAAAGCTGGATGTTGAGTTGCAAGTATGTCAGTGCATTTCTTTATTCCTTTACTTGGTCACTATCTATACGGCAGTAAATATCTTTCAAGGCCTCCACAGCAGGTTAAAATACTTAGAATTGAAAGGAAAATTAATTTTATACGAGAATTCAGTTTCGATCATTTTGATTATAAATATTTGTTAAAGAAACACGATTATTTTTTATATATAACCTTTTGTTTAAAACTGTTTCAGTAGTTGAATATAACATATTATATGTATATTTAAGATAAAAACCTAGATTATCCTATTGAACATAATATGTATATATTTATATTTTTTAATTTAAAGCAGAAAAGAAACCGAAATTTGCAAAAAGTGGTGCATTACGCGTATAATTGATAAAAAATTGATATTGATAAAAAAAGTATTGTATTAAGATTGTTTAAATGTTATTTGAGTCAGTTCAGTGATTTTTTATATTCCTTTTCTTTTTTGGGATTTATTGCCACATTTCTGCAAATACCTATAAAAACAAATTGATTTATCTAAAAAATATTCAAATTAACCAGTTTAAAACTGGGAAATAACCTCAACGCCTTTGACGTGACACAAAGGAACAGATAGAGGGTGTTTTTTTGATAACTAATAGGAATTAAAATAATATAAAAACATTGCACTGACGTTTCGGAAACTATATCCAAAACATTGAAAGAGAAAACAAAACTTTGTCTTTTCCACTTAAATAGCTCTGTGGATTCTGCTGTTAAGGAAGCAGACAGAAATAGCAACTAATGAAAAAACCGCATCACATTCAAATTATCTTTACAATACTTTGTGGTTTTCCATGTTTGTTTGCTTTTATTATTTATTATGTTATAGTTTTGCTGTACATTTTTGAAATTTATTTATTAAAATATATATTTTTATTATTATTATACAAGAATGTAAAAAATTTATGCAAATAAATTATTATTATTATTATTATATTATTAATAAAAAATGTTGCACCTCAAAAAATAATGCGAACCTCTTGGTACGTATCGTCAATAATACTTATAACTTACTTGTATAATATAGTTAATGCCGTTGATGGTCAATTAGTCCATGTTTTAATTGTTTCTAGAGATTGTGTAAGTCACGGAAATGGATCGATACTAATTATGACCACCTGTGTCGGCTGACCTCACAATGGCTCATTAATAATTATTTCCTCTGTGGGTATCAAACAACTGAAATTAATATAAATTAAATTCACTTGCAAAATATTCTCCAAAAGATTATTGGATCGGATTGGTCACAGTACGGTACGGTCCCAGTAGTGCACGAAACGATGTAATGGGCGATGCCTCATAAGATTCTGTACAAAGAATATTTTTTTGCATGTGTCGGTATCGTTTTGGTCATGGCACAAGGCTGGTAAACTCTAAAGGTTACCCCATCTGAACCTGACCTAACTCAATATATCATACGTCACTTGGCGACCGTCGGGTTCGTCCTTCTCTGTTCTACAACAGCAGAGCAGTGCTTAGTGTCTCTTTTTAGTACGTAGAATAAATGATAGACCGCGGTCGCCATCTCTGCCTCACCCCGCAATTTCCTCACCCTAATGGCGCTCATTGATGTAACTTGTACAAAGTCTACAGGCCTTTGATGGCACGGTACGGTGTAATGGGCGACGACCTTAAAGAAGCAAGACTTAGTAAAACTAACAATTTCTTAGGTACTATTAAACACTCGATTAAACATCTTTATTTTGCAATAAATTTTAGTCTAAACAGTTTTTTTCCCAATAAAATATTATTCACTTAAGAAATATTCTAATTCTTCGTTATAGTTCATAAGCAGATACTTTAAAAGTCTTCAACCATGCTTAAATATTAAAACAAATGCAATTTTGCAAAAATTTTTTATATGACTGATTCTCATTAGGTTCTGATAAAATTAATAGCCTGTATACCTATTAATTTTAGTTCAAAGTATTTAAATTTATTTACTTTTTTATTTCTCTTATAACGTTTTCCCCTGTTTCTTGTTCTTCAATAATATCAATTTTTTTAGTTTTTAGTTTTAATTTTTAATTATTTAAAGTATCGATATCCCTTTTTTTTTCAAAACTTCTTATATAAAGACGAGAAAGGACAAATTTGTGTATTAATACAACATCTTTAATGTATAATATCCTTTTGTTTTATCTACTATATTATTTATTTGACGAAGTAAAGTAATAATTAACTTAACTATAATTAGTTTTTAATCATTCTGTTCTCTATTATAACATCTGGGAAAAATATATTTTCAGCTATCTCAAACAAAACATAAATTTTAAAATACTTTACATGTTAAACTTGACATTGAGATATTATTATCAAATATAAACAAATCAATTATTATTATTATTATAATGGAAACGAATAAATTTAATAAAGCAAAAAAGTTACACGTGTTCGCTAAAAAAAATAAGTAGGTATAAAGTGATTCGTTATTTGTTATTGCGATAACATTATAACTGTTGTACCCACTAAACATGTTTCCAGTGGTGTCATTAAAGAACTGGTTGAGGAGGCAATAACATCCCTACCTTATGTCCTAGAGACCAACCAAACAATCCAAAATCATCGATTGTAATCGGAAAATTAAAATCCTGTAATCTTGACTCTAGACTAGATATAGACATTCCAAAAAATGTATTGTACTATGTCTGTAGATTTTAAAATGTATTTTATTTATTACTTTATTTTAATTTTTTTTATAATTGCCAACACTTTTGTTGGTTTTATTCATTCTATGTATAAACATTATTTTTAAACCGTATATATGGTATTAATATTTCTTCGATTATTTCACAATTCTTCTTTGTCTTGAATGTGCTCTTAATTTATTTTGAGTGAGGTTAAAGAAGAAAATATTTTTCATACACAATAGGTCAACCAATTCTGGCGCACACTTCGTGATGAAGTTACGCCACTGCATATTTTTTATCTAGAATACGTTATATGGACTAAGTCAATAATATACATCAATCTCAATGTTAATATCAAATTGAAAATTGATGTTATTATTAGCAAAGGCTGCCATAATGTTCTGATAAAATATAATAATTGTAATTATACCTACTTTTAAGTATTGATTGGATAATTATATATACAAAATTGTCATTTTATATGTCGTGTTTGTGGAACTTTTTTTAACACAAGGAACTTATTGTACAAAATTAGGATAGTAAAAGTTTAGTTGAACTTTGACAGAATGACACTTATACGAGTACAACTACTCCGTCTCATATTAAAATGTTTCTCTGAGAATCAATCTAATGAATATTTTATAAAATAAATGTTCAATTTGAAATATACATTTCAAATTTTGCAATCGAGCCTGTTTAGTATTAGAAATTTTTTTCTCATATATTTTGTAAATCCCAAATAAGAACAGAAAGAAAAAACTGAAAGATGCCACAAATAACTTTTAGACAATATATTTTGTATCATGTATTAAAATAGAAAACATCTTTGAAAAGGAAACATGACGTCGAATGTTGCAAATATGTAAGTCTTTTAATTATATTATTTCAAAAAATTCGTTTAGTAGGTGGTTTATTTATTATTTTGTTTATATAAATCCTTTTTAATAGACTAAAAATGCATGGTTTTAACTTTAATTACACAGCCACACAATATAAAGTATCTTGTCCGGCGGATCAGACCTCATTAACTATATGTATTTTGAGCCGCTGAACACGAATGAAATGCCAGAATTATACTATTGGGTCGGGATTTTTTAGAAATCTCAAGGAACTACCGAATAATTTGAAAATTCAACAAAAATCCCCTTCAGTGGAAGACTGACATTGGGAGGGGTTCTGAAAGGGGCTAGAGGACAATGATCTTATATTTTGATTCACCAAGTATGAATTCGAGGCCGGGAACATTGAACAGGCCATGATTTCGTATAAATCTAACGAAACAACCCGAGAATTCAATTGAAAATTTAAACCTCACAACAGTTGAACCTAACGTAACACAATAAAAGGTGAAGAAAAACGGAGCCAATAACAGCCAAACTTAATGGAACTCCACGGAGGGGGAGAAGGTAATTCAACTTAACTGGGATGATTGGGGCAGCAGTCAAGATTCGAAACGGAAAAAATGAACATAACCCAGTTCATATCAAACTTGAGCTTATAAACAAATCTTTGAAGCTCTCAAAGAGAGAAAGGTGATTGTTTCAGATACCTGGGCAATCAATCTTCACAACTTTTTGAAGCCAAGTTGGGAGAGGGGTACCTTTAATAGACCACATTTCAAAAAATGTTGAGAGATCTGAACTTCATCACGAAAATGTCAGATTTCAAAGAGTCGTTGAGAATTTATTTTGTAACCACAAGAGTGAAAACCGCAGAAAACTGATTTCAGAAATGGTGGAGAACTTCAGCAAATTGGGATTCTTGATGAACTTGAAACTGCATTTCCTTAATTCCCATATATATGAATTTCCAGAGAATATTGAAGACTTCAGTGAGGAGCAGGATGAATATTTCCATCAAGACATTAAAGAGATGGATCACAGATACCAAGGCCGGTGGGATGTAAACATGATGGCTGATTACTGTTGGACACTGAAACGCAAGCATGTCCAACGAGGTATGAAATTCACTCAACAGTTCCTTTCATGATAAGAGAGATCGCTATTACAAGAGAAGATAGATTTGATACCTCCACAAACTCACCTTTTCTGGAGATAATTTTTTTATGATTTTTTTCCGATTTCAAATGCACGTTTAGGTTTATTTTTTACTTACATTGAATTCTGAAGTAATTCCAGTATAAAGTTCGTATTTGGTGAGTCCGAATACATGGGATCATTGTCTCTCAATTTTTCCAAAACTCATCCCAATGGCCTACTTGGAGATATTTGTTGGATTTTCGAGTTTTTTGGTAATTTCTTAAGACTTCTGAAAAACCTTGACCTGGTACCAGATTCGTGTTCAGCTAATCAAATACGATTTAAATTGTCTAAAAGTTATTTGTGGCATCGTTTAATTCTCTCCCAGTTAATTTAAAAAATATCTTGATTTAAAAAAATAACCTTTATGCCTGTGACTTTACGTCAAAGGACAGGATTTTAACAAAAGAGCCGAATTAAATCGGCAATAATTATACTAAATGAGGATAAATGCGTATCAAACTATACTGTAGATTGTTATGTACAATGTTGCTACCGATGCTAAAAGAAGAACTTAGCAACGTTAATATCTAATCTGATCAACATTTCTGCGAACATAGTATGTATGGTTATGAAATAAATATTGAAATAATGTAATTTTCACGAATTATACAAATAAAAAATTATCTTAGCATTGAAAAACTAAGCAAATTGAGATTTCGAAACGTCGCGTCGGCGAAATATCATTATTTATAATTTTTATTTTATATTTTTTTTATATTCTGTGAAAAAAAAAACCTTCAACTGTTCCTTTGACGTAAAGTTACAGATGTAAACGTTATTTTTTTAAGTCCATATATTTTTTAGATTGTCTTGGAATTATTCAAGAATATACTAATAAATCCCAAGAAGGGAGAAAAAATAAATTTATATAAAATTAATAGTTGCAGAATTCTTATTAAAATTACGTTGCATTTGTGAAAAAATCAACGTTGAAATTTTAACGGATATACAATGTGTTCGCTTTACCGAATTCAAAAAGTTGTTTTTTAAAATAAGTTCGTAAAATTCGTTTTCACCTATAAAAAAATTTGGTGATAACGAATTTTGTGAAGCAGCACAACACTAACACAATTCAGCACAACTTTCATTTTTTAATATTTCCAAAATGGCGGGGCTACGTTAACGGATGGATCATGTACTTCATAACTGATATTAAGAAAATATTTTCTAACGATATGTTTGTCGTCTGTCTGTCAGCAATTAGAATTAAATATTTCGCTAAAATTTGAAAGATGTATAGACCTGACAATCGTGCAATAATAGAGTTAATAGTTGTGTGGGGCAACTGCCGTGATATTTTTTTAATAAAAAATGTCAGCAAATCTGTAAGAACATAAAAGTTTCTTATTATTAAAGATAATTTATACCTAGATGATCAGCTGTTCGGCATAAGTTTATCGCTTATAATAATAATTGTGACACTAACTAGAATAAAGTAGCAAATTTAACTACACAGAGGGTTACCAGAGTAAAATAAGATATTTAAGATGCCACACCAGATTGTTAATAATCTGCATATATTTAGTTTCGTACTGGTATCTCTGTTGTGCATATGAGAAGTTGACACGTAGCTATTACCTATGAGCATTAAACTTTTATATGACGACCGACCATCTAGGAAATATTCTTTGATATTATGTAATCTCTAAATCTTGTCAATATATTGTATTAAAATAGTGCATTTTAAAATAATTCATTATTTTCTTGCGGTGTAGGTACCAATTATTTTAAAATAATTCCTATAAGAAAGTACTAAAGTGTCGTTAAACAGATCTGTTTTTGCAAATCTCACTTAGGTACCTATTGGTTACAACACAAATTATATTAATTCTTCTTAAGTTTAAGGGTTCGGTTGTAAATATTTCTACCATTAGAAAGTGTTTCAAATGCCTAGAATATCCTTTCTCATTCAGACATTTAACTCGTTTTCAGGTTTTGCTCCTTTTATTACAAACTAGGTCGACTGAATATCATTCTTAAGCTGTCAAATAAAATAATATATTTTAAGTGTTCCCTGGAAACTCTTTCGCAAAAATCGTGTCATGATGGTATGTACTGAGATAAGCAAAAGGATACAATGAGATATTAGAATAGGAAGCGTCCCCTCAACAGGTGGCAGACTTCCAATTTATCATGTTGAACTATAACTGTCATTTTTGCGAAGATAATCATTATCTATAGCGTTCGGTAAAATATTACCGATTTAAAAGTAATAAGGACCATAAAGGTGCAAATGAGTCTACTGACTTCTTAATTGTTACCAGAAGAAAAAATACGTATGTATATTTTTCTGGTTTTGTACTTCATTGAGGAAATAACAAAGTAAAGAAAAAAATTAGTAGAGTATTTCTCGGAATTTACCTAAATAATTTAGTTGGACATTATTTCTTGAATTTGAATTTCCATCAGTTTAAAATTCCCTCAATTTGTTTTTCAAATCAGCAATATGCAAAGAAAGTAAAACAAATTGTAAAGAATACAACAACTTTGTGCAATTTTTATATTGTAATTAATAAAAAATAATTGAACTTTATCGAAAAATAACGAGTGATTGTGCATGTGCAAGCAGAACATATTGAAGGTTAAATTAGTTGTAAATATTGTAAATTAATATACCTAACAAACGGAACGATCCATTAGAATCAGCTTGGAGAAACATATTTTTCAACTTCTTCAATTCTGAATAACCGATAATGTTGTCCTGTATTCATTTTAAATTAATAATAATTGTGTGCTGAAAAACGTATCTCAAATAGTCTAAATTATTGTCAAGTCAATATATTTAGTGGAATATCCAAGATACCAACGCTAACAAACTCCTAAAAATAGGTAACAATTATTACGAAAGTGTTCGGCATATAAGAAGAAAATAACAAATGTGTAATACTATTTAGCTCAAATAGTAGCAGCACTACGCTTCAATTTGGACTCAAAAATTGTGAATAATGCATGTTTCTTAAACATTTTTGGCTTCCCATCTTAAATAATGGGAAATATTTTAACGTGCTTACATCGCAAATATATAGACGTAATATTTAACATCGCTCTAAAAAATGGTAACCAAAGTGGGTACGCTACATCTCCTTGACTTAATCAAATTTGAATTTGGCCACCTGGATGGAAATATACACTATTATTGTCACATTTCATGCTTCTGAATAAATTCAGTAGGAGTATACTGATTAATCATTTATATAGTACAGCAAAGCTGCGTTGAAAATTACTTTATTTGTGTATTCATTTGATTTTGATTACGTCAATTGATATTTAAATTTACAAAAAAATAACAATGTTATAATATATTCTACCAAAGACTTCGTTTAATAAAACTCAAGAAAGCACTCAATTGTACGTTCTGTGTATCCAATTTAACAAATAATAAGAAAACATATTGCGTATTATATTGCAATGGATTAATAATTAGAATTTATCAGCTGGTAAATGAATACAACTGCAAACAAATGATGTCAAATAATTACTTTTTGAAGATTATTTGGTTTTTTTAAACACCGTGGTTAAAGATACGATGCGAATTCGCTGCGATTAAAATATCCTTACAAACTGACGTCATCCGTAAATTCGTGTTCGTATTTTTTACTCTTAAAGATACGAACTGACGTGACAATGTTTAGCATTTACATTGGAAACGGATAGCATTGCAAAAGATGTTTGATAATGGGAAAAATAGTCCATAAAATGAGTAAGCAATCGTTTATTCAAATGCAAAATTCTTCAAAGAAATAATAAGGCAAGTTTTATGTTTTATGGCAAATTTTATTAATTCGTATCTTTAAAAGGAAATAACACGAACACGATTTACGGATGACTGACGTAAGTTGACATAACTATATGTTGACACACGAAAACTAACCTAACAAATACCAACTTTATATTGCGTTTAGTGTTGCAAAGAAGAAAGGAACAACTATTAATATTAAAACACAGAAATATACTAATAACAATAATCCTTATCAAACATCATCATCAAATTATAGCTCTTATTAAAAACGTACCAATAGTTTACTGTCTTTAAAAAATGATACATTTAATTTAAAAAAAATCCAGATTGTGTAGGGATTAAACCCGAGACCTTTGGCATGGCAATATTACTTGCTTCCAATGCACCATCGTATCAACTCAGAAAGTAGGTACATATTTAAAAGCATGAATCACTTGAATTCGTTAAATAATACGAACATGAATTTACGGGTAAAGTCAGTTCGTTATTTTAATGAGCTTTAATAAAGAATATTTGACGGCTACGAATTCGTTTTGTGATATTTTTATAAAACCATTGATTACTTATAAAGGATATTGTTTTTCTCACGTTTAAATTTAGCTCAAATTTGTCTGTTTAGGTATACTTAATGAAGAATAATGCATTTATTATTAATATCAATATGAGGAAAATATCTAAGATATGTCAAGCTATATTAATTCACATCATATACTTTTATTTTCTATCTATCTACTGGGTTAATGGCTGTGGCTGCGTGGCCATTCGCACAACACCTTACTTTTATTTTAAAAATAAGATTACAGCCAAAATTTAATTAACGATGTTTAATTTGTCAATTAATTATTTAAACGAGCACAACGAACCTTGCTTTGTTTCAATACATTCCTTTTAAGAAAATCGTTCCTTGAAAACTTAAAACTTTGTATAGATACCTACTTCTTTCGTATGATAAGTTTTTAAGATAAAACAAATCGATAATCTGCTTGAATTGAATTTTAATTTAATGGTACAATTCGTAAACATCATTTATTGCTAGAAAGAGTGTGGTAATATGTTATATTTCTAATAATTGTAATAATTTTTATTGAACATATTTCTTGGTATAGTAATTTCCAGCTATCTTGACGTTTATGTCATCATAATCGATATTTGAGAACAGACCAACAGAACAGCAGAACAGAATAATATTCCCTCTCTCTCTCTCCCCCCCTCTCTCTCTCGCTCTCTCTCTCTCTCTCTCTCTCTCTCTCTCTCTCTCTCTCTCTCGGTCATATCAGTTTTGGATTAATTATGTATAAACACTAAATGATTATACGATTTTGTATATATTGAATGTTTGACACGTGTCTCACAACATCTACTGAGCTGCAATCGTTTTCACCATAATGATTATAATACAAACGTTTTAAGAGCTGGCCTCATAATTTTAAATTCATTGTACATGCGATACTGCATATTACTAAAAAATTCCCATAATATTATCAATTATAATTTTTAATAACCAGTAACTCATAAATAACAATCGAGGGCCATACATCCAAAGGCAGTCTCTACATTTAGGGAACGTCAAAGGCGGCTAAGTTCGCACAAGGGAAGCAGTTTTTAAGTTTTTGTGCCTCGAATCTCATCATATCTGGCTGTTATGACGATCTGAAACACGGACACGTGTGTTTGAAGATCTTCCAGTGCTGATATTCACCGGCGAGGCGCATAACTCTTCACCACAATGGCTCGAAAAACGCATGCCGAACAACTAGTTTTCATATCACCTCTAACCATCCCTGCATGAATTATTTATTTTGTGCGAATCTAGACCTGAAGAATGCCCCATCACGTGCAAGAATGAACACCACGAAGGTGACCACCTTAAATGTTGGATCATAAATCCAAATATTTTGAAATTTAACATTTTGGTCCCTGTTGAAAATGTAAGTTTTACAGGGTGTTTCGGGCGGAAAGGGAACTATTTTAAGGACGTATTCTAGAGGTCAAAATAAAAAAAAAGGTCCCATAAATAAGAGTCCGAAAATGCTTCCTTTTCGAGATACAGGGTTTTAAGAAAGAGAGTTAGGAGTACGTTTTTTTTCCACGCGTTTTTGAAATAACTAAACTGGTGCACAATCACAGCCATCACGGAAGACCTTATCAAGATTAATCATCTACATAATTCCAAAAATGTTGAGATTCAAATATCGCCCACATTTTTCGGAGAAAAACCGTCAATGATACTTTTTAATTATTACTCTAAAACGGTTTGTCATATCAGAAAAACTTAAGAGGCCTTCTCTCTTTAGAATTGGTCACCGATTAAGAAACAAATATCTATTTTGAAAGTAAGTAGTGTGGCGTCTTATTTTTTTCGTCAAAATTGTTTCATTTTTTGATGCCACGCACTTCATACTGATGAAGTTGTCAAAACTCGTTGAATTGAAAAGAGTTATCTAAATATTAAAAAAACGTATTTTTAATTCTTTTTTTGAAAAGAAAGCATTTTCCGACTCTTATTTATAAGAATTTTTTTCTTATTTTGACTTCTAGAATACGTCCTTAAAATAGTTCCCTTTCCTCCCGAATCACCCTATATGTAAATGAGACTTACAATAATGGTAATTAATAAGAAACATCAGCAATTAGTGTACTTGGTGGTGTAAATGGTATAAAAATGGTAAAAATGGTATAAATGAATATTGACCTTGTAACCTTCTTTCGTTATAGCGGAGGTTCGGAGAAGGTTACTGTGACGCCTGAGGGGTGGCGATGCTTTTTTAGGACGGTGTTTCGGGCGCCAGTTTCTGTTTTAGAGTGTAGAAACACCACTTTACTCTATCAGCAGGATAATAGAGGCTTCAGGTAGCTGCAGTGAAGACACGGTTAAGCCAGGGGTCTAATTAACCTATAAAGAAAAGTCAGAATTTCGGATTATAAACAGAACAAGCTTTATTCAAGATTGAATACAATACAATAAATTACGGAAATTATTTTTTTTTTAATCACTTATTTAATTTCGGCCTATTTCCGCTACCGAGACCAATCACCGACGCCAGGAGACGAGCAACCCCCAAACTTAAAATTTTGCCGAACCTCTTATCTTACTAAGAGTAGGGATTTTTTACTTGCCTAACATTTAATACACACGGGACCAACTGCTTTACATCCTCTCCGAAGGATGGTATATCCTCAATACACCTCTCGCCTACAGTTGTATTGCTTCTGCAATATAGCTGATATACAGGGTGATTCTAAAATGTATGGCCAAATTGATACAGCGTCATCAGGAGACCAAAATAGGTTGATTCAACCCAATTTACCTATATACAAAAATGCACCCCTAAGAAGTTACAGCCCTTTAAATTTCAAATAACAAAAACTTTAATTATTGATTATTCCCAAATGGCTGTAGATATCTTTTTCTAATTCAGTGTACATTCATTACCAATAAACGCCAATGTTTTGAGATTAACAGCAATAAAATACATTAAAGGGATGGGGTAATTTAGGGGCAATCACCCTTTATTTCACACCCTTATTTTTCTGTGCGTTAACGTATAGTCGATTTTCCAGTATCATTTGATAGATAATTTAATTTGGAAACTTTTTTCTATCTTCTATTTTTTTGATAATATCAATAGTTTGCAAATTAAACAAGAAAAATGAAGAAGATGCATCGAATTTTTAACCTCAGTAGCAAATATGTAATATTATTATTTAATGTACAAGTAGGCTGGTTAACAATTAATTAAATTAATAATTAAATAATAATAATTAAATAATAATAATAATAATAATTAAGTTTTTTTTATTTGAAATTTAAAGGGCTGTAATCTTAGGGGTGCATTTTTGTATATAGGTAAATTGGGTTGAATCAACCTATTTTGGTCTCCTGATGACGCGGTATCAATTTGGCCATACATTTTAGAATCACCCTGTACAAGCCGCTGGAAGTAGGGAAACGAGACCGCGTCTTTCCGTGGATAGTCACCATCCAAGTACTGAATGCGATAGCTGTTGCTTAACTTCATATCGCTATGAAGTGAGTCAAGTCAGTCCTCCGCTCGCTGCCCTAATTACGGAAAATAAAGCACAAATATTTACAAGCAAAATTTAAATCAGGCAGGCTAGGCAAACCTAAAAGCGGCAAACTACGGTTAAAAAGCGGAAAACTATGTTTAAGAAGCGTGCGGCAAGCAAAAAACTATATCCAAGCGGGTACCAGTATAGCTCGGATGTTAATCTATATTTGACCAGACAGGGTAGTAAAATTTACAGGCAAAAATGTTCGAATTATTTTACGGCAGGTTATTTTAATAAAATAAATACAAACAATTATACACAGCGGCGACACTCTGGTAACGTTGCTGCGAGCGATTAAACACGTCAAGACAGCAAGATACCAAAACGATATACGCGAAGCACACTTTGCTCGGAGCCGGAAAATTACCCGTGGCGGTTTATTAACTTAACATCGATCGCGAGTCGTACAAAACAATTCGAACATAGAAAAATAATTGAATAAAAATCACCGGTCAAATACAATAGATTAACCTAATGTCTTACTCTTTCTAACATCGGACTTCCTCTTTGTTCGGTGCGGATTTCATCTCGGACTGGCGGTCTGGACTGGATCGGGCGAATCGCCAACTGATTTTTAAACGGCGGGTTTGTTAGTTTTATAGCCGCTTGATGACGCGTATCCCTACTTAATTTTGCGCTCTGAACGCAAAGCTGACTTCAAGCGCCACCTATGTTGGTGTACTGTAGGCTGGCACTGCAGGCTCACTGCAGTCCGTACATTTTCTTGCATAAAGAGTGATCGGACCAGCACCGGGATTATTGCATTCGTCGCGGCATAATTTAAAAATGTATAAACGGAAAAGACGCGGTGTTCAGAAGGCTTAGTTTGAAGTAAATTAATATTAGTTAAATTTTACCTGCCTGTTTTTTACAATTATAATTATATTTTAATTAAAACTAACAATATTTCGGTCTAAAATTCACTTCGTTACAACCTAAAATTATTTAATATACCGGGTGACCCCGAAATGACGCTCGCCCCTATAGGCATCTTCTTGGCTTTACAAGATATGAACTTCAAATTTGGGCACATCAAATAAAGGTTAAATATGCATTATTTCAGTCGATTTATCATTTCCTATTGCTTCCGGTTTTACCGGACTTTGGTTTTTAAATGGATATTTTTCCATTTTTGAATTGGAGCAAAACAAAACATTTTTTTGGGGTCACGGTCGCCCAGATGAAGAATTAAATTTGTTCGGAAAAATGTCAATTAATATTTTTATCTCAATATGCCATAACTGTACCCTAAATGACCTGAATCCAAAAATGTAAAAATATATAGGGTGTTCTATTTAAAAAACCAAAGTTACCTAGTGTAATTTTCGGTGACACCGGAAGCATTAGAAAATGATAAATCGGCCGAAATAATGCATATTTTTGAAGTTCATATCTTGTAAAACCAAAAAGATATAGAGGTAAGCGTAATTTCTTGGTTACCCGATATAATTTAATTATCGCAATGCTCCAATAGTAACAACCACTAAAATAACCATTAAAAAATAGTTATTTGGATTCAATAATGTCATACAGGATGTCACGAAGACCTTCTATTAGCCGTTTCTAGAGAACTAATACTGGAAATCTAAAAATGATAAAAAATACGTTCACTGAGATGGAACTTCCGGTTCTACCGGAAATTGGCATCACCTACATCTAAATTTAGTGTAATCTTATATTACATATCTTTAATCTTAATATTTTTCGAACTTTTTCAAAAATTTTGAGAATACGTACTTGAAATTAATCGGTTCTACCTCCTTTAGTTCTTAATCTAGAAGGGCTCAAATTTTATATGAGTATTACCAAAATATTATAGGTATTTAAATATCTGCAATAAGTATGCGAAATTGGTTGAAAGTTATACAGGTCATTGAAAATAGCCCGGCGAATTGGATTCAATTCAAAGTCTAATAACTCGCTTATTTTAAATAGAACACCCTGTGTTTTATAATGATATTCGACGCACCTTTTAATTCTCTTTCGATTGGTATCATTCACTATACCTAAATCCTTCCAGTTTTGAGATATTTGGAAATTATTACAGAGACGAACATAATCCCACATTTAGCGGCAGGTTGGCTGTGGAAAAGACTCGTTCATTATGGACAAAATCTTTTTGGTAAAAAAGTATTTCCATAATAATTGTAGATATATTTCGATCTGGTCCTTCAGATTTTTCAAATAGGTACTCACAACTGAAAAATTAGCACTTCATTTACAAATTTAATAAATTTGGTTTTATAGTCTCCAAGATGTATAAGCATCGGTAGAAAAAGATTTTCAGAAAGTTTCACTTATCACTTTTACCCTTACTTGCTAATAACTAATAAGTGAATGGTTTAACTTCTTATTCAATATTTAAATGTCATATTATGCGTCTTGTATTGATTATAAACAGGATTTTATCCTTCAATAATCTCATCAATATCAAGCATGACGCTGCTGGTGACATGTAAAAATTCTTCCAAGTGCGGTCTGACCATCTTAACGTCCACAAGTGACAAAACATCTAATATATTTATTGAGGCTGTCAGTAGCATTTGCAGCAAGTAGTAGCAAGTACTATGGACATGAGTTTTTACGGGGTCGAGGATGTATCATAACACATGTCGGCAACCGTCAGAGCAGCTCGCGGCGCGAATAACAAGTGAGCATCTAACGAAGGCTTGGCCCTTAGCAGTTGAACCAGTGGCGAGGTGTGAAGTTGTCAGATACGATACGATTTTAGAAGACATTTAGGAATTAAAATAAATGTATCTGCAAATATATTTGATAACGATTTTAAACGAAACAAATTTAGATTTATTGCTTTAGTGTTTGTTATGCTTGTGTTGGACTTATTACTTCGCTCGCTTCGTAACTTAGACCGTTTTGAGAACTCTTTAATTGTAAAATTTAATAAATATGATATATGAACATAATATAAATATCTTAGTCTAAGATCAATTAACAAAAAATATACCTATAAGTACCTACTTTCAAATTTCTTTGAAAAATTTAGCGATTTAAAAAGAAATGTTCTTCAAAGCCGAAGGAAAACACTGCCAAAATTTACTAAACGTGTAGAGGAAAATAATTGGGGAAAACTGTAGCCTATTTCAGCAGTTAATTCCGATTGCGATTACACTAACAGATTTCTAAAATGATACACACAATTTAAACCCGTTGCTCTCACAATTTCACAGATGACACTTAAAGGGAAAAACAACATTTTGTCACAGGATGTGATGAAGTTTTTTTTTGTTGCCTTAGACATGAAACTTTTCTATACGCATATTTTTCTCTAGAGTGAATCGGGGTTGCAACTCTGTTACCGCTTTCAGTAATAGCCGTAAGTTCTTGTTCACAGTTCTAAGTCACTCATACCATAGATTATCGAAAATTTGCAAAGTTCGCCTCAAACTGGAATTTCCTTCATGGGTGCAAAATTTCTTCCATTGGTATAATAACACCTAATAACTTTTACTCTTTTAACTTATGATTTAATAGAGGAGCTGTGTTTCAATTATTTATAAATGTATATATTTCAATAATTCTACTATTTAACCGAAGTTATTTTGATGCAGAAGTGCTTGTATCAATTTTATCCAACACAAAATCCTAGGTTTTTCCGAGATAACTTTGGTGACTTGAGAGGCGATTAAGAAATCATTTTAAGAATATAGAATTCTCATTAAGCAACCAAAGATTTTGAAATTTCAGTCAGGGACTGGAGGGGTGAATATGACAAGAAATTAAACAGCATCCAAAACTGACTGACTGATGTCCAGTTTTAGAGATCACATAGAAATTTTATTTTGTGAAACTATAAACTAGGAATCCTTTATGTGGGAATTCTATGTACTAAGGCATCGATACAGTTAACACTTCTGACTTGACGCACTAGTGAAGTAGGATCAAGTTTAGAACTACATCCAAGTCCAAGAAGTAGACACATATTCGACTATAAATTGTAGTGCTTTTCTGTTCCATTCATGCAAAGTTCTAAATCTCAGAAGGACCGCTTTGTGACCTAAAAGATGCTAAATTAACATTTAAAAAAATATTTTCTCACCAAAGTACTAGGTGATTAAAAATACTTCATAAGGCCAGGCATTCGAAACAATTGAAAGTAAAGTTTCCGTATTGCTCACCTTGCACTAACTGGGTATACCCCTTTCCTTCGCCACTGGCTTTGTACCACTTATTCCAGCAGTGTCGTCATCAACAAGTGCGGCTTATTAGCGGGACCATTTGGTAAAACGTGCACTTATACGCACTCCTGACAGTTTGATTGCGGCTTGTGGTTGTTGACTGCTTTAGTTGTAACATCCATGTGTATGAACCCACTTACTCTAACAACCTGACGACGACGATGCTGTGGCGGTAAAGATCAAGATGCTTTTAGAACAAGATTAAGGAGACTGGAGGTGGTTTTTGAGGATTTGAAAAGGAAAGTATTGGAGTTTTACCAGCTTGAAGGATGCTTTTTTCCTAAAAAAGGCTGACTAACTCTTATAGAGTGGAGAAACAAGACATATGTATTGTATATTCGGTAAATATTCTTGTCTTCTAGTACGAAACATGTAAAGAAGTATGAAAGTTTACACAGTTCTCGAACCTTTGAAGAAAATAATTATTTGCTTATGCTATACGTTTTCTGTTTGTTATTACATTTTTAAATGTACTATATACATTTGAGATTTTCATAAAATGTACCGAAAATTAAAATATTCATCGAATCTTGATAAAACTTGGATATATCGACTTCCAATCCAATTTGTCAATCTGCGTGACGAAAAAAGTACCTAATAATTATCAAATTTAGAGTTTTATGAGGTACGAGGGGTAGCATACGTTAAGTCCAGAAAGTTCACATTATATCAAGTAAACTAAGTAAAAGAGATGAAACTGTCAGACCAAAGCATACCTTGCGTTCTTTTTTACACCGGTGGATCCACCTGGTGTAACCGGTGTCACCAAAACTGTTCTTAAATGGCTTGGTTAAATTAATCGTAAGCGTTCTTAAAGTATTGTTAGAATTAACCTGATTGAACCACTAGTCACCGGCTGCAATGCTCGATGAGTTGGTGGATTTAGCAAGGTAAAGAGTGGGGGACTTTTATCCAATACGCAATTTTCAACCAAATTGTGACGTCAACTACAACCAATGTTTAAATCCACCACATCATACTGGTGTAAAAAAGAACGCAAGAATACTAAACATTCGTCACACAACGTTCCATCCTGGGGCCAATTTGGTTCTTAATCTTTGTAGATGATCTCGCACCTTAGGTTGATTGTAGCTCATTTTTATAATTTGTGGATACTTCTGTTATTATAGCAGAAGACTATCTATCATCCCTATTACTCAGATCACCTAGTAAAAATAGTGGACAAGGTAATAAATGGGGTATACATTTTTCAGGAAATAGCTTCTAACTAATAATTCTAATTAAAGAAACTCACAAAATGTCTTAACTCTGTGGACCGTGAACGGGAGTTGTTAGCTAACTGGATGTGGACAGCATTTCATAATTTTCATAAAATCCGTTAGGAGTTGTCTAATTTCTGTGGTGTGTTTATTTATTATACAAAATTTCAGAAATTAACGGTTAAACCATTTAAACTTTAACCGATCGAGACGTCACAAATACAAAATGCCTCTTGATTTGATTGTATAAAAATGTACTCCATTTCGAAAAGGCCAAAGCAAATGGAGTTTCTTGACAAAAACTGTTTCTTTAGAAAATTGTACGCTTAACACAATAACATGCATCGTGTATTATGTATTTTTCAATGTATATGAAACTAAAAAGCTAAAGAAATGTTTTGGTCTACAGATGCAGCCGATTTTTGACGTTGGAATCGATTGATAAGAAGTGACTTTTTCAATCCTACCTTAAATTGTCGAAAAAATTAATAAATTCACGAATGGAACATCTAATTTTAATTCGGAAAAATGTGTTTAATTGAGCTTAAAAATGTTCTTCGTTCAAAATAAATATTCTTTATTGCAAACCGCTTGCCCGACATATCCAGGTAAAGTGTCAGAGACATCTAATATAATTTTTACGCTCCCGAGATAAGATATACATGTTTGTGATTCCTAATATAATTAATCATATCTGACAATTATTATCAAGGAAAAAAGGAAAAAAATTAAAATCAGTTTTAAATTGTTCCCTATTTGTGCTGTTTAGTCAATGGTTAATAGGCCAGTAAAATTAGGTCCAAAAAAAGGGCTGCTTTCCAAAAATGGGTAGAGTTGTAGAAACTGTTTTAATCACTCAAGTGGGTCTCTCGATAAAACATCGAAATTTTCGGATTTTCTCCGGTTTTCCTCGAATTTCTCTAAAACTAAGCCCTCATGGAAAACGGAAGAGGAGACCTCGACGATGATCTAAATAAGGAAGAAA
The DNA here is from genome assembly GCA_963680705.1 of Rhagium mordax. Classification (NCBI taxonomy): domain Eukaryota; kingdom Metazoa; phylum Arthropoda; class Insecta; order Coleoptera; family Cerambycidae; genus Rhagium; species Rhagium mordax. The sequence continues at coordinate 29,211,606 of OY796658.1, read as the reverse complement.
TGAAAGAGTTAGAGTGCATGTTATTGGGACTATCATCCTCCAAACTTGTAAAAAAATAGCACTGTAAATTACAAAAATATTTTCTTAATCTTAGTAAATGTAGGTACTTGTTTTTATATGATCTTAATGTAACAAATAACACATCCATTTTATGGTTTTCCCAACTATTATTTCCATAACAACGTGTAAGTGAGGGCTTTGTATATTTATTGTTTAAATGTTAATTGTATATTGCTAAAAACTGAAAAAAAAATTGAATGTTGGAAAAATCTTTGAATGGAAAACCAAACATTGATGTTTGATTGATCAGTAATCATGCTATTGCCAGAAAATTGAAAAAGGCTAATATCTACTTGCTGGTTAGTTTTTCTACACCTTCTTGGACTTTCTGAAAACATAATTTGAAGCGCAACACTTTGGTTCTATAACATTTTGCGTTATGGCTAATTTTGCGTTAAAGTTCATAGATATTTGAAAAATTGGCATTTCTTCACGTAACTTTTCTATAAAACCAACTTTTATTAGCATTGAAACTCGATTGAATTTAATGCTTTACGTTTTTAAGTGGACTTTGCTTAGTTTTGGAGGAATTCGAGGAAAACCGGAAAAAGTATTATTCATATCAGAAAGTATTATTCATCAGAGACCTACTTGAGTGATTAAAACAGTTTTCACAACTCCACCCGTTTTTGGAAGAGAGAACTTTAATTTTCCTGGGCTATAAATACTTGGTTAAAAAAATATATATAAAAATGCACTTCTCAACTTCCCAAGATTGCTTTATTTATATACATTAGGTAAATTATTGATACTTCTAATGATTTGTTAGGCGCTATGACGCCTGCGCCCGCCCCATGAATGTTGAGCGCTATCTGTAAATTTTGGATACACGTCATGCAGATATTATCGACCCAAAATGTATTTATGTGGAAGATAACGCAAGACATTATGGAGTCACATTCTTTTCTAGAGAAAAATTTAACTAGAATAATCTGACTTGGAACACTTTAAAAACGACGATAAAGTACCAAATTAGCAAACAATATTGAAAAGTTGAAAAATATTGCCACTGACACTAAAGTCAGATTCTAGAGAGCATCAAGACTATTATTATGGATAATCTAACGGAATGATGTTAAGACATTGTATGATACCAAAGTGGTACCGTTTGTATTGACCATCTTTCATCCTTCATTCTTGTATTTAAAAAATTACTCAAAAATGAGGACATGATTTCTGGGAGAGAAGGAAAAATTACTAGAAAAAATAAATAAAATAAGGAACTAAAGAAATATGGTTTGAATATTATATTTCTTTTTGACAATTCGCTTCAAAGAATTTTTTCTTTTCTTTTCCAGAGCCAAAATGATGTCGTTGTCTTTAGATTAGTACATAACATCGCATTGTAAAATAATTACAATGAAAATAATTTTAATGCCGTGTATTAAACACTTTGTTGCATAATCAACGTGCACTGAATGAAACTACTCGTAAGTACATTTGATTACTAATTGTTTTCATGCCTATAGGCAAGACACATACCCACAACACTCTCCCAAAATATTCTATTGTAATTCTCAGCCCAACATACCGAGACTGTGGCCTCTACAGAAATCACTTCAAATATTTCAAGCAGTTGCGTATCGGCGACGCGTCATAGCTATCGTGGATTTATGCTTCCTTTATTCTCGGTTCTATATTAATATTTCCATAACAATATTATGTATCTGTCATCTGGAATGTCTGTTGGCCTTTTACGGAAGCCGATGGCCATTTATTAGGCCATATCCAGGCCGTCCATCGGCATTGCGACAGCGTCAGCTAAGAGAATGGTAAAATGGTAAAATATCCAAATATCATATGAGCATTTGCATGTCGTCCGCTGTCTACTTTGACAGATTTATTGGAGACCTTGCCGAGGGAGTGAGCGGTATTAAAATCCCTTATTGTTGTGTCATGACGGCTACGATGGGAACGGCCGGCCTGCGTCCATTTTAGACATAACATGTGTAAAATGTGTAAACACTGCCGCATTATCGCTAAATCCACATTGGTCTACAGGATTATGCTTATATTCACTCACCTCCAGTCTGCAAATACATTGCTGATTTTCTATTCTGATTACGTCGACTAATGCCAATATTAGGACTTTAGAAACACAATTCCCACTGTTGAGATTTAATTTATGTATCTACAAAGCCGTTTCAAAACAAACAAACAACGTCACATACCGGGTCCACACAAAGTGCCAACACATTTTCAACAAATTTTAATAATTCTTTCTTATTTCTTACTTATAAAGTAAGCGGAAAGTAAATATTTTAAACTGTCTATATTTTACAATGAATAGTTTTAAAATAAAGAACAGTGTAAAGGTGTTAAATTCAGAGATATTGTTGGTCCTTGCTTGCTAAATGATTTCTAGAAACTTACATCTGGATATTGATGCACTGGACAATGATTTTGTAGTAGTAATCTTATTGGAACCAAATGGTGGTATTTTCTTGGTACATCAGGATATTTTTAATTTCAATATAATTCTGACATTACAGAGATATGCTGCAGGAATTATAATAACGTTCTCTAGCTCCATGACATTTTATTTTGAAATATATGATGGGTACGAGCTTCCACCATTTAGTCAGCAAACATCTCATGCATTATGACCTATAATAGATTCTTATAATTCCATCATCATTTTTCTCATTTGAAAACACCGAGTATTCATTTTTCATTTGGCTAATGGTTCCAATTTCTCTGACTCATTTGCTTAGAAGGTTTCGTCATCTGTGCAATATTTCCTAAATTTTTATTTAACCTCAAAATAGCAGGATATATTTTATGCATTATCTCGCAAACTGGTTTTGACCTAACCTAACCGTTGAGTAAAAAAATTATAAATAGACGCACCGCCTCGTCGTAATAATGTTGGTTGTGAGATATAGATGGCGCTTCCATAACGTCAGTTCAGATATTGTCAGTATGGTTAAAATTATCACACTCGTAGGCAATATTGTCGTCCGTGCAAGTGTGACAACTTGCAACTGGTATTATTGATTATTGGGGTGTTCCGATTCTACAAAATTTGTGCCTTAAATATGTTTATAATTCGTCTTTATTTTTGTAATTGTATAATTAAAGGCATAATGTCTGAGATTAGAAAATTTATTTTAATATCACTTAGCAAATGTTTAGCCATAATTAAGTATTTAATTTACCATCTTATCTTAGAGAAAAATTAATATTTAGATATGCTTACTAAACGTGCCTTAATATCACAAAACTATTTTTAGACAGTTCTTCATATACAGCGAGGTCCTATAGTCGGGAACGCCCCAAATAACTTTCAAAATAATTTTTTTCTGCAAAAACGCTCAGACGGCACATTTTGATTTTGTTTTTATTGTTTCGTGTTACTGATTTATTTAGGGAGTGGCGTATCACTGAGGTAAAATTATTTTTTTAATGGTAACCCTAATTTTTATTCTAAATTCTCAAAAAACACATTATTCTACGTACCTATTTTTACCAAATATTTTATATTGTTACATTAAAAATGTACGAGATAAATGCAATTTAAATTTAAAAACTTAAAAATGTTTTCTAAATTTAAACCGAGCAGGCTCTGAAATTTGAAGTAAAACAATTGAAACACAACAATTATCATTGCTTCATCTAATGTCAACATTTTATTTCTGTAATACTAAGCAAAATCTAAATTCATAATTCTGGTAATCTGTTGCATAATACTTAATTATTATTTTATTGTGTATCTGTTATTATTAAGTAATATTAGTCATGACTGTTCGGAGAAAGAACGAATTGAGATACTATGGTGGGTTACGGGGATAGAACTGAAACAGAAGTGTGTGAGCTGTTCAATAACACTCATCAAGATCGATCACCAATTGTGCGTTTCGTTCAACAGTGAGTAAAATTATTAATAAATACACTTTCGTGATTTACCAAGAAGGTTGTACCAACATTGATGAAAGTACTCAACTTGACGTTTTGTTATCATTTGAAGAAAATCCCCATGTTAATACCCGCTAAGTTGCCGCAAGCACATAAGTAAAAGTTCGGTGCTCAGGGTTTTACAGAAACAGAAATATCACCCGTATAAGGAAGGTAACACTGGTTCATGAGCTCGTAGAAGACGATTTTGATCGAAAAGTATAATTTTGTGAAATCATGCAGGAATGTTGCATTAACAATACCGTCGTCAATACCATTTCAGAAAAAAAAATTATTTTTCCGATGAGACTACTTTTCTGTCCGTCAACAGACAAAATTCCCTCTATCTTGTAACCCACAGACACAGTGGATGAAGGAATTGCACCACACAATTAGGTACCTACCTAGAAAAGCTAATGTTTGGACGAAAATAGTAGAAAACAGAATTTTGGGACCATACGTTTTTAATGGAAATTTAAATGGTAACAGATATTTGAAATTCCTACGAATGGAATTATATCCGACTTTAATTGGTTTATTTCCAAATACCTACAAATGATCCAAATACATTTGATGACCAGATATGGTTTCAACAAGATAGCGTCCCTCCTCACTATGCTCTTCCTGTTCGAACTTACCTCAATGAAGTTTTTCCTAATAAGTGGATAGATCGACGTGGTGCAATAGAGTGGCCTACTCGCTCCCCTGACCTAACACCACTCATTTCTTGTGAACCTACGTTAAAGGTTTACGTAGTAGGCCAGACAATATTGATGAGTTAAAAAACATAATTCGGCAAGTCATACAAGACATTCCACGCGACTTCATCAATAATGTTCAAAATGAGTTCATCTGCCGTTTAGCTCATTGTCAGATGGTCAGCAGTTTGAACAAATCACATTTTAATATTATTGCTATCTATTTTTATAATTTTTTAGAAAATAAAGTTATTTTCGTTTTTTCCTACTTGTACAATGTATTCCCAAGTGCTTATTTTTAATTTTTACGTAACTTCATTAAATTGAAATTTTTCTATGCTCCATTAAACCGATTTAACAGGATAATAACATTTTGACATTATATGAAGCAATTATATTGTTGTGTTTCAATTGTAGGTAGGTATTACATACATCAAATTCCAGAGACTGCTCGGTTTAGAAAATATTTTTAGGTTTCTTAAATTTAAGTTGCATTTATCTCGAAAATTTTCTTATGTATTCCTATAAAATTTTTGGTCAAAAATACGTAAAAATGTGTATTTTGTATGTGAATTTTAAATAAGAAATAGGAGTTGCCATTAAAACAAAAAAAAATTAACCTCAGTGATAAGCCACTTAACAAATAAATTAGTAACTTAAAAACAGAAAAATAAAATAAAAAATTGACGTGTCTGATAGGTTTTGCAGAAAAAAATATTTTGGAAGTTATTTGACACGTTCCAGACTTAGAACCTCACTGTATAATGCTGCGATAATATATAATATTTTAGAGAGTAGGTTTAGGTCTTTTCCTGCGAACAAATTTCGAAAAATGGTCAAGTCATATTTTTTGTTACTTCAGTAATGTATAATACTATTTGTAATTTGCTCAATTTCGTCCACATTATTTATAACATTTTTATTTACGCTTCGTCATACTGCATATTATCCATCAATTTTTATATATATAATAATATAGGTATTACTAATTTAATATTTTATTTTTATGGTTAAGTTGAGTAGCTCAGAGACTTCGCTATGTTCTATTATTATTATTATATCTAAGCAAAATATATATTAATATTAATAAAACACAAATAGGTCAAATGACATTTTTTTCTGAATAGTAATAAATATACTAAAATAAGGTTCTATACGTAAGTAGCGACATATATAGTAATTGGTTTTGTGTAGGAAATAAAAAAAATTATATATATTCGAGGTTCTGATGGACACAAACAATGTACATTTCGCTCTGTATGCATCCTATAGTCCTGAACTTCCAATAATAACAATACACACTGACGTACAAGTTGAATCGATCGGATATAATGTTGACTGTTCAAGTGCATATTGGACAGTCGTTTATAGCAATGTAAACATGGAAGTGTGACTACGTCAATCTGAAAGACCATGCTTAGAACCCCTGCTGTCTCGAGGGACGGACTTCTATTTTCAGGGCCGACACATTATCTAAAAGGGTTGCAATCATATCTAAGCCACGTATCGGCCCTGTCCTATTATAGCTCTACATTTATCCAAGTCTGAATATCATTAAGATAAATCTGGAAATAACTATAATTTCCAGTCTATTTTAAGACCAATTGTTTTACTGTCTGTGGTGATAATTGGTTTATGTCTTATTTAGAACCCAAAGATGAATTTTACAAATTATAGATTATAGCTTTTTATTGTTGTTTCCACTCTTTTTTATTAAGTAAAAATTACCTTCTAAACCTCCATCATACGGGGGTTGTTTGAATTTTAAATAAGTAGTAATAGCCAACTTAACTTAAATAAAATCATACAATGTTGTTTTCAAAAGAATTAATTTAGAATGAGTGGAAATGTTTTCTTTAAATTTGTAAATATGTGTTTGAGCTAGAATAGACCAGTAACATTTAAAATACATAATATAAATTGGTGCACAATTAATAATAATAATAAACCACATGTAATTACGACCCTCTTTTTCCCGGAAGTCTCTAGAAGAACCTTGTGTGGGAGGGGACTACACTACACATTTAAAGACAAGGTGAACAAGTGGATATTGGAAAAATATTTGAACCTTAATATTTTTGAAATTAGATGATAAATCTTGATACGGCCCTTTGTGATCATTAACAAAATTCAATGACCACCGTAAATAGATTTTTAAATTATGGGTGATTATTTAGGCCCTTACATGTATGTTAAAGTTCATCGTTCCTCAAAATTCCTAAAAAAAATTTGGATTTTTTTAAACATATTTATAATCTCAATTATCGTAATTCTTAATTCTTAAAAACCAAATTGCTTCTTTAGAATTACTTATAAACCACAATAAACACGTTTAAAAAAATGTTTCTGGGGATTTGGGAGAACGACGAATTTTAACATAAATGTAGGGGCCTGGAGAATCACCCTGTAGTTAAAAGTAATAGTAGGTAAACTATTTACATCTTCTGCTGCTCATTCTCATACACATGATCTATTGGTGGTAAATCGGGCGAATGTGACCGACATATTGGAGTCATCTAGTAAGGAATCTAGCATCCAAAAAGACGTTTCTAAAATGCCGAACCCTGCACTCGCGAGGTATAAAATTTTAAAAATATGGATATTATCCAGAATTTTATGCCGAATCCGATTCCAGAGGGCGCGATGTCGGCCAAAATTGCGAAATTGCAAATTCCAAAAAAAAATTGGAACTTAAATATTGATTGATTTACGAGCTTATTTATAAAGATTTTTTAATAATTTTTATATCAATCGAAAGCCTGATGTTTTTTATAATTTTTAATGTATACATAAGAATTAAGCAAACATCTAGTTCAAAAAGATTTATTGTTTTAGGAAATGAATTAACTGTAGAATTAATAAGTAGAAATTTTTAAATTATTTTAAAAACAGTCTATGACTTTCGAGACTTTTCATTATTATCTTATGTATTATTTTAGTTAAAAAAAACCACAATATTCAACACTCACAATATCGAAAACGTCAGTGAAAAATGTTTGTCGTCAAACATATTAGTTTCCATAGTTCTGAGACATATCTGCTAATATATTTTTTTTAAATTAATTTGCATTAAATATTATAATACAAGATATCGTTTTACGGTTTTAGTTTAATCAAATTAAAGTCGTTGTAGAAAAAATATTGTTTGCAACTCGTGTGCGAAATTCTTTGATCATCTCGAGTGCCTCGAAATCATGTGTAAATGGCATGCCTACAGAAACAAGACGCGCGCGCGGTAGACCACACAATGCGCTTCATTTAAAGAAAATCATATCTCCTAAATTATTCAGCGAATTAAAAAATTATTTTAATAAAAAATGTTCGTTGGTCTATTCTACGTATTTCGTCTCACATAACTACATATCTATCTGCAATAATAACAAAAGTATCTCAATGCCGAAAATTACATTTCATTTTCCGAGCACATATTGTTTAAACAATTTATAGTGTTGTTTATAATGAAAATAATGTCTCTCTATTCAACTTGTATGAAACTACAATCAATAGGCTTTCGATTTATATAAAAATTATTAAAAAATCTTTATAAATAAGCTCGTAAATGCAATGTAAACGACAGATAATGCAATATTTAAGTTCCAATTTTTTTTTTGGAATTATTACTTTTTTTGCAATTTCGCAATCTTGGCCGACATCGCGCCCTATGGAATCGGATTCGGCATAAAATTCTGGATAATATCCATATACCCGCGAGTGCATACCCCATGATCAAATTCGGAGCTTTAGATTGCTGACTATCATGGTATTATAAATACATTATTCATTGTAGTCTAAAAACGAGAACTACATATTTGCTATATTGCAATAATAGTATTCAACGTATAAATATTCGTTATTTACAGGGTGAACCAAAGACAATTTTAAATTTCTGTGTCAATTTTCCTCTCGACCATTGTGGACCCACAGATAAAAAGGAGATTTATCACACAATTCCATATCATATATGAGAGTACTGAGGGTAATAAAAACGATTTATATAAAAAAATTCCAAGACATCCGACAACAAATGGTTGTCGTTGAGAGAAAAAATGTGAGTTCTAGGAGATCACGTTCATTTTCTTCTCATTTTTTATTTATATACCTATTGCCTATTGCCTTGTATAAAAAGAAGAGAGTCAACATTTGAGAAGTCATTATTGGTTCAAAAAAAAGGTATTCTGTGCCATGTACACAAATCGAAGTTGTATGAAAGTATCATTTCGATATTTACTTATATTATAAAGAATGGTGACTGGTGTTCTCTTATGTAGGCGGTAACAAACGGCTAAAGTCGCAAATATCAGAACAAAGACGTAGTGTATGATGTTTCGTAAAAATATCGTCCAATACTTACCACACTGACCGCGTAGGATACTGCATTTAACGAATACACTAAATAAGGTAGCAAAAGTGGATTTCTCAAACGATAATAATAAAAAAAATTCTTTCCAAACACATCCGAACTGCGATAGCTGTTAGATACGACACATATAAAATCCTCGCCAAATATGAATTCCCGTCAACTATAAAACTGTCAAGACCTTAGTCCCACCTCTTGTCGGTCGGATATCCCTTATTGGAAAATCTTAACTATTGCTGTCCTGCGAACGATTCAGCGTCGTAGCTACGGGCTGGCCACAGGGGGCCGTTGCTAGGCGAGCAGACCTCGAAGAGGCGCAGCAAATGTCAAAAACCAAAAACCAAAAAAAATCTTCGCTCACACAAAATAAAATGCGAAAGAGAATTTTTTTTGGGGGCAAAAATTCGAATCTTGCCCTTAGTGCTTTGCTTATGACTTTTAGTCTAAGAACTTGTGACATTTTTCAATGATTATTTAGTTAAGGCCTATTTTTTGAGAGAATGTTGAGGAAGACTTGTATAACAAGCTATAACATTGGCAAATCGATTGGCCGGTATTAAAAGGGTTGCAGATTCTCTCAAAATAGAAAAAATTGCGAAAACACAAAAACTTCAAACACTATTTCCAAACGAAAAAACGCCGCCGGGGGGCTGCTCTGGTAAGAAATCCAAGGTAGAGGGTCCAACTTGGAATTACATCGTGAATTGCACCGTCCTGCGGTTTTCGGCTCAGAAGGAGTGAACGAAAAGTGCAATTTTGACGTCTATCATTCTGAACACGATGGCCATTTTTTTTGCAGTATTGTCACGTTTGGTATCTGTTTCTAATTATATAGTCAAAGGGCTGATGAACGAACCAACCTTATCAATTTTCAAATTGAAGGAAAGAATAGCGAATATAAATTGAAGTATACCGCTTAAGAACTTTCATTGATGTGGTGAGGTCTTCCGATAATAAAATTGAAATGAAATTTTAAGTAGTAAAATTATTATACGTCTGTGTTACTAGCTCGCAAACATAATTGCAAGCATGACAATACTGAATAAAAATGGCCGCCGTTTTCAGGACGAAAGACGTCAAAATTGAACTTTCTCGTTCACCCTTCCTGGGCCGAAAACCGGAGCGGAATCGTGCAATTCACGATGTAGTTCCAAGAAATAGTGTTTGTGAAGTTTTCGTGTTTTTGCAATGTTATCAACTTTGAGGGGATCTGCAACCCTTTTAATACGGACCAATCGATCTGCCAATGGTATTGCTTGTTATACATGTCTCCCTCAACATTCTCTCAAAAAATAGGCCTTAACTAAATAATCACTGAAAAATGTAACCACCTCTCCTACTATTTAGCTACGACGCTGGAACGACTACCTGATTTAAGGCAAATGAGTAAGGACGGCCGTCCTACCAGCTGTAATAAACTCTGCCGCATCGTTACTTATTGGTAGTAGTAGTTCAACCTCCATAAATCAAAATAGTTCCTTAATCCTGTACGGGAATTCATATTTGACGAGGAGTGTAGATACTTTCATTGTTTTGATATCCAAATATTGTTGCACCGCCCAGTTATCGCTATACCACGTAGGACACTGCGTAATGATTTTTTCTTTCTAACATAAACTGCGCGAGAGAGGCAAAATCTCTAGAGCCGCAAGAAATGGCTCATAATTTGATCACTTTGTGTACTCCAAATCCAACCTAGTTGCGTGGTGGGGATAATAGGACTGCAACCATAAATTTCCGTAATGAATGTAATGATTAGGGTAAGGTAGCATATATTGGACCAGCTCCTAAATTGGACCGCTTGATTTTTTTACTGGTAGAGTACACTAAGCGTCATCTCATGGTTGTGACGCAAACTACTCCTTCCAACATTACAAAGTCTCAGTCGTTCATAGATTTGTGCACATGGCGACGGCGTTCTCAAGTTCTTTTATTATTTAAGTGAACTGATACTAAATTTACAATACTTACCATAAGGACTAAGAAGATAACAGGTGGGTAAATGCTATACTATTAATATGTAGTCGATTTTAGTATGTTTTTAAGTTGTTTCTTATACCATCACCTTTAAATAATTGTCACATGTTATAAGTGTATTACTACAGTATATCTGTATGGAGCAGAGTTGCCTAAATTGGACTTATATCAGTCGCTTAAATTGAACCGGTCTAATTTAGGAAACGGTCTAATTTTGTATTATTTTTGTATGATGTCTCAACGTGGAAAATATGGCATGTGGAGCAAAGAAAATTTGGAGCATGCCCTGGCAGCTTTTCGGAGTGGAAATTATGGATTAAATAATAAATAGCCATATCTTCTTCTAAGGTCAAAATAGGTAAGGAGAATGTGGAGCCATCTGAATGTCATACGCAGAAAGTCATGTCTGAAAAGGAACTGCTACCTGAAGTTATAGAAACAGAAAATGAAAGCTAGTACTGTGCAATATGTGAAGAGGAGATTGTTGAAGAAATGATCCAGTGTATGGGATGTAAAACTTGGCGCCACGTTAAGTGTGCAAACGTTTCTAGAGGTTTAAAGAAATATTTTTGCAATGACTGTAGATTAACAGAATTAACTGATACTTTTGTTACATATTTCATGTATTTATTTTTATATATTGTTGAGTTTTATTTTGTTAATTTTACTGTTTGTTGCGCTATTTTCTAAGAGGTCCAAATAAGGAAACTCATGGTCCAATTTGAGAAACTGGTGTCCTAAATTGGACTTTTGCACATTGTTTTGTTTTTCTTAAATAAATTATTTGTATTCATTCATAGCAGTTTTTAATATTTTTTTAAGAAATAAGTGAGAGTGGTACTATAACATAAATACAACAGATATGATCATTTCTTTTCGTTTTCAAATAAAAAAAATTGAAATTGAAAAGTGTTCCAAATTAGGCAACCTTACCCTATAATATTTTCGTTTAAAACCGATGTTTGAAACCTTTTGGTAAATCGTACTGATCTCTTTTTTGTTTTCCTCACATACTTTTAGCATTATATATTATATCCCATTGAGTGACATATAACACTATTCCTTCGTACATCACTCGGAAGTCTTACCAGCAGGTGGTAAGACTTCCGAGTGATGTACGAAGGAATAGTGTTATGGTTGAATTTTGCTCCAGCCAGATGATTATTACGAAAATATTTGAGTATTTGGACTAAATTCTTTTGACGTCCTTGATTTCTAAATTTTTGCATAGCAAATTTAAAATATGTGCAGAACAGTCATACGTGCTTGTGTGACTAAATGTTTCTTCCACGATTTTTCTCATACAGAATAGTACAGATCGTATTGTCTGTCATAAAATATCCCACTAATATTTCAATTCACATAAATAAATTAATCACTGCATGTTTCTACCAAATATTTTGAAGTGTGAGATTTTCCAGAGATATCGATAGTTCCATATAGAAACGCTCGCCCATATTTGGTTGTATTGTTGGACATATCACTGGTTCATGGTGAACGTTTGACCCCCCATTAATTTACGCACTGTCCAGTAACAGTCAAGAAATTTACTTGCATCACACTTAGCTTCAAGTCGTCTTTAGATCTGCAGCATGACCATCCATCCTACCTTAAAATTTCTCCAAGAAAGAAATTTGCGTAGAAAATCCCATATCATTAATTGGACTTGAAATTTCAGACGAAGCGAAGGACAGAAACTATAAACACCTGCCCTTACCATTATGCGTTAAAAGTGTTAAGAGCTTAATATTGGGCCAGGAATTATAATAAAAAATTATACTTACAAGTTAAATCTTTGACGAACTTTTTAATTAATTATTTCTAAAAATAAAAAATATTAAAACACCTAGTGATAAAATGCTGGAAATTAAATTACGTATAAATTCAAACATACCGGCACTTATTGAATACTACTACAGAATCTTTATTAGTGCATTTTACAAAAAAGGCCTATCACATTTAAAACCCGCCCTCCGATGAGAAATTTTGCAGGAAATCCTAAAAGCTCATTAACTAGCTTCCAGAATTCTACCCTTCGGAAGAGTTAATTCGGTTTGGACAAGCAAGAATAAGAGCGAAAAATATCATCAGTGATTTATGAATTGGTTGGAAGTGGCGCGGGATGATCTGAATGAGTGAATTTAACCCCTCTCCAAGCACAGGTAAACTTAGAAGGCGGTGCTTACTGGGCCGTCCGAGATAGTCACTTAGTCAAATGCCGATCGCTGAGTCGGGTGCCCGCTCGTCACATTCAACACCGGCATTCAATTGTCACAACGTCGCCCTACGCACCTGGAAAGGCCAAAACTTGAAAACTACCCAGTGCCAGTGCTACCCTTTACCATGGACTGACAATACCACCTTCCGGAGTGCATCTGTTGAAGAGTGTTATCATTCGCGAAAATTGTTATACGCGAGCGCCACTCGAGCACGTCCGACCCTTGCCGAGGGTGAGACGGACGCGCCGCCCTTATCTAAGCCCCCTCCACAGATCGGCGCTCTGTTAGACAGCATCGCGACGCCGTTGAGATCGTATGCTACCTGCACCAATCACCTACACCGATCATAACACTGATAACATGAGTGCGGCGTTTAGTTAAGTGTTTTTTTGGACTGTGACAGTGAACTTGTGCTGTGATAATGTCTAGAAGGAAGCAAGCCAGACCCATCCGACTCCTGGAGGATGAGGAGGTGCCTGCTGCAGCCGCTGTTTTTCCTGCCACAGCAACAGTCATTGGTAAGTCATCCGACTTACCATCTTCTTCGTGACCCACGGAGAGAAATCGGTTAATAGCCAGCAAATATGAGCTTCCACCGACCGTATCCTGTGATAAAATAGAGTTATGCTCACGATTAAACTTGGATTTATCAAAAAACCAGATGTAATGTAATACTCTCGGACCGCCGATCTACGATAACATTCAACTTATACCAACTAAATTTAACAACCACCTGGGCGGTTTTTCTTTAAACACAAACTGTCATTCAAAAACGCGTTACGACGTAAATAACCGGATGGATCTTTGTACCGACGATGACCGCCAGAATCGTAGTCTAATAGTCTTAAGAATATTTTAATAAAATTCCACACTGCACACATCTATTAAATAAAAATGTGTTAGTTATTGATGATAAAAAATAATGTACATTATTTTTCAAGTTAAATGACTTCATTACGTGAAAGTATTTTATGAAATTGAAGGAAATAATTTCCAATCGCGTTTCCAATACATATTAATGGAATCGCTACAAATAAAGACATCGTAATTTGTATTGTTTTAAATTAAAGCATTCAACCAAAATATGTTTTTTTTTTTAATATTTAGCACACTTTTTAAGCGATCAAAATTAATATAATTAAATCGACAAATAAGTAAACAAGGATATAAACAATATAATATATAATTTTTAATGAGTGCTCTGAATGATAATTATTTGCTTAACATTTTTTTCAAAATCTTACTCTAAATGTTAATGTGAGTGCCAATATCTCGGTCAATATTATAAATTTTTTACCAATTTTTAGAAATTTAAAACAAAAAATTCTAGTTTCTGGTAACATCGTGTATAACCAATTTGGAAAAAAATAAACCCTAATTTTAAATAACACTTACTGCAGAAATCTAATTTCAAAAATAGTAATTTGAAACAAAACATAATTTGATTAACACTACTCTCGACTCAATAATTAATTACATTCGAAATAAGTATCAATGAATTCTGTATCCGAACATATAGCTTTAGTTATGTTCGAAGTTATATTAGCGTTATATTTCTATCTATAGGTATACTTACCTACACATTTGTACAATTACAATAATTATCCAGATATTTAATTTTATTTTACATCACAAAATAAGAACTGGAGTAAGAACCCATTAACAAATCGTTCAAATGTCCTCTTCCGTAGAATACAGGGTTTTAAACTGTTTAAGTTTGTTTATTTATTGTACAAGAAAAAATTTCATTTTCTATTTTCATAATTGGATCATAGTTAAATTAGTGTCTCGATTAGTGTGATAAAAATATTTCGTTAATATAATGTAGTGACTACAATAATTTGCATCTAATTCGTATTAAAATACAACGGATTAGATTTACCCATTTTAAAACTCGACAGAAAATTTTTTGTTATAATGACTACAAAAAAATGTAGAAGAAATTAATAAAATTAGGAAAATATTTCCAAATCGTTGTCAATATTATTGAAACAATAAACATTTTGCAAGAATTAGCGATGAGTTTAATGAAACGATAAAACCAAATGACACGCAACACCCGAAATCGAAGCGAATCCGCAAAAAATCTAAATAAACTACATCATTTTCGAGTGAATTTGTGAGCGGTTTTCAGTAGGGGCCCATTGTAAGAGTCGGTTCGTTTGAACTTGAGCGCAGTTGGAGAATTTCAATTTTCCAAATACCTCGCAGTCCGCGACACAAATAAACTCTGTGAAATTGCTGTAATAAGAACAAATTACGCACAATTTATAGGCCAATAATATTTATAATTTACTTTAGAAAAACATTAATGCCATCGTTGATGATATGGGTAACATTTACCAAGTCCGTCGGAAGTATTGTAACGCTCATATTATTCAATTATTGAAACTTTATTATGGTCCTTATTTTTAATGTTTCCTTCAGAACAATTTTTTAAATTTGCTGCATACCACATACTGTAGAAATTTCATAAAAATTATCTAGGGAATTGACTACAAAGAAATGCATCAGTATTCAATTATTCTAGAAGTGTCAACATGTTGCTTAGAGGCAGAAATGAGAATAAATTAACATATTTTCATATTTAATTTCATTTGCTACATATCACATAACGTTAATTTGCTTGCTAATGTTAACCAATTTATTATTCTATTAGTGGATACGAAGTAACTAAAATTAACAGTTAGAAATGACTGAAATGAGACTGCAAAAACCTCGGTATTAAGAGATAAGAGAAATGTTTGAGGAAGTAATCTATAGAGAAGAAACCTTGAGAACTAAAAATATTACCTACGTAGGCTAGACTTTATTTGAAAGTGTATAATTCTAAAATTAGTGTTAAAATTATAACTTTCAATTAATTTTTGAATTATCGAGTGAACTTAAATACGAAATCGTCAGCAAATAAATTAATTTAAATTGTCGGTACTTGCCTACTTACCTTATACCTAAGTTAAATTACGTAATATTATTTATTAAATACTTAATAATAATAAGGCATCATCACCGGATTAATTAAGCGCGACCGTTATCTAATATGGGAATATTTTATTTAACTAGACGTAAACACCAATATTCCAGACAAAACTATTCCTTTTTGCCTGATAATAATTGGAATAGTCGTATAACTAATACGATCTTGGTCTGCCATAATTTGAACTAGTGCATAGAACTACCGTTGGGGTGGATGTGGTCTCTATATGATGGCGATATTAACGTCTTACCTATTATTGCAATAAACTCCAACTAACTGTTCTTGCTCAGTTTTTTGTTTAGGATTAGTTGAATTAATAACAATAATATGCTTTTACGAAACCAATATCTTTAACTCTATCATTTAATAAAATGAATATCTATTGGTGTAGCAGTAGCAGATAAAAATAAAATCGATAAAAATTAACCGTATCGGTATCCTTTTTAAATATTCCGAAAACGCCTGCCGAATTACATTAACCCGAGATTAACTGTAAGTGGAATTCGTTGATACATTACCTAAAAATTGTTACAATTAAAACTACTGATGAAAGTTATATTTATCGTAGTCGATTTAATGCATTTTTGAGTAAAAAATATGGCTACATCATCCTCTGTTGTTAACCTGTTTGGAGGTGCACGGTATTTTTGTATTTATAAAAATTTATTTTAATATTAGGTCTCACTTCAAAAATATCCGTTCGCTGTACGATCATTTTTCGTACCTAGTTGTTAACTTTTTTATTTACTTTTTCTAAAACAATATCTTCTTCTTACTAACAATTATTACCTATAGTGCAAATTTCAATACGATTAGACTGAAAGTTCATTAATTATTATTTTGTCTATAAAAACTTGATGTACAGATAGACGGACATTTTAAAACTTCGGAATTTGATGATTACCAGATTACTGAGAATTATAAGAAAATCATAAAGAGTAATGCTACTACTCCATATGAATATGCAGATTTAGTAAACTGATTAAAATCCAAATGATTCGGTTGTACCTACATAAATTGAGACGGCCTCGGAGACGATTGTCTGAAGTTAAATATTTATAATTTTATATAATTTAATGCACATAGGCCAAGCGCTCGAAGAAACTCTATTTGATCAGTTCCTCTCTAATGAATTTTATTATTGTGAATAAATTAAACACTGGGAATTATAAATTAATACATATGTTGATATTACCTTTGAAAAAAGTGTTTATCAAATATCGATGGAATTTATGGTCTTTATAATAACGTTTTAATAATTGTCTATGTAGTGGTTGTGAGGGGCTATAAAAGTTTGTCAATGCGATAGATGCTTAATTATCTTAATTTTTTAAACAAATATAACATGTTGCTTAAAGCGGTTAAAATTTTATTTCCAATTTGTTGTGTTTATATGTATGTTTATTTTGTCAATTAAATAAACAAAATTTCAAAACATTTCTTCAACAAAATTAGAGTTCAATACCCGAAAACTTAAGTGCTGTATTCGGAACTCCTGGTGAAACATAACAGTGGTCAGTTTTGTGTGATTAAACACCTGAAAATTTACTAAGTTTCTACTATCTAGCGTGGTTAGTTATATAACAAATCGATTAGTGGAGCCTGCGGCGAACAGAAAAAACCGTTCCACTTTGTAAGTAAGGCGAAATCTCCAAGATACCAGCTACTGGTATTACAAAAAAACTTAAGACTTTATGGAAATGAACCTTTGCGTTCACTTAATCATTTTTAGGACCACCACCTGCACTTTCTTTGATATTATTAATGGTTTTTGAAACTTGTCTGTAGGTAGGCAATATTCACCTATTAGCCCTAAATAGGTACATGAATACCATCGATCATAAGAAAAAGCTTAAAAGTTCTTAATATGGTTTTTTGTTATTACTGATTATGAAAATTGAAGATCTGTACGATCCATTTATCATTATGTAAATTAATCCGATACTGATTGATATGCAACCGAAAATAATTAAAAAGCCACTGGCCTCTTGACATGTTAATGAACTACTTTTTAAATATACAAATACAAAAATTGTACTCGGTCTATAAAGATAAATAAAAGTCCAAGCGAATCTCGGAATTAATATTATTCAATTGTCTAATTGACTAATTGTATAATTTGTATAAGTATACTTTTTATTTTAAAAGAAGCTCTGAAATTAATTATGCAAGATTTTGTTAGTAGGTTCTCTATTTTTTTACAACACAACATACCAGAAGAGTAAATAAAATAATAAACAAAATTGAAAAGAAACATTGGAAGAATTAGCCATAAGATACATTGTTTTTGAAAAGATCTTAGAAACGTGAAGGTATACTAAAAATATTTAATTCGACGTTATATACAGGATCCATCATAGTAAATGGATTTTCAATTGAAATAAATAACATATTATTATGCGACTTGTGCCAAAGGAAATTTTATTGGAATATAAAGCTGCAGTTAAAAGTGCCCAATCAGTTTCATTCATTTAGTTTACATATCCTTTAAATCTAGAGGTACTCTATTAAATAACCCCACAAAAAGAAATCTAGGGATGTTAAATCTGGCGGATTTAAGGAGACGAATATCGTTACGCGAAGTCAATGAGGAATATGGGCTTCATCACTCACATCACTCGTATGCTCGCACCACGTCCAATGGCCAATAGGTAGTTGATAACAAGTTGTTCAGTTGATTCAGTTGTTCAAAGTTCATCCGATCGTCGTGTTAATGATTTATGAGCATTTCGCAGAACATTTTCCCATACCTACTTGTTAAATATTTTCTGACTTGCTGTGTTGAGCACCTTATCCTTGATAAATCCTTAATACCGAGTTAAATACGCATATGCTCCTAAAATCTGGGCTACAAATTTCTAAACACCAAGGTTTGATTTATGCAAAGAATCACTTTCATACGTCAAGTATTTTTACAGGAATGTCGAAAAGAAATCAGGTTGTTACTTGGCATAGATGAAATAAATTCATCAAAGGAATTTTTCTCAACTAAATTACTGATAAAAAAAATTCATAAAAATATTAGACACTGCATATTATATGGAAATAATAAATTCAGTCAATCATTTTCTAAGACCACCGGCTTTATAAGAATTATTTTATTAGTAAAAAATGTATCCTAAAATATCTTGTAGCGTATATAAAGTAGAGAGAGATAGATCAAAACGGCCGCCTTACAATTATGAACGTCAATATATCCAGAAATTGACAACAAATTATGGTCCTTTGTGTAAGCCGATCGTCCATCATCAATTAAACAACGCATCCAGTTTTTATAGACTGGAAGCATAAGCAGTTATGATTTGATGTACGTTACACTGCTAGCTGTCAACAAGACATTCTCACGAGCTTTTTACCTGACAGTTTGGCATCTTCAGCTATTACCACCGTCGTATCATACCTTACAAATCTTCGATACCATTCCTAATTAACACTGACTTTTTCGTATCCTACAATTTATAGCCAATGCTATCGGGTGATCTGAATGCGAGATTAAATAATCTGAACAATTAGGTATACGAATTACGAAGCAAACTTTTCATATAAGTGGTACAATTCTGCAGGACTTCATATTATTTAGGTATAGTATACATGCTCCGAAACTCGAAAGTTACATTGGTTCAAATTAATATTGTATTATAATAATAAAATTTGTTAACATATCTGATACCATATTTTATATTAAATGTTAGTTATAAACTCACACAAAATGGTTGTGTATTTTTCTTCGAATATTCCGAGGAATATTCACGCTTGTATCAAGGAAGCAAAATTTGTATAATTGGTTGCCTATACAGGTGTGTTAAATATCCTTTCGTCACAGCAAATCCTTTCAACTTGGTGCATTTTATTTGATAAATAAATCTCGGTTCAAGTTATAATCTGTCTTATCTGTATTATATAGAAGCAGACCAAATTATAATCAAACCAAACACAGGAAGAAGAATCGAACTATGGGTGGAACAATCACTATATCGAAAATTATGGTTTGTCTTTATTATTTATTTTCTTACCATAAAAAAACAGATACCTACCTACCTACAATATTCATTTCGATCAGCAATAATATGTGCCAAAATTTTAACATATTCACGAGAATATTGTCATAAAATTAACACACGATTTCGAAGACAAGGGCGGAAACTTCTTCTCAATATGTTGGGCTCTTCTGCAAAAAATTTCGACTAATAGGTATTAGTTAAATAGACCATATTAGCCCGCCTGGGAATATATTCTACTAAACGACACCTAAACGACATCTAAATTCGTTATATTTCTGCTTCTAGTCATTGGATTAGCAAATAGTGTTTATATCATCTAGGAAATAATCAAGAGAAGCACGAATTGATGTAAAAGAAATATTGATTGGTTAATTAAGATTTATAAAGAGTTATGAACACATTACTTTCATTTCTGAATTCAAAATACCTATTACCATTGAGTAAAAATAATAAAGAGACGCAATTGTCAAGGTTTCGAGATTTTAGTGTTGTATTTTTTCACCAATAGCTTCATGATTGTCTTCAATTTTAAGGGCTATACAGCCACATTACAAATACCTTCCCGTAGCACTAAAAATTGATGACAATCATGAAGTTATTGGCAAAGAAATACAATACTAAAATCTCGAAACCTTGACAGTTGCAACTCTTTATTATTTTTTACTCAATGCTATTACTAAAAACTTGAGAAGGTTAAAACTTCAAAATCAGAATCGGCTCTAGGTATACACAATATGACTATTTTATGCATAATATACCATGTTAACTCAATTGTATTTAGTAAATTCTGTGGTTAAATAACAGCGTGGAAATATACAGTAACCGGCAGCTAGCTACGGACATAGCACCGGGTTTACATGCAAAATAAATGGGCAACCGCCTTGAATCGCAATCTTACTGACGTCAGCACTCGCATCCCCACCATTTAAATTATTGCGCACTCAATCTGTTAAACCAGTGAATATGAAATGTCTAGTTAGCCACTCAGTTAGCCATAAGATCGTACGTGTCCGTACTTGGCTGCCGGTTACTGCCTATCGGTGAGTGTAGTGTTCATACTTGTAACGCGTACAAACCGTTTAAGTTAAAATATATTACTCTTTGTTCTAAATGATCCAGAGATAGATTCCGGCGCCTTTCACAAATATCCCCAAAACGACGGTTTATTAAAATCAATTATAAATAACGTAGAAGTAATCCCATGTGGATTGTTATTCATCTTGAAGAAAACACAAAAAAGGTCTAATTCCCACAAAATTTTTTTATTGCACAATAAAAGAATTTTGTGGGAATTAGACCTTTTTTGTGTTTTCTTCAAAATCAATTATAAATGTATTTCAGTTATACTTTGAAAATGTATTGCCGCCATCTTGTGACGTCAGTGCTCTATTAATGGGATGTTCGTATGTGAAATATTTTGATAATAAGCGTAATAGCGTAATGAACTGCGAAATAAGACGATATTATTATTATGGCATCGTGACGACGCCCATTAGCAAAATATCATTAGCAGAAAAAATATTTTTAAAAAAATCTGTTTTATTATTCTGTGAGTGGGAAGTAATAATTTTCTATACACTGGTTTTCTTTTTTTAATCCGTAATGACATGCAGGGTTCGGTCTGTAACTCTTCATAAGCAGAAAGCAAAAACTTAAAAGTTTTCAAAATAATAAATTGTCTATAAACCTAAATTTAATAGTTCCAGTAATATTTATTATTAATATTGTTATGCGAGAAAAAGTTATTTCGATGTGGTCGTTCGGATGATGCAGCATTATTTTCACGCAAAAAGCACTCTTACTACAATCTTAGTCAGCAGTTTTAAAAGAAAAAGGAACTCATCACACTTATTGTCAGCAGGAGGTGAAAAAACAGAAACCGTGTCTGTGGATTTAAATTAAAATTTATTGGAAAAAACTGAAGACCTCCAAAATTGAGTTATTAGTTTATAGATAAAATAGCTACGTGATTTCACATAAAAGTATTATTTTAATACTTTTTACATTCATATGAACAAATAGTGAATTATTGGTCACAATTATTGGTGATGCGACAAAACCAAAAGTATGATCTATTGAAGTTAGGTGCTTAGAAAATAAACTAGTCACTTGTAGAAATTACATAAATAATTGTTGGCTGGTGCATATCTATTAGTCAAAACTAATTGTTGTTAGGAACAATTATTTTACACACAACAATTTTTACTTAAAATATTTCTTCTCACAAGCTTGTAATTTTTTCTATTTAAATATTTTTACACTTTATTGTCTTGATTTGGTTTATTAATTAACAGTCGTTAATACATATTCTTTGTTATTGAATTAAGTGCGCCCGAAGAGTTGTAGAAGAATTTTTGGGTTCTCTTTCACATT
Source organism: Rhagium mordax (assembly GCA_963680705.1). Taxonomy (NCBI): domain Eukaryota; kingdom Metazoa; phylum Arthropoda; class Insecta; order Coleoptera; family Cerambycidae; genus Rhagium; species Rhagium mordax. Next base: position 29,189,050 of record OY796658.1, on the reverse strand, counting down.
GAGTGTTTGGGTGTCTTGACATTTCAACTATCTTGTCGAGGCTTTGTTTTAGAGAAGACAATGAAAAATATTCTAAATTATCAACGTGCCGAAGGAAAACGGAAAACTCTTGAAAAAAATAATAAATCATCAGTTCCGTGAAAGCCTTAAAAATATTATGTCGTCCAGGTATTACCTATTACCTAGCAAGAAATATACCATAGGTATCTATTAAAGCATAAAATGAGTTTGCTCATGACTGAAAAATAATTTTGTGTTATTTTTTTAATCACTTCTCAAATATTTTTTTATCACTTCTCAAATCACCAAAAAATCCCCTGGAAAATTCTAGGATTGTGTATTAGAAAAGAGAAAAATGACCCTACAGTTTATTGTAGAGTCCAAACAATATCTGGTGCATCGACAGCTCGCTCTCCCATCTAAGTCCGAAGGAAATCACAAATAAATTTTAATTTGCGTCAGGACGAAATCGAACTATCGATCTTCCCAACCCAGTAAGTACTTATCCACTTGGCTACTGTGCTCCTATTGTAATCAAAGATACTATCTGTTTATCACATCTGTATGTGTGAAAGGAAAGGTCTCGGGAAAAGTCATCTCTATAACATCTATTAGTGGAATATAAAAACGCACGAAAACTAATCACATACTTGGCCGACGGCTAAATTAAAGTTACTTGTGTATTACCAAATTTTGTATCTGAAACCTGTAAAGATACATTTGCACGCCATTGCTTGCAACTTGTATCAAGTGATAGAAACAAAATTGAAAACAAGTTCGCCCCCTTAAATTATTGTGCAGACATAGGCTGTTAGGGCATGATCGATTTCTTAAAAAAACGTTAGAAGAAAAAATATAACACGCATTGACATTCAGCTGGTCGTGATCTAATAAATAATTAAAATATTTTCATGCTTTATCTGAACTTTTTTTTCAATCCCTTAAAAGAAATAGTCAGTGTTTATTCATTGCGTATTATCTAATGTAAGAGAATACAAATAAATGTGTAACATAAACTATTGTTAACGACGTGGTTTTCCTTAATCTAAAAAATTTATTTGATATCTACAAACATCAGGATAACTACGTCGAAAATAAAAGAAGTTTGAATTGAGAGTGAGAAAGAACAGGTACATCATACGTTTGTTCGTTCATGGTTCATAAATATATTAGAATTTGTTCCAGTTGACGTGTTTATATTTCGCATATTTGAGGTTTAGAAGTAATACAAATCTTACTCAGGCAATCCTATATGTTTATAAATTCTAAAATATTTATGCAAGATAATCTGAGATAAGTATTATATTTTGTGCAATATTGTAAAAGTTTTTGAAAATCGTCACAATTTATCAACTTTTCTTCTTATATTGCGACACTATTAAAATGTGACTAAAATTTGTTTATATTACAAACCAATAAGAAACTGTTGCGGATTGCGGATTGTAATGTAAAGTCACAGATTGTTATATGTCACAGATCAACGTCACTGGTACATGTACATAAAGCTTACTGTTGCGAAAAAATCACTACTCTTAGTAAGATAAGAGGTTCGGCAAAATTTTCAGGTTGGGACGTTAAATAAGTGATGAAAAAAACCTACTAATCAATTTGACTAGAGTGCAGCAATGTGATGGTATGCAGTAGGATTAGGCAGATAATTTTGTATAATTGGCTACTACTGTTGTCTGCTTCCTCCTCGTTATTTTATTTTCACCTATCCTGTTTCTTTTGTAACCACGATAACTTAAGACCGTAAAATTCGATCCTATTGGAATTTAGGCAGCGTTAAGTGTTAGTTTGAGGTAGAATTACATTTTTTGAAAAAAATCAAAATGGAAATAAAAAGTTAAGGACCAAAAAAATGCTCCTGAAGAGGATGATAATATTTGAAGTGAGATACCAGAAAAATAGTGCACCCCTACAACCAAATTCATATAATCGGAGGGGATGATGTAACCCTAATTTTCCAATCGGACATCACTATTTAAAGACAAGAGTTAAAAGTATTTGCCAAGAGCATTTTAGAGAATGAGCAACAATTATATAAAAAGCGATTACGAACTTTGGGATAACTTGATGATTGATTTAAACCATACATATAAAAGTTAAGTAATTTTGTTCTCTTATGAGCAAAAGTAAAAAAAAATGTTATACAAAAAACAGATACGCTAGAACTTTAGTTACTAATGCTGTTTGAATGAGTGAAAAGAAGAGGGAGTAGAAATAAAGTTTAACAAATAAGAACTGGTGTAACCGTGGTAGCTTAAAGTATCTTATGTAATCCTGTATGCAGCTATTTTTCTTTTAATTCAGCTATCATATGCACACCCAAATACATGTATATACATATCTTATGTTTGAGATAAACTGTCTTTCTGAGATGAAATCGAGAAATGTATCCGGCGGTTGATAAACTTCGTCTCGGCAATTTTGTATTTAACCTTGTTTTGCAGGGTCGGGCTAAGTAAATGCCAGCTTAGGGCCTAGCATTTGGGAAGACCTCAGGCTTCAAACTCAAATCGAGGCGTTTAATTTATCAGAAGAAAAAGCACCAAAAGTCCCAATAGAAACAATTTCTAAATTTATTCGCATGACATTAGTCGTTTAAGTAAAAAGCCTTTTTAATATTTTGCGTTTAATCTTATCTATAAGTGTGTTTTATTTGTTTCGGTAATGTTTTGTCTACTTATTTTATTTCATACATTCTAAACTCTTAAAAAATATTGTTGAGTTTCATTAAAGATTTAATGCGATAATTATCGTGACGATTCTCTCATTCTAAGTAAAAGTACCTCAAAATTACATAACGTTTAGGGCTTCTATTTAGGTGAAACCGGCTCTGTTGTCTTGCAGTAGATGCTAAAAAACTAAGGATGTTAATTCTTCCTCAGCCAATACTAAAATCCGTGTTGTAAACTTGTAAAGGTGTGATAAAATTTTATTATTGAATAGATGGCGATGACAATATTTTTATGATGGATGGAAACGATAAGAAAACTTAAATTGTTAATATGTAATTAGTGTCGAGTTTACCCACAAAAGAGTTCACTGTACAGGGTGAGGCACATAAAAGGCCCCCCCCTTTTTTATGGTTATTTTTAACATTTTGAAAAATTTCAAAGCATTTTCCTACGTATTTTTCCGGAAATTTTTCCGTTCTAAGATGTTGACTTTTTGAATTTTGACTGCTAATAACATTGACACTTTCAACTTTTGAAACTCAAATTTTTCAAGAGATATTTAAATCGATGCTCTCTTTAGAAATGTGTAAAAATATCAGATATAACACACTTGTTGTTGACCTACCCTGTATACATAGGTCAAAATACACTCTTTGCAGAAAAATTGAAAATTTGAGAAAAAAATACGTAGGAAAATATTTTGAAATTTTCAAAATGTTAGAAACAACTGGTGTGGGTGGATTTTATGTGCCCCACCTTGTACAAAAACGAGTTTTGCAAATAATTTTAATTTTCGGTTTGTAGAGAACCTCGTAGAGAACTTAGTCATGCAGAATTTTATTTGGAACATGCCTCTTATACTTAATAATTATGTAATATATTTAAAAAGAGTATCAACAAATTCCAAATAAATTTTTAATTGACTACCTACCCTGCCAGATATGGTGATTTGCTAAAAATTTAAAAACACACAAAACTGCATTATTTTAAACGTTTCCACTACTGGCCGTAGTAAAATTCTACAACAAAAGAAGAACTTCATTATGTTCTTTTTTCTTAAAAGAAATTTCTTATTACAAATTAGGAAATGGCTTTTATCATTTTGTCGATGAGTATTTAAATGATAATTGTGCATTTTAAACTGCTTAACAAAAATTATCGTTATAATGGGACCTGTATGTATAATCATGTAAGTAGGTAAATTGTTATTATTTTTGTATTTTTATTTTACTTTATTTATTGATATTTCGTTGTAGTAATCAGAGGAAAAAATACATAATTATTATTATTGGCAAAGGACCGTAGCTTTATACTAAACCTAAGTATTTATGAATATTTATAATGTGTAACATTAAACTAGATTTTCCCGAATTTATATTTACGCGATATGTTAGAAACACCATGCATTTTTCCACTAAATGTGTGGCCTCTGGCTTTTATCCAAAAATATCTGTGGTTATCTAAAATGTAAACATTTTATTAATTTTTCTGATTGTGTTGACACCCAAGCTGACAGTTAGTCAAATAAATTGAACACAATTTACATCAAATCTGGATGCTTTATTTCTGAAGATGCAACCTTGCTGAACAGCCTTAGCGCCAGTAATCTGCTAAAAATGGTGTCATTTTGTGCATAATTTACAAATAAAATTATTGTTGATGTTTTCCTAACCTGTATATGTTGACAGAAAGAGATTATCAAACCCGACAGTCGGTGTTTATCTAATAAAAATGACAGATTTACTGGTGTCCATTAATGATGCGGTATAACTAAACAGGTTTTGTCTTTCGCCCACATTATTTCCTTTCCAGTTTAGTAGACGTCCCGCGGAAAAAATAGATGCCAGTCACTTTCGATATGACAACCAGTCATATTGGTTTGGTAGTTAACAGTCTAAAAAATGCCGGTATATTTAATTTGCTGTTGCGCATTTGTTTTGCGCACAACTGTCTTCATTTTATTTTCAAAATACTTGTGAATTGTAAATTGTCTAGTGTGTAGTGAAGTACAACACAGTTTTCTTTGTTCTGAGCAGGTTGTTGTAAGGATTAAATAGTAATAAAATGCAACTATGCGCCAGATGAATTACTTACAGCCCAAAAATTGCTTAATTTTGACCAACTATAACTTCGACATTTCTTTGCCGATGTTAGATTTTCAGCCAAATGTGGAAAGCGTCATCCTTGGTCTATGCGTCGTTGGCGTCGGGTATTTTTTTTGCGACTCCGTCACGTTATACAGGGTGTGAATTTAGAACCGTGAAACATTTTAAATTTTTGACCAATAATTTGGGAAATATGAGGGGTCCTAGAATTCTTTTTTCGATGTTGAATGAATTGTTGGGCCGATACTTCGGGACGTTTTTGATTGCGTTGCTATGGAAATATCGCCATTTTATGAAATTTCGTTCTTCTTTTAAAATATGCCCTTTTTTATTAAACAATAACAGACACCATCTAAACTGCAACAAGGTATGATTTCTAATGAAAATGGTGAACAACAGCGGCGTGCAAGAAGGGGTTTATCGGATTTAGACGCGAAAATTCGGTTTTATTGAAAAATTTTAAGAGTTTCATTAAGTATTACAGTTAAAAAGGTGCCATAACAATAGTTAGCGTGATTTTGACAAATTTAAAAGCGTGCAAAAGGGGGGTTCACTAATTTAAAAAATTAAAATACCAGTTTCATTTTTCTTTCACTTAGGTACACATGCATTGGCATCTTCGGTGGAGAGACTGGTTTTTCGTTGATGAATACCGTCGCAACCGACGGACGATTGTGACGGTAATTGTAATTGTTAACTTGGCGGTGACGGGGAGAACGTTACTTAGAAGAAAACATGAGCCCAAGTTGCATTTGGCGGTGGTTGATTGATAATTTGGGGCGTTATCCAACACAACGGAAAGACAGATCTTGTGGTATATCGAGGCAATGTTAACGGCAGTGCCTACCTGAATGAATGTCTGATTCCGGAAGTTCTACCGCATGCTCGAAACTATGGCGAAGATTTTGTTCTCGTGGATGATAATGCTACTAGATCTCCAGACCTGAATCCTATTGAGCACATCTGGAATTAAATGAAGTTGGAGTTTTCCCGAAGGGATCGTCAGCCAGAAACTCTGGCCGATCTTGAGGAGATGATTTGGGAGCTCTGGGAGTCAGTTCCTATAGAACTAATCAACAAATTAATTTTAATCAGGTTAGAGGGGGGGCCAACGCTTTATTCGGATTAATATTCTTGTTTTATATTCATGTTTTCTTTTTAGTTTGTTAAATAACATTTTCATATTCATGTAGGTAAACCTGTGGGTTCTCTTTTGTACGCACCCTCTAAATAAATAAATAAAAAAAAATGAAACTGGTATCTTCTCGGGTATCTTAATTTTTTTACTACTAAACCCCCTCTTTTGCACGCCTCTGAATTTGTCAAAATCACGCTAATTACTATTACGGCACCTTTTTAACTGTAACGCTTAATGAAAATGAAATTTTTTTAATAAAAACGAATTTTCGCGTCTAAATCCATAAATCCGCTGGTGTTAACCATTTTCATTAGAAATTATCCCTTGTTGCAGTTTAGATGGTGTCTGTTATTTTAATTAAAAGAGGGCATATTAATAAAGAAAAACGAAATTTCATAATATGGCGATATTTCCATAGTAACGCTATGTATTATTAAAGACATCTCAAAGACGTCTCGAGGTATCGGCCCAACAATTCATCCAACATCGAAAAAGAAATTCTAGGACCCCTCACATTTCCCAAATTATTGGTAAAAAATTTGAAATGTTTCACGGCTCTAAATTCACACCCTGTACAATGAGAAGGAATTGCAAAAAAATACCCGACGCTAACGACGCATAGACCAAGGATGACGCTTTCCACCATTGGCTGAAAATCTGACATCGGCAAAGAAATGTCGAGTTATAGCTAGTCAAAATTAGGAATTTTTTTGGCTGTCCCACTTCATCTGGCACGTAGTTTATTTTCAAAATATTGTAAACATACATTTGCTGACGTGCTGACGTGCCTATTCTCATCCAGCAGTTCAAGGTTCGATTTCCAGTCGTGTGGTTCCTTTGTTACTAAATTGTTTGTTTTCTCCTTCACATAGTTTTTATCACATTTATACTGAACTAACCTAATTGAGATATGACTCAAAACAATGATTACAGTGATAATTATAAAATTCAATTGAATAATTCTCACTATTTGTTTTTCTGTGTACTTCATCGAAACTTTAACCCATAGCTATCTAAGAAGTACACTATAAGGATATTTTTTGTTATAGGTATTCACAGTATTGTCCAGGTCCAGATCCAGGAGTATACATTTACAGGAGTATACATTTAAAGACAAGGCAACATTTGTCAAGATAAAATATCTTACAAAATACGAACCGTGTGAAAATAGAATTTGGAAAAATATGGAGTAATTAAATCTATATTAGTTTGTATTAGGACATTCTCAGTTTAAGTATATTATGTCCATTTTTGTAAAAAAAACAAATTGCCCGCGACAATGTTTTTCACCTGGATCGATGCGCACAATTCTTTGTTAACTATTATTAGCTCGATTTATTAGTTGATTTATATATTTTGGAATGTTTAATATCTCAAAATCTCCAGGACATCGATTATTTATTAGAACGTGTTCCTCATTAAATAGCAATATTTAGGAATATCGCCTTATTTTATAAATACTTCGTGTAACACCTTTCCTTAACATGGTGATTATACATTTAATTTAAATATTTATTTTTACAGACATATTTAGATAAGCAAATTATTTTCTAAATATTATAAAAACATCATTAATAAACTATTCGCTACATATGTAGTGCTAGTTTTTTTAGTTTTTAATTGGGGAAGTGATGAAAAGTAAAACAAAAATTAATGTTTGTATGAGAAGTTGAACCATCACTTGAATTGTAGCACTATTTATTGGGATAAATCACATCAGTCAACTTTCACAATTTCAAGGTTAATAATATTATTTGTAAAGTATTCATAATCATTTGTTAAATAATTTTCTAGATTTATCATTCATCAGGTAAATGTAATGCCTGCTCTCATAAATCTGTTATTTCGGAAATTTTGTTATTTGTTATGTTTTGAAAATCAGGTTTAGATATTTTTTTATTGTTTCTCAAAAAGTTTAAGGCCAATTTAAATTAAATTGTATGTTTTGTCCAACCTTGTAAACTGCTTGAAATTAAACGTTAATTTACTTTACTCGAGCTGTTAAGGCGCAATTAGCAGCCATCCTTTTGCATTTGTATGTGTGTGTGTGTGATGTGATGCACGTGGAAATTTTCTTCCATTTCCTTCAAAGATAGGAATTTTGTGACATTTTTCAACTGAGTAAATGAAAAATATACTTTCACGATGGCACTAGATTTACATTTACGAATCAAATAGCGTCGTTTATTAAGCCGTAAAAAATATAGGGGTAGATAAACTAAGCTAATGTTCAAATTAGTAATATGGTGTCTGTATTTGAATTTATATGTATTGATAAAGGGTTAAAGTCGCCATTTTGTAGTACAACCCTTCCATATAATAATCTCATTAAGCGGGGTGTCTATAGACGCTAGCCAAGCGTAAGAAACGGGGTTTTAAAAGGGGTGAAATAGGCCGGGTTGTCTTTGATATTAAACCCACCGTTGGTCATAGCAAACTGTACATATGTAATAATAAGCCAGTCGAGGCAATTAATCGGTTAGGGAGCTTTGAAATTTGATTTTTCCGACTGGTATTTGCTGAGGATCGCTTGCATAATCACAGGACAAGGCAGTAGACAGCCAGCGACATCCCTCATTCCGGTAGAGTAAACCGGGATTTTGTCACGATTCATTTACCCGATGATTCTAAATTGAATTTTGTGAATTTTAATGTTTTGGGGTTGATTGCTAAATGTATTTTATTACATTTTAATAAATTGTCGTTTTAACTCCAAGCTATTTGGTAACATGAAATTAATTGAATATTTCTCATTACAAATTAATTACAAATAAAAATTTATTAATAAATGAATAGAAATTAATGTTATGTAAATCTGAGAAAGCAAATCTAAACCAATTTTATCAATTTTAGAACACGTTAAATACCTGTTGAAGTGTTATTACCATGTCTTTTATGTTTAATTATTTTTTAATCAAGGGGAGAAGAGGTACAATTTGTGACAAAAATTTAGGTAGGTACTGTGAAAAGCAAGGACCGATTATAAATCAAGATAAAAACATTTTTAATTAATATATTTCAAACTTTCTAGGTCAGTTCCCAACCTAACTAATGCATCATTAGGTCAGTTTTGTTCTAAGTAATGAATTTTCCGAAAAATATCCTTACCAAAATGGCCCATTGACTTCAATGATGTCCCAATTTTCTGTAGAACCTGACAGTGCAGAAATATTAGACAGGCTTTACAAACAAAATTTTGTTTTTTGCTCGGTTTTTTGTATCTGAAGATTTTTTTTTTAAGGACTTATTTATATACGTCCTGGCGAAGTTTAACTTTAGCTATTCTACCAGGACATTTTAACGTACTGAATTCGATGCCATTGTCCGTTTTGTTCCATCACGTCAGAATTTCGAAATATCTAACCTCAAAGTGCAAAAAGGCCATTTTTGACTGTTTTCAGGACTTAATATTTCGATGACTAATCGTTGTGGAGTAAAATCGACTACGAGATCGAATTTACCTTTTCAAAATATACGAAAATCAAGTATTACAATATAGAGTGTCTTTGCCTTTAGATTATGCATTAATCATTATCTTAACAGCAAAAAATTCAGTAATTCCACAATTTATTTACTTTTTATTCCATAATCATGATACCTGGGAGTTTTCGGTGTCACTGTTTTTAATTAAATCTGATGCCAAAATTAACCAATTTAATGGATGACACAAAATGGCGGAACTGGGACTATATAAACTTTTGTGTTTTTTTTTAATTTAATGTCTCGAAATTCTCTGCAAATATATACAAGGGGATGTATTCGATCGTAAATTCGATCCCGTAGTCCATTTTACCCCACAAAGATTAGTTATCGATATATATTAACACGTTAGCTGCCACGTGATTCGCCATTGACCCACGTCATTGCATGATTACCACGCCATTCTCAACGGATTTAAAAAAATAAAAAACGCGAAAAAAAAATTTTAATTCACATTAAGCCAACAGTGCTAAGACAGTTACATTACCGTAGCGCCATTGGAAGTTATGTTCCATTAGAAATACATAGAAACGTGGGTCAACAGCGATCCACGTGGCCTGGAAATCATCTATTTATTGTATTAGGTTATCGGCGGACCACGCGGCTTCCCAGTAATCAATATGATTATATATGGGTGGCAGCTAACGTGTTAAGTCCTGAAAACAGTACAAACTGGCTTTTTTGCACTTTGAGGTTAGGATATTTTGAAATCCTAACGTAATGGCACAAAACGGACAACAGCATCGAATTCACCACGTGAAAATCCTCCGGAATTACCTAGTTTGGTGGGGGGAGTCTAAAACCATAAAAGCTTGTGTGTTCCTGTTAGGCTCGCTGTTAGGCATATAATATTTAAAATAAAGTAGTTGATCACTTTTAAGGCACATATAGTATCGTCAGTGTATTTAATGACACACTGATATAAAAACTGATAACAACTGAGACAGAAAATAGCAAATGAAAAATAAAGAGCGCAGGCGTTAAGAGCCCATGCTAAGGCAGTTGCGCTTTATCATAAATACTACTTAGGTACCTACTTAAGGTGAGAGCTAAAAACGACAACTACCTAAATACCGTGAAACTACAAACTATAACCATTAATTATTAGCTATGTGATTCGTTTTGACGTTATTCGTCCTTAAACCCTTATACGGTAATACAGACTTTAGTTTTAATTAATAGGTTAATAATTAAACTGTAATCACCATCTGTATGCCAATTAGAGTAATTTTGCAACGAAACCATCACGTCTAATTATGCCTAATTTAGCACTAATTTACAGACAAAGGCATAGTGGTGTAAGTTCAGCAAAGATATTAAAAAATGTCCAAATTAATTAAAAAAGTAATAGGGGATTTCTCCATTTACTTGTGACTAATTAATTAGCAAAATATTAAATAATAATGTTGTAAGACAGAATCTATTCAATTTATAATTATTTCTAGTTATAACCATAAATCCTTTATTTTAATGCAAAATACCGATTATTGGTTATGGTTAACTGAATGACAAATTTATTATAGAATATCAGAATTAAACGTAATCGTCCAACCGTGATTTCCTTTACAAATAGTTTTTTTTTCAGAGTAATATAAAATATTATAAAACATAAGTACTGACACTAGGTAAAATAAATTCAATTTGTGCAGTCACACAATAGAATAAAAAAAATTGATATTTTGAACATAAAATCGACACTGGTATTTTTGCAGCAAAATAACCATAAAACGTAAAGATGCTGTCTTAGAAAAAACATTTTATTTATATATCCATTTCCAAGACCTATTGTTTGTAACAAGTGTTTTTTAACCTATATATTTTATACAATGCAGTCGTATTTTTTTCTACCTTGTACTATTGATTTTGCTTATTAACTCCAACCGCATACTTCATGACCTTGCCTTAACCGGTAAAAATAAATCATCTTCAATGACACACATTTAGAAAACAGCTGCTTTAGTCATAAATTTATACTCAATACTCTTATGTAAAAAAATATTATTAAGAACCAGGCAGGTCTCAAAAACAACAAAAGTATAGAAAAAAGAAAAAACCATCACATTTCTACTAATAAAATAACGAGTAAAATAATGAGTATCTAAACCATCAAACACATACAGTCTATATGCAAAGGGATTATAATGCAATAAAACCGTTTAGTAAACTTGAGTGGGCTGAGATGGAATGTTTAAGGATATAATGTGAGCAAAGTGTGAAATAAAAGAAAATAAACAAATTGACATCCTGCATTTTATTCACTCCTTGCCGAATGTAGTAAAGTGCAAACTGGGTAAGAATAATACTATTACTCCCATCACTGGAGCTCGCCGCTAGGACTGAGTTCTATTAATAACGTACGAAGCGATATATTATTATAATAACGATATAAATAATAAGCTCCTCTTTGGGTTAGTGGACAGAGCAAAAGTAAATGATTCCCACTAATTTCCATATTCCCATCGTCGTCATTTTTACTTAAATATATTATAATAGTTCCTGCACATAAAACACCATAGGACAAAAACTGTAAACTCTAAGTAGAAAATATGGAAATGAAAGAAATCGCCTAGTTGCAGGTTATCTGTGTTGCCACTAATTTTCGATAGACTTGGGTGGCTTCGTAACTGGACTAGAGAGGTGCATCAGAAAAAAAAACGATAGTTAAAAATGATTCCTTTTGGGTAGGTTGCGGGAGGGCAACTACCTCTACTTGTCGGGTTAAGCCTTTGCCCCTACTTGGCTCCACTCGCAACCGGCGCCCATGTCATTGATTATTCATCAAATAATATTTAAATGATTGTAAATGATTAATTACAAAAAATAAGAGCTGTGTCAATTTTATTCTAAAATTTAATAATTAAACGCAATTGATCAACCGTGGTTTTCTTTATAAACAATTTTTTACTCGAAATATAAATACGGAACACTAGGTGATATAAATTCGTTTTGAGGGGACCGCAAACAAAGGTATTTAAAAATGAATATTTTGGGTACGAATTCGTTATGCTGTCCCAAATGACAGGTCGCTAAACAATATTTATTTCTTTTACAATATTTCTGGGCCATGTAATTTTTTGGTAAACTATTGAGCAGCAGGTGGCAGTTAAATATAATTTACAACTCCGAACGGGCCATAATTCAATTTTCAGAATAGTGAAATGTAACAGTTGTATTATATTCCCTAGGCTTACAACCCATCTAATTTTAATATACAACTGTGTATAATTTATTTGATTTAGAGTGCATATTTTTATTTTTGTTAAAAAATAGTTATCTTTTGTGTAATAATTCTATTACGAATGTATTTAATACATAGCAAATCGAAGGTGGCAACTGGCAACACTGTTGTTTAAAACCGACATAAACATATTTCCACCTAATTTCCATTCAAAAGGAGTAGTCTAAGACCTATTTTTAGCTATTAGTGTGTACTAGTGTAGAGGAATTGTATTTAAACATCAGATAAATTTGGAACTACATACCATTGTGTATATCTCGCCTTAATCACTTAATTTACTAAACTAAAAATAAAATAGGTACCCAAAGACAAAACATTTAACTGAAAATAATATACCCTTTAACGCATTTGTTTAAAATTTCCCTCTATATCAGTATTTATTTACTTAGTAAATTCTTAAAAGGCATGTAGGTTGTATATAAAATATACCTACTGGGTAATCTATACAAACCGATATTTTTCTTTTTCCGATTTATTTGTTTTTGTTTATTTAAATCGTAAAATTATTTTATTAAATTCCAGATTTTAAATTTCCATAAAACACTGCTTGGCATTAAAATCTAAAAGCGGATAATTTGAGCATAAAATTGTACAAGGATAAACAGATTTTTATTTTAACAATATTTTTCCACTACTCACTTAATTAATTGTGGGCTCGTTCATTTGAAATTTTATTAATAGAGAAAGTGGTCATGCACAGAATTTGTACATCTTTGTGTGTTTTTTATTTATCTCCATTGTGATGTATTTTTTGTTTATAACCATTTCGTGATCATTTTCTACTTGAATATATAAAAAATAAAGCGATATAGTAGATTATTTTCACTCTCAGAAAAATTCGCAGTGTTATGAGTTATGACCACCACCAGTGTGATAGTCAAAAAGTCTCTGACCAAGCAGTTTATACAGTACGACCCGAGCTACGGCCATTATTACACAAATTTGCTACAATATTTATTTTCATAAAAAATACCCAGATCGGTACATTTTTTATTCCAATTGCATTGAAACTAAAATTATAAAGTCTATATTCGAATTATAAAATTATGGAATAATTGTTTTAAGGAGATATACAATTTTTACCTAAACATGTTGAAAATACAAATTCATTTTCAGCTAGAAACAAAAATAGAATAATCGTTTTAATGAAAATCACGAAAAACGTAAATTTTTAATTTAAATTGATCGTATTTTAAAATTGAACTTACTTTGTCTAAAATTTAAATGATTGAAATGCCAGAACAACTGAAGCAAAATGGATCAAATATGAAATTTTTAAACTGTTAATTAGATCGACTTTCCACGTGTTTAGAAAAAAATGACATATTTCGTTTAGAAAAATACCGAGAATAAAAACCACTGGGTGAAATTTGTGAACCTGACATCTCTTTTGGAAAAATCTTGTCCGTTTTCTCCTCATTTCCTTTAATTTTCCATGATTTACTAAATTACAAGCCAGAACCTGAAAAGGTTGAAGTTTAATAACTCTTAAATCCTGTGAACACTTTCCTTAGTTTACTCCCAAAATTATTTATGTAAAATAATTCATATTAAATGTTTCACTTTCCAAACGTCTTCAACTTCGATCCTAGTTCGACAAACTGAGGTGACTGAATTTGCTGAATCTAAAAAATATTTGCAAATGTGAAATATTTTGCTCGAGCTTATTTTTCCGTTTCAAAGGTATTCATTTTTTCCAGATATATTTATTAATTTACTCTAATAAAAATGAGTATTTCAAGTTACTTACTATATCGTTGGTTAAACGCATTGATTAATTTAAAAAATAATAGTAAATACAATAATACATAATACAACCGACTTTTTTGTGGCCACCCGGTATATTGCATTAGCGTCGCGTGTTATGCGAGGTATATTTTTTTTCCTTACATATCGAAAGAAATCATATCAAACCCTTCTGTATAAAGACTATTCGTTGAAAATAAAACAGTAAAGTACACAAATAGTTTCAACACAAATAAATATAGAGGCCATATACTCAAACAAATACACTGAATTTAAATAAATATTTTATGGTTCCTATTCAAATAAATGGGAATCGTATTTTGTTAGTAATATTACATAATTACATGATATAGATAAACAAAATAATAACTCTGCGCTCCCTAACATAAATTATAAACAAACAGAAAACCATAAGGGCATCTTGTAGAGTTAAGGTCGCTGTTAATGAAAATGAAAACATTCGTGACAGTGGATTAGTAACAGTTAATATTGCAAGAAATATATTTGGTTGACTGAAATAAATTTTATGAAATAAATATTAAATTAAGTATGAAATTCATTTCTTTATGCGATTATTATCATAATATTTCAGATTATATAAAAAACTATTTTATGAAAGAATAAAATTGTTTTATTTTATTTCTTACATGAAGGTTATGTAAGTTAAAATATTTATTATTTTCAAGTTTTAAACGCTAAATTCCGTCGAACAACTAAATTTGTGGAATTTATTACATCGCATTCTAATTTCCAAGATACTTTCTTATGTAAATCATAACTTTCGCCTACGCAAAATTTATCTTTTTTATATTTCAACCGCTACGCTACTGAAATATTTCCTTTTTTTGACATTTAATATATTAAATATATTATAATACATAATGTGCACATTGTATAAGAAGGTAAAGGTACATACTTTTATTAAAAACCAAAAAATATGAATCTTTTTTAAGATTTTTTAAGAGATAAGTATATTAACGCTATAAGTGAGGCCACATGTGTTATAAACCTAAGAAAAAAATCTTATGCAGGAAGGGGCTACATAGTTAGAGACAAAATAACCACACACATCACATTATCCAAATACTGGGATTATGGCCAAAGCACATGGTTTGTAAGGCCAAAAAATTATATAAAAAAATACTGGGATTAATTAATACCTCGACCGCGAATCGAATCCGGAACTTCAAGTGTGCTTGTCTTTGGACCAAGCAGTCATATTATTATTCTTAATATTTTTTAGAATACCGAAACAGTCCATTTCACCAAGTGGAGGATATTTTTTACCCTTGTAACACTTCTTATATACAGCAAAAAAAAGGAAAAGGAAAAGAAGAAAATTTATAAATTGGCACAAAAAACATTTAAACAATATACCCTATCTTTGCTTTTGATATTTTTTTTATAAATAAATTTACTCAATAGTCTATGGCCTGGCATATGTCCTTAGAAACAGAATTCACAAAGTCATATTTCTATATAACATTTCTAAAATAAGTCTTTTATTTAAATTAATTTCGTGTCTAAAATTGTGACATTATTGGAATATAAAAATGGGGACTAGTGGAAAAGGACTGTGCTGCAAGTGCAATTTTGTTTGTTTATCTATATTTATTATTTTGCAAATCATTTTTATAATTAGATACGATTCCTAAATTTTTGTTTATTCCTATATAACAACCAAAACATCCTGGACAATCAAATATATAAAATTTGATTTATCTAATGGTGGTGTGTCGGATCTTTAAGAAAGGTGTAAAGAGATTTCACAGTTTTTATTGAATACTAATTTTGAATACTTAAACCTTCTAAATCAGGTATTTTAATTTTTTGTTGTATTATTACAATTAAGTACATATTAAGATTTTTATTGATAGGAGGGATCACTCAGTGGTAATGCTCTATGTTTAAGGGATTTAATTACAGATATTTTTTGGTGCCAATGGATGTTAAGATAAATAATCAATAATTCCAGAGTTTATGGGTTTTTGAGTTTATGATATTTTCTGTTCTTGATAAATAAATTGTACATTAGGGGAAACTGTATTGAAAATATCAAAAATCTTAATACTATCTTTATGTATAGCTGTCAGAATGTCATCAACATAACAAAATAAAAATTGGACTGAAAAAGGATGTACTTGTAGATGATATTATTATCCCGAATCAGGCATACCACACAATTAATAACTAGATATATTAATCAGAATATAGCAAGCCTTATTAGTAGATATGTCTATTATAAATACGGTGGAATTATATAGATTAATGTATAGCAAGTTGTACTATTAAATCTAAATAGACGACACAAGTTTATTAATTGAAAATTATGGCCTATTTCACGGTGCGTTGGAAAAGGTAAACATGTGCGGTACACATATAACTCAACTATAATTTATGGTTTGTCCGCTATAACTTATTAATATGGTATAAAAATTCAACTCGACATTATGGAGATTAGTGGAAATAAATAAAACATAATTATCTAATAGATAAAAACGGTAGCTTTTTAAATTAAATTGACCATAAAGACAATGTGGATGTGAACCTATTAGTAAGGATTTAATGTAGGTGATTTAGAAATGTATAAAGCTTATAATTTAAATTTGAATAAGTTGATAAATATTACAATCATATGTAAAGTATTATAAGGGTTACTTGATAAAAATGCTTATTACATACAGCTTGCTATTTTTCATAATTTATATATTTCTATTCAAAACATGACATTGTAACTCTTTTAATAATTCTAATATATTCAAGATATCTATCGGTATTATTTCTGTTATATAAAGCAACATACTAATACAATAAAATACATAAATAAAAAATTCGTAAAATATTGTGAGTTTGCATAAAATATCGATAAAATTTATAGACCCACGCCCAGTTTATATCTGAAGTACAAAATTCGGAATTAATTAACAACATATATATTTGTGCTACTTCAAATTCTTTCTCCAAATTAACATTTATTTCCTAATCTAATTTGGTATAATCAACATTTTTTGTTATATTACTAGGTATATGCTTCATTTTTCGCCTAATACCTTACAGCTGTTTCATCCTGCCACGCACCCATAGAAGATTTAAAGTAATTATGTTCATAATGTTGAATAAATATGCCTCTTTGGGGTCATGCAGGCATTGTATTTTCGGATTAATTTTTTGTACAATTTTGATTTAAAGTTGTGACATTTGGTCTCACGCAGAGAAGGAAATCCATAACGGATATTTTGACACATCTAAAATAAATCTAAATAATTGCGTTGTCATGCTAATTTAATGCTGCCTTTGTCGAAAGTAAATATAATTAGAAAATATTGTTATATATTATAGTGGTAATAGTATATTACGTAATGAGAGTTGTAAATAGCATATTACGCACGAATGGAAAAATTGCGCACGATGCCGCGTAGCGGCGAGTGTGGCAATTCCATGAGTGCGTAATTGCCTTACAACTCGAATTATGTACTATACTTTACCTACGATCGTATTTATTGAAATTAAAACACAATTTTGTATTATTTGTTGCTTATGTCAGTTTTGACAGAGCTAGAAAATTAAGTTTTGCACCTGCCATTTTTAATAATTTTAGCCTGGTGTCAGAAATATGAACTACAAGTGTTGTGTAAAGTAGGTCACGTGGTCACATTGCATTGCACCTCAGCGGCTGAGAGGTTCAATTTACGTAGGTGGCGGAGAGTGCGTTTTCAGCTATTTACGTTAGTGATCGTAGGTAAACTATATTTTGTTGACTGTTTAATTTGTTTTTAGGATATGTTTCATGCTATTGATCACATCGAAACAAGAGGCTCTCTTCGAGATATTGCTCAATTTTAGAAATATAAATTATGTACCAAAGAACTGAAACTAAAATAATTACTAAAATAATATTACTAATAAATTCGATCGTGCGCAAAGTCCTCAAAATAACTTGCACGCGATTTAGTGCAATTTTGTTTCAGTAAACTTTTTACTACTTAATACCTCACATAAACCTAAACTTCTTACACTGAGAGAAAAATTAAAACGGTTACTGGGTAGTTAAATTAAAAAACTAGTAGAGGATGGATTTTAATAAAGCATTTCTTTTTTCGTTATCTTTATTTCTTTGGTTCTGTATTGTAATGTATTTAACATTAAAGATTACGAAAAGCGAATAAGTATAGGCAGTGTGGAGGGGGTCATTTTTGTCCATGGCCTTATCGTCTTGCCCGCGTCTTGTAGTTTTTCTTATTTTGTCTCGTTTTAAACACCTTGAACAAAAGCAAGTCAGATCTTACTGCGCTGCTAATGAAACAATAATAATAATAATAATAATAAGATTAGCTTCAGGAATAATAAATGAGCGTTAAAATCATCCTTTACGGACCACTTAACACCAAATGCTTAACTTCTTTCAAATGAAAGCTACATCAAATAATTCAGGCCTTCTTCAGAATTACCTACTTATCATGACTAAAAAAATAAAGCTCAGATAAGCACGACCACTTCGCATGCCATACTTCAAATTAACTTCATAATTGCCATTTTCTCATAATATTGTAGACAATTAATGTTTAGTGACGAACCCAAATTTGGATTTTGATGTTATCGTGGAAATTTAGGTAACTAGGAACTTGCGGGTAAAGATTCTACACTTTTTTCGGTGGCTCATTATTTTAATAAATGACGATTGACATATTATGTCCATCCATAAGTAATACGTTCCAGCCAGTTGATTTGCTTATGCTTATATTATACATATATTACAGGAGTTCTTGTCATTAAATTTCAACAGAACAATGTTCCTTCCTAAAGAACAAGCTTTGCAATATTTATTTTAAGACAGTAATCCATTGGTGTTGGCTATCAAGATTTCCTGATTTGGCACTACGTGAACAAATATGGGACATGATGAGTAGAATGATTATGCAGAATGGGTAAATAATTTATGGAGACACCTGAATAATACTTGATCCACCAGAATACCAAGGTGGTGTGTGGAGGTGTGCATTAAAGTTTTAAATTGAGCCAAACCAAAGATTTCATACTGAAGAGGATCTGAAACTGTGACGTAATTCGCGTCATTTAACAATTGTCGGACGGTGTTTATATAAATAGGTATACACGGTGGTGAATTTTTCGATGCCCACCATTGGTATCTCGGAAACTATAAGATATAATAGACGATCGGTTAAATTAGACAAAAGTTGCGCTGTTTTATACTCTACAATTTCCTGCTGAGAAATGATGGATATCTTGATTCGTTCGCGGTTTATCCTGAAAAAATTGAAAATCGTGATTTCAAAACAAAATTAATATCTTCTATACCATTTATGCGAATTTAATGAAATTTGGCAAGGTTATATTTTTGACCACTACCAACCGAATGGCGTTGTTAAAAATTCTCTAAGTCTTCTAGATTTTGAGCAACGATAGTCAACCTTTTTTTTTCTTATGGTCGCCATATTGGATTTTTACACCATTATTTAGAGAAAATAATTCTCTTTTCACCTATGTCTTCAAAACTTTTTTAAAAACATGTTGATGTTCGAATTATTGTAAAAATAATTTATAAAATCCAGTATGCTTTGGAAAAATAATTGCAAGCAACATTGTAATCCAAACGCTATTATTAAATTGTACATTCGTAAAAAATTATAGAAAAATGCAGGTTATTTAAACTCCTATTAAATATTACAAACAATTAATTTATTAAAGAGTCAAGAAAACAAATAATACTATTTTTATTTTATAAATTGTTTAAAATATTTAATAGGAATTTAAATAACCTGGCATTTTTCTGTAATTTTGTTACGAGTGTACAATTTAATAATAGCGTCTGAATTACAATATTGCTTGCAATTATTTTTCCAAAGCATGATGGATTTTATAAATTATTTTTACATTAATTCGAATATCAACATGTTTTTAAAAAATCAGTCTATTTTGGTGACATAGGTGAAAAGAGAATTATTTTCTTTAACTAATGTTGTAAAAATCCAATATGGCGGCCATAAGAAAAAAAAAGTTGACTATCGTTGTTCAAAATCTAGAAGGCTTAGAAAATTTCTAACAGCGCCATTCAATTGATAGTGGTCAAAAATATAACCTTACCAAATTTCATTAAATTCGCATAAATGGTATAGAAGATATTATTTTTTCTTTGAAATCACGATTTTCAATTTTTTCAGGATAACCCGCGAACGAATCAAGATATCCAGCATTTCTTGGCAGGAAATTGTAGAGTATAAAATAGCGCAACTTTTGTCTAATTTAATCGATCTTCTATATCTTATAGTTCCCGAGATACCAATGGTGGGCATCGAAAAATTCGCCACCGTGTATATGCGTTCAATATTAATAAGTGAATCTTTAATCAAAAGCAGTTTTAATAATTTTGAGAAAACATGAAAGCAAAATGCATTTTTGTGAAAAAAGTTATAAATTAGTTATAAGTTAGCATGCCCCTAGCTAGGCACACCGATTACTAAACCGTGTTCAGGAAATTTGTGGATACCCCTCGGTATATATATTTTCCGATAATAACTGCATAATTTGTACTTCGCATAATGCAAGCGAGGTTCTAAATCCGTGAAGATACATTTTTCTAAACTTTTTAGCTAATAAGACACAATATTGGTAATAAAAGTATACATTGATATTAATGATGCCAGTTGCAAAATAATGTTCGAATACAATTAACAATATCTAAATTGTCAATCTAAAAATATCATTCCCACATTATAAAGCGCAGACAAATAAAGGAAACTTTAATCATAATATGACCTAAAAATACACGAGAATGGACGGTGAAAAATATTTTTAGTCTTTTATGATTCTGTTGATCTATAATCAAAATCCAATAAAATATCCACATACCTTCAACCTATTGACAATTCACAAATCTTTATGACTTACCATATTTTGTTAAACCATTTATCCGTTTTTTATATGATCATGATGCCATTCAACACGTTATTTAAATGAACCAACTGAGCAATATATTACTAAGTTAACTTAATATCTACATTTGCAGAGTCCAGGTAAAGTTTTAAAGCGAAAGCAAAACGTACAAAACAGTGTTATTAAGAAGATTTTATCAGCGTTATTAATTTTATTAACGTTAAAAGGCCTACGCGTTAAAAAGAAATATTGCAATATCAGATTTTGCTTTTTGCGGCTCGGTTTGTGTTTTGTACTAAATTTATTACAGTCGTGTTTAAAAGAATCATAAATTTTTATGTATAATATTCAGGCAGGTCTGCATTATATGGATATAGTTTGAAGTTACTAACCTTGACTGGAATTGTCCGCTATTGAATGAACTTTTTTTAGTATACTATATTACAACTCAACAGTGTCTATCTGTATTGACGTTAAAGGTAGTCAACGCTGTAAATTTGTATTTATTTTGGATGGGCCAGGTGCACACATTTGCATGATATAGCAATAACTTTATGGCCGGCTAAATTTAATTTACAGGTTTTAAATATTTTGACTCTACATTTTATCAAGGAGGCACACTTAAAGTGCCATAAATTGTTGAAAAATAAATACTGCATTTTATTTATAATTAAAGATGGTCGTAAATAAGTAATAACTGTTTCGTGTGAAAACATATCACTACGTGGTTCGGATAATTATCAGTTTTAATATTTTAGTTACGTTTCTGTATGGCACCATTAATAAACAATGGTGACACGAAGTAAGTGTAGATAGAGCTTAGGGTTTTCTCAGTGTCGCAGCCGAGGCGGTCAAAATCAAAACTGAGGGAAAGCAGAGCAGTTTGCATTTTGTCAATTATGTTGCACAAGCAAATAATCCCTTTTTTGGCAAAGAAGTTCGGTAAAATTTACAGATTGGGGGTAGCTCGCAAATACGTGCATGCTGGTGATCAATTAGCGTCATAAATGCAGTATGCATAATAAAATCATTGAATGTAGCTAGTTAGCAGTAAAATCAAAAATTTTTCCCCAAAATTATATTTAGGTACTTAACACCAAAGTATTTATTTTTAGATTAAGTAAAGGTTGAAATTAAAAGTCTTGCATCTCCAACTCATTTTTTATATTGAAACCGGTTTCGAAACGTGCACACTAGTTTCGAAGTTCCGAAACCGGTTGCAATATAAAACAGGAGTTGTGAGATACAAGACTTTTAATTTCAACTTTTCCTATATCTATAATATTTACTCGCATATGGATACTCCTCAGAATATTTATTTTTTCTTTAAATGCAGGTGAAGTTACGAATATTAATTAAAACAACAAACTGGTTTGTAAAGTAGATGGCAGCTTGAAACATTGTCAAGAAAATACTTGTTGTTTTCATTTGTAGATAGGATACAAATTTTATACAAAATACACACAGAATCACAGTTCCTGACTGAGATTTATGAGTTTAATTACACATGTGTTTTGCAATCATGAAATAAATTAAAAACTACCAGAACGGGAGCAGGTTTAGAGTGAAATAATTTTTTGTTAAGAGTTATCTCTAAAAATATGTACGAAATTCACTATAAACATTTCAAATCGCCAACTGCATTGAAAATAATTTGTTTCGACTATTGACTTAATCGAGATTATCTTCGATTAAGAATGAATGCTGGTAAGAGTAGGAATTTATTCCTGCCATTCAAGCTCACCATTAATAGCTCTGAATTTTCCTCATCTCAAACAATTTGGGAAGTTTTTAAAAGTTTGAGTATGCCTGCCGAAACTGACATTAGATTTGATACAAACATTTGGAGGAGGTACCTACACCTGATTTTACCTCGGATTTTAGCATTTAATTTATGGAAAATGGATGTGTGGTAACGCAGGATAAAGTTACAATTTGCAATAAAATGGTGCCCAGTTATGAATAATTTTGAGTAAAATATTTTCTTTGTGTGAAATCATTTAAATAATTTAAATAATTTTTAAGGTATTTTAATGGAGACTTCCTGCGTTATTACCAATTTAATTACAGTACTACTTAATACTAAGCATTTTGGACATAAGTTATTTCCTATTAAAAAGAAAATATCGACTTTAAGACGACCCTATATCATTCTAACAGAACGTTGAAAGAATTAAGAGAAACTCTTCAACTCGACAACAATTAAAGTCACATAATTGGTAATTCAACATTTCCGAGTTTACTCTCTTTGTAATATCATCGTAATTTTCACCTTTTAATAGAATATCATCCAAACCTGTAGACTTGTATATTCCTAAATTAGCCCAGTCTATTCCTAGGTAAATGTATATGATATCTCTTCCAATACACATGAAACACATTTTTTTAATATTTAAAAAAATCATTGTAAATCATTAGTGTAAATAAAGATAATTTATTGAAATTAAAAATTATGTAAAAAATATGAATCCCTATCCGGTATTGACCTACCATATAATATGGTAGTAGGGGTAGTTACATGTTTGGATTCGGTAATATTCAAAGTGTTTTTCTCGTACCAATTCAATTACAATTCCTGGTAAATGCCGTCAATTGTTTCGCATAAGAATCTTGAGTATTTTATATCCTGGCTACATACGTATGTTGTAATATCAGTAAATATTGTTGTATATGTTAACAGTAAACAACAACAGTCAGCCTATGGTGACAATGTACGGCTGCAAGTTGGCTTCCTAATATTAGTATTCCATGAAGATGCATAGGGTGACAGTGGTGCAGCATACGGGCCCACCTGCGTCGACTATTCGCTATTAGTATCATATCTCGCCAGACGTCCTAATTACTTCTTTAAGTTGTCATAAATGCGAGGCGCAGTCATTTGTCCCGTCCGCGACGTTTTGTCATTCTTTTATTAATTAATATGGCGCGTATCCATCATGCAGCCCTCATTAACTCCGAAAGGACCAATTTACAACTCGCCTACTAGTTATTTAAGCACTTCCACTTTTCTGCATGCCGATTTATAACCAAGTCGCGCGCAGTCATTATTCTTTCAAATGTCATCAGTCTCACTCAAAATTATTTTTAATATTTATTGCTTGTCTGGAGGACTCGCAGAGACAAATTCCGGAGTTTTTGTTGGTTGCACTTGGCTTATATCACTGGTAAACCGCGCTAGTTGCTACAAGGTACACGAGAATGACAAGATGCATACCTACTAGATGCGAGCTAAAATTAGATGGAAAATTTATTTGGTAACTATTCATTGCTTATTTAAAGATGTAAATTAGACAGATAGATACGCAGACAACACTTCCAGAATTAATTTTGGATACACCGCCATAATCTTATTGCTGTCTAATTAATATTACAACTTGCCCACAAAAATACCTAGCTGTGGTATTATTGTTAAAATGGTGGGAACTAGACGATTTTTTCCTCGCTGAAGAAATAAGTGGGAAAATCTTTAGACCATACCCATTGATTAAGGAATCATTCCTTAATCAATGACCATACCAAACATAGTAGAGTACACTCAAAGTAGCTTTGCTTCTAAAATGTTACGCAATTTAGAGCAATAGAATATAATATTAATAGATAATAATATTTTAAAGTTAGGTAGGTTAATCCCATATGAGCAATTATTGTTCATATTGTGGAAATAAAGAATAATACTCATAAAATTCAATAGAATGGAATTTTATGAGTATTATTCTTTATTTCCACAATATGAATAATATTTTAAGCTATCTATAAAACTCATACAAAAAGGTTCATAGTATATATATGGCACAGTAGGGGTTTAGTTTTTCTAGCACTTTTTTCAATTTAACTTAACTTTTAACTTTTTTCATCTGAATCTCTCGCGAATCTGAATCTCCTTCATTGGACTGTATATCACATTTTTTTGTAAAAATGGCAATATTCCGTAATTTCTGCTAATTTTACTTTTTTATTTGTAGTAAATAAACGGTGAATATATTTATCACTTCTAATTATGTTGTTTAAAAGAGTGCGCTTTATAGTCAGCTTTTTGGGAAAATTCTGACATAATAGATCTTGATCGTCCTATTGAAGCCGTCTCTTGCGTCAGTGCCATACACTTTTTTAGATGCTATGATCACAAGTTTGACACACCGTTCTACAGCCTTAAGTCTTGTCCACACAGAGGCAACAACTGGCGACATCCATGTCGACTTTCGTCGTTTCTTGTCATAAGAAACATGCCGAAGAAATAGAAATGCCGAAGAAATAGAAATCGAGTGTACACATAAAGGAAACATTTTCCATGGAGTTTCTAATTTGGTGAAGTACCTATGTCACAATATTAAGTAGGAAACGAGGTGTCTACACAGAAGAAAAATTTGTCTGCTAATAATTTAATTTTTAGTAGAGTTCTAGAATTTATTGTTCGCGACGATGTGGCAGCTTTCGTTGTTTTGAGTGAAAAAAAAGGCAAGCGAAAAAGTGTTCGGTGCAGCGTTATGTACAAGAGAGAGTCCAAGGAAGCGGTAACAAACGACTGACTGATGACAAACCGTCCACACAAAAGAAATAAGTCTCGCCTTGTCGACGTCTGTAGATTAGTGTCAATTTCGGCAAGCGAAACACGCGACACCGGGAAACATACGTAGTGGCGACATGAGCGACCTGAAACATCTAGCAACAAGCAGCAACTTTGTTTCTAGTCTAGTCTAGTTTAGTCTAGTCATCAATGACAAAAGTTGCTACTTGTTACCTCTGTCTGGACTCGGCTTTGGTGTGACAATGGAAACTTTTGAAATCCGGTTGCAGCGATGTGACAGCCTGTATTAGATTTTTGATGTGAGTAGTGGAGGAGGAGAAATATTGCAACTGTGCGGACCAAGATCACGAGCTGCCAAATCGTCTAAAATTGTAACTCACTTTATGGCAGCAGAAATTTCAAGTAGGTATTGATCCTTGCTCAGCACTTTTCTGTCAACTTGAGGAATACGGCAATCCACACATACAAAGCAAACCAGTGAAAGTTTTTCACAGCCAGCCAGCTTCTTCCCAATCGGTCCGCTGAAGGATTTACGTCCTGTGGTAACACCATCCAAGTGATGAAATAGAAGACGGAACAGCAGTTCATTAAAGTGTAGGAGACATATAGCCCACTGCAGTGGTCCTCCAATATACAGATCGATCTATTGGATACCGCCTTCTTTCCAACCAGTATTAATCACTCCCAATCACATTAATTAAGTTCTTCGAGGGAAATCTCACGTGTAGCGAAATGGAAACTTATGGGTAGAAGCTATATCTTTAGAAATTCTGTAGTACCTCTAGAGGAGAGATACATGGCCTAGACATATTCGTGCTCACGCTAGTGGCGGCATCATCCCAGAATTAAGTTCAATGAATATTAACTATCCGACACAAATAAACTACAAACAATATCATTAGGAGACTCTTCTATCGAGATGTATGTGCCAGAATTTTTCCAAAAATCTGATTTTAACGTGTACTCCTTTAAATAACAAAATTAGAAATGATAAATATGTTCACCGTTTGTTTAATAAAAATAGAAAAGTAAAATTAGCATAAATTACGATATTACACGATTTTTAAAAAAATTGTTTTAAAATTTGTTCGTGTTCCTCATGCACGAAACTTCACATTAGGACCTAAAGCATTTTGATAGTAGCGAGTTTAAAATTGTAAAAAATTTACGAAAAACAACAAAATTTTTGCATTTTTTCAAAACTTTGAGTGTGATACGCGAATGAAAGATATTTTTTATTTGAAATTTTTTTTTCATTTGTTTAGCTAGGTGATAAGCAACTTTTCCAAGGTATAGTGATAGAAAATTAAAAAAATTCTTTTTTGTTCCGTCCTAATAGTAGCACCTTATCATGAAAATGCAGGCAGTTTAAACCTCTCCATTCAAGCTAACATGAAATATCTATTTAAATTCAACCTATAATGCAAAAAAATATTTATTATTAATTATAGGTAACAGACATATAATATCAAATCTGAACTACAAAAAATGAAGTATTTAACTCAATTCGAATATATAGGTTATATTTTTTTAAGTTGAGCGTATAAAAAAATGTTAATTTACCCAAGGCGAACAGCTGTTGGAATAAAAATAGTTTTATATAAATCAAGGAATAAACATTATTATATTGCTGTACTTGTCTCAATAGCTGTTAAAATAGTTTATTTACTAAATGTGTTAGCAACTACTCACAGTAGTAATATTTACAAATTTTGTTGCAGACGTATGAATGAAATTATTAAGTAACACAAAAAGTAGTAAATATATACATATACAGTGTGTCTCCAAAAATGTTTCCTTCAGAATTGTTTGTTTTGCAATTAGATGAATTAAAAAAGCAAAAACAGAGTCAATGTTTACTTAAGAAAAGATACAAGAGAGCGGAAGCTTTTGCACTACGAACATCTGAAATATTTCCACTTCTGTATAAAAGAGCAACAAGTATTTTAATAAAATTGGTTGCAATCAATTTTGCGGTGTAAAAAATGGGAGAAAAAATTTATTGAAACACACTAAAGATCTGAACCTTAGTTTAGACCAATTTATCAACAGTGGTGGAAAGGTTGAAAGGCCAGTAACCAAAATAACCTAGATGGAATGCTAATAAATATATTAATTTGTGGCGGGCTACGTACCCAAAGCAAAAAAAAAAAAAAATTAATTTGTATGCTTTTCGAAATATGTTTTTAATGTACCACAAAGATAGTCTGCAGTATATAAGGGTTATTGATTATAAATTGATTATAAATGTAACCCCTCTTAACTTCGTTATTTTTTGAGATAAAACAAATTTTTAAACAAAAGTTTTAGGGCATTCTATGAACTTTTTTACAACCATATACCTCATAAAAGCGGCACAAAACAACCTTATGTTTTTTTTAATGGAACACCCTGTGTATTTTTGCATAGTATGAAAGTACTCGTTTCCCTGATTTCAAAAATTTATAATATGTTGACGTTTACTATTATATCTATGCCGAGATCTATGCATAATTATTATTGGTTAGATCAATATTTCAGTTTTGCAATAAAAAAAAACAGTACGAAATTTTTATTAATAACAAGATTATATACCTACATACTAAAGATTAAAAAATTATTGTAATAAATTTTCAACGTGTCCCCCATTTTCATCAATACATTTTCTATACCTAACCTTTTGTTTTTGAAAATCATGGCATACTGTTTTTCATTCGACTTTTATGTAAATATATCGAAAATGGCCATAGTAAATGTCAATATATTATACATTTTTGAAATTAGGAGAACGAGGAGTTTAATAATATTCAATCTATTAAAAATAACCTAAATTTGGTTTGTCCGGGTTTTATGAGGCACCCTGTATATTATTGAATATGGTAGCAAGAAAATTTATAGAATGCCCTAAAACTTTTATTTAATTTTTTTTTTTATCTCAAAGATAACGAAATTAAGGGGGGGGTTCCATTTATAACCAATAACCTTGTACAAGGAGGAAGAGGAAATGATGATATGCTAGAAAATATGACAAAATGGCAGTAAACAACGACGTTTACAATTATTGGTAGTAATGGAAATCCATAGAGCAAAAATTTGCTAAAAATGCTTATTACTAAGTAACAAAAAATGAATTACAGTCCTCTCAAAATATTAAAAATTGCTGAATCAGAATCGGCAATTTAAGTTTTAAATTTCCGCCCCACTAATAAAAATCTCCGATACCTCTTCCGCTCTTATATTACTAGCAATTTTGAATGTTATACCGGGTGGCCACGAGTCAATGTACGTCCCCAATTTTTTGGTAGTTTTTGAATTTAAAAATTTCGTTTTTGGTATACGTGAATAAGACAAAAATGGGCTATTTAGACTAACAGGAACGAAAATATCATGACATCAACTTTTTTTTCCTAAATGGAATGACCATGTTTTTTTTGTGGTGTTTTATAAAACGTGAAATTGTAATTGCAGCAGTTTTTTCGAATTTCAAAAATTACAAAAAATAAGTGAGATACGAACGATTTTTTATTTTGTGCAAAATGGCCGCGTCAGATGAATGCGATGTAAGAAAATTACTAAGTAGGCTATGGAAATTATTAGCAAGGTAGTAAGCTTGTCTGTAAACAATAAATTAGTTATTTAAATTACTGATAGATACGACTATTTTTAGGTTTTTCTCAAAAAACGGAATTTAATGTTCATTTTCATTTCCGTAGGGGTCCTATGGAAAATTTTTAAATGTGACCATACTATTTTTTTGATTATTCGGACATAATGATTCATAAGCTTTAATTTTTTAGCCAATAATAATTTCTTAACAAGATCCTTTGTAATAATAAAAGTGTATTCAAAAGGTAAGCACAAATTTAACAAGAAATAATTTGAATGAACTTTTTAAAAACACTTTTATTATTACAAAGGATCTCGTTAAGAAATTATTATTGGCGAAAAAATTAAAGCTTATGAATCATTATGTCCGAATAATAAAAAAAAATAGTACGGTCCCATTTAAAAATTTTCCATAGGACCCCTACGGAAATGAAAATGAAAATTAAATTCCGTTTTTTGAGAAAAACCTAAAAATAGTCGTATCCATCAGTAATTTAAATACTAAATAACTATTTTATTGTTTACAGACAAGCTTGCTACCTTGCTAATAATTTCCATAGCCTACTTAGTAATTTTCTTACATCGCATTCATCTGACGCGGCCATTTTATACAAAATAAAAAATCGTTCGTATCTCACTTATTTTTTGTAATTTTTGAAATTCGAAAAAACTGCTGCAATTAGAATTTCATGTTTTATAAAACACCACAAAAAAAACATGGTCATTCCATTTAAGAAAAAAAAGTTGATGTCACTTCCGGTTCAACCGGAAGTGATATTTTCGTTCCTGTTAGTCTAAAAATAGCCCACTTTTGTCTTATTCACGTATACCAAAAACGAAATTTTTAAATTAAAAAACAACCAAAAAATTGGGGGCGTACATTGACTCGTGGCCACCCGGTATAAGTACACCATTTTCTGTTCTCTTTTAGCGCAGTTTCCTGTTTTCCATATCTTATAGCTCCCATTTAGAATCATTTTTTAAATATCCAAAAGCAGTGTATATAGGTATTGAAGATGAATAGATTTTCCGCAAAGTTGGACAAAATAACGGATTAAATTAAGAATTCTGCTACAAAAACTTTCCTTTTTAAGCTAACAAAGATCGCTTAAGCTAATCCTGCGGTAACATAATTAAATACTGCTTTTACCAAACGTGAACAGTGTTCAAAATTAGCCCCTTCACTGATTTTTTATCAGTTGTGAAAGGGCTTAGGGAGGTCGAATGACATCTCTATCGAACCGGTAGTACAACAATATGAAGATAATGTAAACAATATGACAAGCGTCTAATATGGCACAGGGGCATGAACCCCCCATATGCCTGATTTCACGGGCTAAAGACTTTCAATGGCAGTGACAGGAATAAACTTTTTGTCTGCCTTGTGATATTGTGCAATGTAAACATTTAGAGTAAGAGATATAAGATATATTGAAAAATAGTACACAGCTTTGCCACGGTTTAAAATATGCATTTTTATGGTGTACTACGAGTATAATTATAGCACAAAAAATAATATGCCAATAATAGGTGAGTATACCCGGGAGCTGTAAAAGTTAATGCGTGCTAGGAAATGGTTATTAAAAAGTTATTACACTTTAAAATATTATTGCCTATAAAATATTTCCCACAACTGGGATTTAAAATAATTGTTTAATAGCCGGGAAGGATTTTAATGCTTTTCTTTTAAATTCCCAATAACATGTGAAGAAATTATCACTATATTCGAAACGAACGCATAATGTGTTTATTTTCAATTTTATATTTTACGGTATATGTATTGTATATTACAAACGTGAAAACAGAAGAAATCGTTGTTTAACAAATATCTTGCTCTATGTTCTAAAACTTCAGATTGCAATCTTGGCAGTGGAAGAAATTAGCCCAGAAATATTATTAGCAAAATGAAATGAAAATTTTTCAATAATGTGCATTTTTAATTAATTGATCTTATTAATAATTGGAGGTTTCATACAAAAATATTTATTCGCTTCTTTTTTATGGAAAGCAAAGTTTTTAAGTGATAGGGATAGTATAGTTGTAATTATTATTATTTTTTTTTAGATAGAATGCAAATAATTACGTAAAGTAAACATTGTCATTCATTTTTGAAAATGAGTTTTCATTCGTTTTGTCAGTTCATTGCATTCTATATAAAAAAAGGGTAATTACAACTCTCTTCCCTAAAAAAACTTTGCTTTTTCATTAATAACAAACGAGTAAATATTTTTGCATGAAAGTTAGCAATAATGTTTCAGAGGGTGCTAAACATCATTTCAGTTTATCAATAAAAAAATCGCTAACATGATTTCCTTCAAAATGTGCCTTAGAATTTGACAAAAAACAAAAAAGTATATGTATCTTCAAATTGTAAAGAAAGTTTCCATCGCTTTCTGTTTCTTTTTCCATATGGAGGACACATAAGAGACGATAATTATTTGTACCACAAATTTCTCGGAAGATTCTAATGATGAAAATCTAGGGGGTGCTAATTATGATATTATCGACGATCTATAGGCACTGTGTAACACAGGGATACCCAGAAACTTATATTAACAAGATGTTTATGTTTTTAATTTATTTTGTCAATTATAAATGAACGAGTTAAAAATTTAAAAAAAATCATAGTAGTAACGTCCACGAACTATTTGATAAATCCAATAACTGTAAAATCATACCCCATAACTTGTTTTATCATTTTTTCTCTAAATTTAGCTCAAATATGAGTTATAAGCAAAAACCGGGACCATTTTTTGTATTCTATACATCAGAAATGGATCTAATACTGTTTAATAGTAAGTACCAACTATGACAAGATAGTTGAATTTATGTATTACCAACCACATAATTTATGTCTAATCAACCAGATAACTTACTACCTTCTCCTATCTTCAATATTTACCTGATACAAGATACAAATGAAAATAGCGTCGATAGACAACAGACCTATCAGATCATCTATTCTTTCAAGACTCGTATGTTGTTTTTTCTATATTAAGCAGGGGTATATTATATATGTATAAGTATAATCAGCATCTTTATCTTTTACATTTTCAAAAATCTTGATAATTAACAACTACTTATAGCTTGTCTGTCTTAGAATAGAATGATTTATAAATATCGTAAAACTGGTTTCAATTTGGTGAAATAAAATCAGTTAGAGTTATGGAACTTTGATAATTATAAGAGTCCTAACTTATTCTGTTGATCACGTCCCGTCATATACTTGTACTAGTTGTAAGATTGTAAAAAATGTCATTGCTAACAAAATAATCAAGACAAATTGCATTCAAGGTAAAGGATGTTGTTACTGATATAGGTATTCCACATATTTCTATTTCTTAATGAATTAAAATTGACTGTTCCAATCTGGAGCATTTATAAATTTAAAATCCACATTTATAACGCATACATAAATGCTAAGCAGATTTACAGGTGGCACGTTCGTTATAATAATATCAGAACTTACGTAATTACACAAATTTCTTTCAAAAGTAAAGCCTGTTTCGCAAAAAACGCAAAATATTAATATTATTTTGCCATTTGATTTTTTTTGCACTAATTGCTCAGTCACCATGACCAATGTAAAGTTAGTTAATCTTTATTGTTTTATTTACTATGGATGAATCTTAGAATGAATAATAAGTACAATAATATGCATGTTGATGTCAAAATGAATGATGGAGTTCAAAATAATAGTGCGAGTATCCCAAATTAAATAATATTAGTAAACATGTTAAGCAATAGGGTTTAGTGTCGCCTTACCAAATTTACTATATCTGGTATATACCTCATTAATCAAACACCTAGTGTCATTTGTAAGACGCGTTAGCTGTAAATGAAAAACCAATTAGTCATCTGTGTAACGCTGTCATATTATAAGTTGGCGTACAACAGGGATTCTCATAAACCATAATAAATGATCTATATCAGATACATTTAACGTTACTTTAAAATCGGTATAATACAATAACCAGCTGCAGTACGGATCAAGAGATCTTATCAAAGACTATCTTGTCTCTACGCATATGTCACCAGCTTTGGTACATCACGAGGTACACGTGAGGGGTGTTTAGGCTAGGACAGACAGGATTAAAAATATTTATGTTGTGTGTTTCATTCGCTGAGAATTATATTTTCTATCTTTGAAAAACATTGATTTAGCAACAAAGAACTGCAATTACAAAATATAAACGAACGAAGTAAGTTAAGTGTTCTTTTACGGTTTTTGATTTATCCCAAATTCTGCACAAAAGTTTTAAAATCCTAACTAATTTGAAAGCGTTGAAAATCGAAACAAAAAAACAAATGAAATTTACCGAAAAAATTTAAAAAATTTTGTAAATACAATACAATCCAGATGGCATCCCTCGACACATGTTGTGGTGTGAGTTGTCAGCATGACGTATATTACCATTATTATGCCCACTTTGAATTTATTTATACCAATACCAAACACCATAGAGTTAATCTGCATTTTTGCATAAATTTCAGCTATTCTACCAAGCACTGCTTAAAAATACATCGTATACACTTTTCTCCAAATATAACGTAATTTCGCTACTATAGACATTTTTGCTAATCTCGATACGTTAAAGTAATGGTATTAATTGTATGATAATATTTTACGAAGCTTCCTTGGACAAATATCATTTCATTCCCGATTATCTTTAACCTCCAGCAATACGAAGCTAAAAGTAGTAGTTACACTGTATCGCGTTCCAAAAGCAATATTACATACAATATCATCCTTATATGCGAGACGTATATCACTGAGGGTATATATTAGCATGCTGGTGGCAAACAGCCAAGAGCGTTTTGAAAATATCATATTTACCAAGTTAACATTGGTTTGTCACCTCAGAGAGACGAGGGGCCGTCGCGACGTCGCAAGGGTGTCTAGGCAATGTCACTTTCTGTTAGCCGTTGAATTAAAACCAGTACACTTTAATTTAATGGACTTACTGAACCGGAATTCTACACTGACTTCGGTGGTCGCTTTTCAGAATTAGTAAACTCAATGGAGACAGTGGAATACTAATTTAATTTCTTTTGCCTTTTTTAAAAATGGTGGTCTGACACCGGATGACTAATCGGGCGGTTTTACATTTTATTCCTCCAGCTAATGAGAAAAAATTAATGGATCGGTATTTTAAGACAAACATTTAGTTGCATCAGATTTGAAATATATATAAACTAGTGCAGAAAATATAAAATGCTCGGCTACTTACACTTTAACTTTTTTAGATGCTTCTATAGGACAAGCCCAAAAATTTTAATTTTGCTGATAGAATCATCCAACATTGATTTTCTGCTGAAGAGTAAATTTTCAGGTTAAACAAAAATATGCTTCCGTTTAATTCTTATTTTACAGGTACTATCTACTATAATAATAAAGTGTCAACAGGGTTAATCATTTCTGGTTTTACGAATATGTTTATTCACAAAAAAGATATAAGTATTTTGGATGAATGATGAAGAAATGTAAGATGGTAAAAAATACAATAAATTTTTCCCTCATTGTTAGTTCTGTGTGATGTCCACATATTTATTTTATTAGACTTCTAAACTAAGTAGTGTGTTTTTGCACGTTTTTCTATAAACATGAGAGAAAGGGATGCAATTTTCTGGACTATATGATTTGAAATAAAAGATGACAATGCTTGACTGCCTCTAGTAGACTCATACGCGAGCCAATTATTATTAGTTTTTATTTTTGGTTTTGGTTTTAAGTTTGAACATGGAGTGAATATTTTTTTTGAATTTAGCTATTTTATTGATAAAAAAATGTGTTTAAAAAGCCAGAGTACAGACATTTTGTTTCAACTATGGCTTATAATTTTGTTTCTTTTGTTTTTTGGGATTTAGTACCACATTCTTGAATAGTCCCAGATAATCTAAGAAATATCTGGGTTTTAAAAATAATAACTTTATGCCTCTGAGTTTATAATCATTTATTGTTATGGTTACTTACCAAATAAGGATGGTAGGTACTAACAGTTCGTATTAAAGGAATCAACCGAGGGGTAAACCGCAGGTAAAATTGTGCAGGAAACTTTTCTAACTTCCCTCAAACTTCATAGGACTTTCTACAAACTTTCTCAAGTAACTTCCTCTAACTTCTCACAACAACCTTGTACTCCCTCCAACTTTCTAGGATTTCCCCAAACTCCAAAAACTTCGTCAAATTTCTTCGAAGTTCCCCAAACGACAAACTTCCCACAAATTTTCACAAAGTTCCCCGATATTATCTTGATTTTTTATTATATAAATTTTACTGTGCATCGCATGTAAAACTTCTAATTTTTCCTTGTCAGCTAGAAGAAATGAAGTTTTTCATAATTTCTACGGGTTATTTTCTATTTTAGTTTCATGTACATAGTCATTAATATTGGAGACAACATTTTAGTAAAGTGTAAAAAGTGATTGGAAAGAACTCTAGTTTATGACAAATAATTTGTTCATCTATAAATAATGAAATGTTATAAATATAATCAATATACCACTCTCTGATGACTACTTATCATTCTTGAATTTTGTCTACTGCACATCTAAGCTGCCCTTTAATGACTGCGCTTACCAACTGAGGAAATTTAAGGGCTAATTTCACTTACTGCGCAGATATAGCACTATTATGACAGTCGTGTATCATTGCTAACGGCACATATTCGCTTTCTAAATGTAGATCTTACAAACCCAGTTTCACTGACTTCCCAGCTGAACCTACATATTACAGCAGGAGATTTGTGTGTGTGCATATATCGATTCCTAATTATAAACTTCCTTCTAGTTTTTGCAGACTTCCTCGAACTTCATCAATCATCATACTTCTTCGGATTTTCGAAAATTTCCTCTCGCATGTACACCTACTCCCTCGCGGTTTACCTTCGGTATCGACGTTTTGAACAACCTGAGTTTCAAAATTTTTTTATAAAAATTGAAAAATATTTGAAATATTTAAGTGATCCGCTTCTCACATACTCTAGGTATAAGCATAAAATGGAATCGTAATTTTATTAATATTGTGAGATGAATTTACACCTATTATACAGAAATCTGTAATATAAATAAATAATAAATAAATACACCACATGTAATTACGACCCCCTTTATCCCAGAAGGCTCTAGAAAAGCCTTGTACGGGAGGGGGCGACACATTTAAAGACAAGGGACACACATCCAATATCCGTGTATAATGGAAAAATCCCTCTCATAGTATTTTCCATTTCCACGACCGGGAATCGAACCCGGGACTTTTGGGTGAGAGGCAGGTACGCTACCATGATATCTCGACCATCAGTCATATTTCGATCATCAGTCATATTTAATATGCCCTCTTATAATAGGTTCCTAAAAGTGGTGGTCCATCAGTCGTCCAAGAGATGGCGCCGATAGTACGGAAACGAATTACTAAGGGGTGTAGACACGTAACAATTGTTGTTTTATTTTTTTTGTACTTTTCTGTATAGCATGTTAAGCAAAAAATATTGTTGTACTTGAATTTTTCCATTATTTTAATGGCTGATAATTTACTATGATGCATGTTATATCAGTTGTTTGTTCTATAAAAAATTACAAAGTCTAATGTAAGACAACATTGTACAGGGTGAGTTTTCTAAGATGATACCCCCCCTTATCTCCGTAAATAACGAGGTGTTTTAAAAAACAAAAACGCTATACAGTTTTTTCTGAACTTTTCAGATCTGCTATCAGAATTTTCCTAGCTCGCTTAATATACGAGGGATGTTCAAAAGTAACATTTTTTTAAATGGAACACCCTGTATATTTTTATATATTTGGATTCGCCTCGTTTTTCTGATTACAAAAATGTATAATTGTTATATGTTTGTATCAATAATAACTGCCAAACATCGAAAAGTATTCTTAGCAAAATAATTGTAGCTTTTCTTCCGAGTTGGTTTTTTAGTAAAATACTGTGTTTATGTTTTGTTTAAAAGTGTTTTGTTACTACTATTTTCCTTTTTCAAATTTAAAAAGCAAGGCCAGAACAAAAGACTAATGAAAATAAAATTTAATAAATAAACGAGCCGTCCAGATTGGTGCGAATAGGAATAAAGATTAATAGTTTTCGCAGTTATTATTGATACAAACATATAACAATTATACATTTTTGTAATCAGAAAAATGAGGCGAATCCAAATATATAAAAATATACAGGGTGTTCCATTTAAAAAAATGTTACTTTTGAACATCCCTCGTATATTAAGCGAGCTAGGAAAATTCTGATAGCAGATCTGAAAAGTTCAGAAAAAACTGTATAGGACAGCGTTTTTGTTTTTTAAAACACCTCGTTATTTACGGAGATAAGGGGGGGTATCATCTTAGAAAACTCACCCTGTACATCCTTTTAGAATTCATTTGAAAATTGTTATTTATTTAAGAAATTGGCGTAATACAAGCCATATGAGTATTTCCGAAACGGATTATTTTATTTAAAAAATGTTAAAGAAACAATTTGTTTTTACAATATGAAACTTGTGTTATACCTCGTGTTCTACAGTATAAATATTTTGTTTTAACAAACTCTAACTTTGAATTTGACAGATCTACCATATTACACAGGCTTAATTTAACAGATATTTTTAAAAGCTTTTTAACAAATTATGTATATAATGTATATTTCCATAAAAAAAAATTTCCTGCTTTACCACTAACTTATTTATCAGTCACAATATTATTTCTCAATGCGAACTTGGTATCCCAAAAAACTGTAAGTTTTTTAATATATAGACAGATCAACATCCATTTCTTTAAAAACACTAAATGCACTAAACAATTCCGTTGAAATTTTAAAATCAATTTCCTCATGCGCACATGTACTTCCTTTATACAGGGTATTTTAGGATTAACTAGATAATTTAAAATGTGAATTCTAAGGCCCTCAAGACAAAAAAAGTTTGCCATAACATAATGATTTCCGTTATACCCCACCAAAAACGGAGGGTAAAATTAGGTTTTCAATTTTTTCTCAAATTTTAAACAATTTAAAAAATATAATTTTATTACACTAATCAGGACCAGTGGCGGATCTAGGATGAAGTCAAGGGGGGGGGGGGGGGCTTAATAAGCGCTAGGTAGAAAACTAAAAAAAAATTAGTCTCAAATACCCTAAAATGAAATATTAAGGGTTTAGTTTAAAAAAATGGGGCTGTTTAACTTTTTAAAATGAATTCTTATTATTTGCGGGGTGGCAAAAGACCCAGGAGCCGCCTTTATCATTATTGTTATTTGTTATCAGTCCATGGGGGGGGGGCTATAGCCCCTGAAGCCCCCCCATAAATCCGCCACTGATCAGGACGCTACTTAATGATATATTTTCGATATTCCCCTTTATAGTAAAATTGGATGAAAAAGGTTTCCAGCCTAAAAAATTGTATTCACACACTTTACTAGTGTTATTTAGATTCCGTTCCGGTTAAAAAGGTATTCGGTATTAAAAATTGTCAGTTTATTTTGAATAAGAATATAAAAAAAGAAATGATATTTCTAGAGATTTAATTAAGCTTCAACCCTCTCAAAATATTAATTAATCAGAAAAATATTTAAAGTATATTGACATAAATCAAATATTCTCCAAAAGTCCCATTTCTATACAATTAGGAAAAATATATTACACCAGGAAGTTAATACCTCTATTCTCCCCTAATATACACAACGGTAGCGTGCGATGTGTCATACGGCATTAGAAAATATTCCATTTCATCTCAAATTTTGCCTCGTGCCTGGGTAAACTTAACAGAGATTTTAATAAAGTACCATATGTTCATTTTAACACCCGTCTAGGTTTACAACACAACTCGTAATACAAACATTTAGTCAGTTATCTAATGGGGCGTGAGCCATTGGAACTTGAGACTTCCAGAAATTTTGATTAAAAATATTGTAGACAATCATAATCTCAAGAGCCGTTTCCTCGGATTGAATAACATTAATAAAACTGAGTACGGCACAAATATGGCGTGTTTAGTGAAGTATCAAATATTTATGTCTTTTGTTTTACTTGCTGCCTACTTGATGTTGCTCATAAAAAGTTTTAAGGAAATAGAACGTCAGATATTGATGATAATTTAAGGCCTATTCCATTTTTATTTCGCCTGTTTTGCATCTTATAAATTATGGTAACCTTAGGAAATCGGAAGATGAATTACGCATTTAAACATCAACCTTGTACTAGTATTAGTGCTTATTAAAATACATTTGATTTCTGAGTAATATTTTTGACATACGACCTCATGTAACAATGGACTTTATTAATATTATTTTTATTTGTATTATTTGTCAATAATTATCACGACAAATGCCTAAATAAATGTATGTAATGGATGTTCAAACAATTCGTAGTCATTACCTAGCGACGGTCAAACAAATCCAATATCTTGGTCTCCATATTTAAATAGTGGGCTTTAAAATTACTTTATCGCTCGAGGGCGATAATAGGGCCCGCGGTGCACTTAATACCCGCAATACCGGGCGTTAAAGTACACTTTAGCCCAGTCTTGCATAATAGTTATTAATACGACTGAGCGTTAAAGTGCCCGGTTTTGCAGGCGTTAAAGTACACTTTAGCGCCCAGTCGTTCATAATACTTATTAATACGACCGGGCGTTAAAGTGATCGGTCTTGTTAAGAGCTACTTAATGGCCCGCGGGCTCTATTACAGCCCTCGATAAAGTAATTGTGTAGCCCGCTATTTAAATATAGCGACCACGAAAATGGCTTTGATTGACCGTTGCTAGGTAACTACTACGAATTGCTTGATTGAAAACATTCAAGCACAAGTTATTTCCTTGTAAATCAAAACGAATCAAAGTTTGTAACTGACCCTATAAACCGTTCGTGCATAAAATGTGTGTATCACGGGCGTAATAAGCATTTTTGGCCCTTGGTATGAAATAGCACTCGGCTGAAGCCTCGGGCTATTATCTTTACGTTTACTTTACGCCCTTGATACATAAATAACTGTTATAACGTAAAATTAGCGTTTATGGCCTACGACGTGAAGATATTAGCAGGAGGTTTTAGCCGAGGGCCATAATAGTTATTTACGAGTTAAGGGCGTAAAGTAATCGTTTATGACCCACAGCGTGAAGATAATAGAACGAGGCTTTAGCCGAGGGCTATTACACGCAAGGGGCCATAAACGCTTATTACGCCCGTGATACTTACAAAATTTTATACACGAACAGTTTATATAGGGTCAGTTACCTGATTCGGTTTGATTTACATATAAATAACTATTGCCTGAATGTTTTCAATCAAACATTCGTAGTCGTTACCTAGCAACGCTCAAACATATCCAACCTCGTGGTCGCTATATTTAAATAGTGGACTATAAAATTACTTTATCGTCCGAAGGCGGTAATAGGGCCAACGGGCCATATCGTTAAACTTATCGCCCGCAAAACTGGGCGTTAAACTGCACTTTAACGCCCGGTCGTGCTCGTGCATAAAGTTTTTTTACTTTACGCACTAGTTTAGCAACTTAACAGTTATACGCAAAATGTCATCAAAATATTTGGAAGGTTCTCAAGGTAAGATAGACAAATTGACGAACAGATATTATTTTTTTAAATGAATTTTTTGAGTTGCGTGAGATATAAAATATGTAATTTCAATGAAACTTTATTTCATTTTACATCTCTGCAACTCTCTTACTGGATCAATATTAATTAAGTACGAACACAACCTAAACTAATTCTTGACAGCTACAAAATTTCATCGGAAAATTTAAGAAAATGTTGATAACATATTTCCATTAAAATCTTATCAATTCTGTCTAAACTTTATGTTATTTCATTATTTGTATAAGGAAATACACATTCTGAATGTCATTTGAATGGTATTTTTTGAACATTTAGATTCTTCAAATCAAGTGAAAATCAAGTCAAGTGAAAACACTGTCATTGTCTGTGAACAATCAAAAATATTTTCCACATCATAATATTTAAATTACTTCATTGTCATTATCTTGAAGTAAGTATATTTTGTAGCGGTATTATTTTCTCGCTTTCCTTTTCCTAATTTTTCAGTGACTATTTTTGTTTTGATAGGAGCTGCAAAAAAAAAGAAACAGGACGTGTACACAAAAAAGAGAATGATGAGAAAAATAGTATACTGGGTGACACAAGAAGTAGTTACCCCCCCATTTTTATTAGCATTTTCATAGATGAAAATTTCAAAATTTTATGGTGAAATAAATACACAGATTCTCATATTTTGACATAAATCATGTTTTAGAACCACTTCCGGTTTAACCACTTCCGGTTTAACCGGAAGTGGTATCAACTTTCTTATTTTAAATGAGAACACTCATTTTTTTTTTCAATATTTGAAATCTATATAAAATTCCCTTTCTAATGATGTATAACACATTGACACTTGCTTTCAAGATGGCGACGAAATATTACTTTTATACTAAATTTAAGTTGGCCATTGATTCGCCGCCAGAAAACAAAACGTGGTTGGGAGGCTGTGGAAACAAAAAAATGATTTATTGTTGCTTTGCTGATAGCATTATTTGCAAACATTTGACATGCATAATGTCTACTAGGATCATTTTCTTTTTTTTCGTGTATTTGAAAACAAAAGCTGAATGTTTCACATTTTTTTTAAATAGGAACCTATGTTTTTTATGTGATGTGTGAATTCTACATCAAATTATCTTCATGATGATATACGACATGTGCTCTTTTATTTATTCATTAGCAGCCAAATTTATCTTTGTCTTATTAGAATTGAAACTAAAATTCACAATTCTAATAAGACAAAGATGAATTTGGCTGCTAATGAATAAATAAAAGGGAACATGTCGTATATCATCATGAAGATAATTTGATGTAGAATTCACACATCACATAAAAAACATAGGTTCCTATTTAAAAAAAATGTGAAACATTCAGCTGTTGTTTTCAAATACACGAAAAAAAGAAAATGATCCTAGTAGACATTATGCATGTCAAATGTTTGCAAATAATGCTATCAGCAAAGCAACAATAAATCATTTTTTTCCACAGTCTCCCAACCACGTTTTGTTTTCTGGCGGCGAATCAATGGCCAACTTTTTTTTTTTTCCGAGAATTTATTGGTCTTGAAAAATCTCCATCAGCCAGCTTCACAGGTACAGGACTCAGGGAATAGGAAGCACATATTTCACGCCCAGGAGCCTATCTATGGCCAACTTAAATTTAGTATAAAAGTAATGTTTCGCCGCCATCTTGGAAGCAAATGTCAATGTGTTATACATCATTAGAAAGGGAATTTTATGTAGATTTCAAATGTTGAAAAAAAAATTGGGTGTTATCATTTAAAATAAGAAAGTTGATACCACTTCCGGTTAAACCGGAAGTGGTTCTAACACATGATTTATGTCAAAATATGAGAATCTGTGTATTTATTTCACCATAAAATTTTGAAATTTTTATCTATGAAAATACCAACAAAAATGGGGGGTAACTACATCTCGTGTATATGAAATTAAATTTTTTTTTATTATTTTTAAAATTAAATAATCATAAAACAGCCTATTGGTAACTAAGCTGGTGTGTAAATAGTGTTTTACTGTTCATCTGTTTATTTTTCTTTAGTTTTAGGTATAATATAAACTAATGTAAATATAGACGATAACAACTATTAAATAAATTGCTTAGGTAACTAAAAAATATAAATTATCATTAAATATGGTTAAACTGGTCCGAATTGATTTATGTGTATAAATAGTAGATTGGAAAGCATCAGAATAAATGATTTGAGGAAAAATTTGATCTATTATAATAAATGCCATTCTGTTACGTGAAATGTGGATGAGTGACTATTTAAACTACTCCTTATCCAATTTCTTTTATTTGCTTCTAGTTTTAAAGCCTTGTATTCGTTCTACAATCCTCGTAACTGAATGGACAAAAAAAACTCCATTATAATAAGATATTGCCGCATTGTCATCTTTATTGTCGAAAAATATCGAATGCACCATAGAAAGGTTGACAAAATGAATAAAACCAATAAGGCGTAACTCGGTTGTATATATTTCACATGCCTACAAACTTGAGCATTTATAGATTTACAAATGATAAAATCTCAATGGGAAGAATTTTGTGTATATTTAAGTTATATTCTAGACTTATTAGTGTCATTCAAGTCTGTATTGTGTTCACAAGCGGGTCTCTCAAAGCTCTTGAAAGACTTCGGTCAAATGTTCAGTGAATAAGGGTTGTTTTATTTTTAAGTTTTCCTACTTGGGTTATCACTTTCAGAACATTGTTCACGGCTTGTATTACCAGAAGTACTAGTAATCCTCTAATAGACCCGAAAAAGGAGGTATATTTACAAAAATATCGCTTACGTCGGAAATTCTTCTGAGCTAGTTTTAAATATTAAAAATATCGTAACAAATATATATTGGCATATTGGCATACACAGTTTCATAATTACTTTCTTAGCATAGGTTCAGCGACCGAGGATAAAGCGAATGGTGGAGTTATCTCCATTTTTGTGTATCATTTCTCAATAATTAAATAATGAATTATCGGAACAGGTATTAAGAACAGATGTCGGTATTGCCCTTAAATATATTTTTCGATCTTTAGAGTTTTTTGGTACATTGCAGATTTAAACTAAGAAACGACAATACTCAGGTTCTTCAGTAATCCAACTAAGTGTAGATGTTCTTTTCTTATATATAATTAAGAAAAGTTTAGGTCACCTACACAGTAAATAATCCATGGACACTTTTGTATTTCCTAATTCATACTACGGTACATTG
This sequence comes from Rhagium mordax, assembly GCA_963680705.1. Classification (NCBI taxonomy): domain Eukaryota; kingdom Metazoa; phylum Arthropoda; class Insecta; order Coleoptera; family Cerambycidae; genus Rhagium; species Rhagium mordax. The sequence continues at coordinate 29,144,882 of OY796658.1, read as the reverse complement.
GTACAAGCATGAAGGCTTTACTTCGTATTTTTGAAATATAAGCTGTATTATATAGTTCTATATTTTTTGACTTAGTACTTAAAATTAATACATCATTTCAGTATTCTCCGAGGTATTCTCTGGAGTTGCTGAATAGCACAGAAAATAAAATTAATGTCCAATGGTGCGCGAAAATAAGTAGTCTAAATACCTATTCCAGAACGTTCTATTAAGTCTCTTTTATCCTCCGACGGTGACATGAAGAACTAGTAAACAGCTATTATGAAAACAGAAAGTAAAAATTATATCTTTATATCTTAATTTTTGTCTGTAAGTCAGGTCATTCAGAAGATAACAGCATGTTAATGACACATTCATAAACACGTTACTAGAACTAATAGAGTTAAGCTGTACTATAAGCAGAATAAATTCTAGTCAAAACCAGTTATTAGAACATTACCTAAAACCACAAGAAAATAATACCAACCAAATTTGAACAATATTTATACAAGTTGGTAATGATTTACAATCGTAAGCTAAATAATAACTTTACAGACGTAAAGTTGAATTTAATAGATGCTCTAAATAATGGCGGTTGAAAAGTTTCAACGAAAATATAATTAATAGTACCGTCACCTTCGTCGATTAAATTAATTCGTACATAAATTTTTATTAGAAACTGAGGGAACTTTTTACATTTGTGTTTGGAATTTATAATTAGCAAGTACCAATCCACTGCGTACAAAAATACAGCAATTAATATATTGAAGTTGTAATTGTTATTCCAATCACATATTTAAAAGCTTGTGTTAATTTAGAATACGGGTCTTAATGGTAGGGTTCTCATCGTAAGCTGATATTACAAAAACGTTCAACATACTTTAGATATTTTAGTATTGTAATCAATTGTATTTTTATTTTATTTCTATTGATTTGTTTCAACTTATGTGCATTGGCAGCTGTGGGGCAAGGGCGGCGTTGTCTTATTTAAATGCTTTTTAGATGTGTTGACAACTTTAGTCTGCGCTACTGGATTCCATAGTAGTTTCGCTAGAAATAACCACTATGCTGCATAAGAAAATAACGTATTACAATATATATATGCTTTGAATTTAAATATTGGTAATAAACGTTACAGTGACGCTGCAAACTTGCATAAAATTTAAAAACTATATCAACGTTTTTTGTGGGTGCATGCATAGGGTGTTAAAATTATAAGAAAACAGAATTTAATGGCAAATGCAGACGTTTTGAAAAATGTATTTGATTCAAATCAGATTTTCGTTTTCGTAGTGGAAACTCATCCAATTTGGTTTTCTGGCTTAATTTTAAAGACAGTATAACAGTTTTTTCAGAGGACTGTAAAAATATAAAACAGATAGATACAGAAACAGTTAGATACCAAATAAAGGTTTTACACTTCGCCTCTGTAATAAAATAAAGTAAAACAGACTTACACAGTACACACATCGCACTTTTTCGGTTTAGCTGGAAATACCCTACAAATGCATCATTTTCAACTTACTCTGTGTGTTAGAAGGTCGACAACATAGGGTTTGTCATAATAATATGCGATGTGTAACACGTAGTTATAATAGAACTTTTATTTAGTGTTAATTATTCTCCTGTTTGCAGATTTACATTCTTCTCAAAGATACTATAAAAGCAGTTTTAAAATTTTGATTTAATCGAGTGCTCAACTTGAGTTTCACTCAGTATTAGTCGTTAAGAAACCACAAAAATAAGAATAATATAAAATATTTTGTAGTGACTGATACACGATGACATAACCAATAATCCGACATTATGTGTCTAACAACAAGTCCGAGTGTTGACGTCAATTAACGTCATGAGCATCCAAAGCCAAACTAAAATTGTTCCTTGGTTTATGCTTAAAAACTATTGCAATTTGTCAACTGTATCACTGTCACACATAAGTGTGGCTGAAAATACAGACATAAATTAATATCATGATACTGTGCCACTTGTAGTAGTAGACCAAAATGACTACTCTACAACTTAACCTCTATGAAAGACATTAACATTTAACCATAAATTTACCCATATAATACATAAAATATTCAATCTCAAAAAAAGAAAAAAACGAAAAATGTAAAATATTAATAAAACGAATAATTTACGCATATCTCATATTATCATTCTTATATGCACTATGCACTTCACAAAAAATAGTAGAACAGCTATTGCTCTTGCTCTTCCAATATCATGTCTTAAAAGTGAGAATCTCTGATTACAGCTCAATTTTATTTTCTCTCAAGAGTATATCCAATAAATTGATATTTAAAGATGCCCAGACGTCAGGCATTTATATACAGGGTGAGTCAGTTTTAATGGGACAAACGAAAACGGGCGATAGAAGAGCTTAAGATAAAAATATTTTATTATATAAATATACATTCAACACTGCTTAGTTTGTGAGATACCGGTTGTTGAAATTGGACAGAACCACATTCATTATTGTGCTCTTTAATATTAATACAAGATCCAGTAACGTACACATGGGAGACAGCCCTTTTGAAAAAAAGTGGACCCCCCTGGGTCCCCTGGGTTATTCAAAGATTTATAATAATTTTTATAATCGTCTGTCATTTCTAAATAAATTAAATCTCTACAAGTGTTGACCAAAATGTATTCGTTTTTGAGTTACTTCACATATAACAATATTTTACGTCGTTGTGAAAAATGTGCTGATGCCAATGCGGTCTTCATTTTGAACATTTGTTATATTAGTATAGTTTAAAATTAACTATGAATTTAGGAAAACGTTATCATATGCCAAATTTGACAGATTTCTTTTCCAGTTTTGAAGATAAAAAGTAAAAACCGATAAATATTTGGAATTTCATGCAACACTCGGTATCTCACGAACTAAGCAGTTTTGAGTATATATTTCTTTTATTATTCTAAGCTCTTTTATCGCCTGTTTTCGTTTGTCCCATAAAACTGAGTCACCCTGTACATACAGGGTGTATTCTAAAATCACCGACCAAACGGAAACTGGAGATTCTGTGATCCAAAATAAGACGAAAGTTGTTATAAATGTATTTCCGAAAATGCTTCCTAACCGAGCTACAGGGTTTTGGAAAATTTTTTTTTTTTTTAGTTTTTTGGGTTTTTTTCAAAAACTCAATATTATATTGAGATTTGGTACACTCGAATGTCTTACTGAATACAATTAATGAGGTGAGTTTGAGTCGATTGGCTCAATCCAGTGGCGTAACACCGTTTAAGTTACTCTGTCAAATCACAAAAAAAACGTACGCCACTGCATTTTTTTTTCAAATGTTTATTTTTAGATTCACTGTTCTATACTGCAAATGAAATCATACTTTGTGTTTTTTCGATTAGGCACTCCGTTTTTGAGATAATTTGTATTAAAGTACGACCACACATTTTGATAAAAAATAAAATTTGTTTTTTATTTAAATAACATTTATCAAAATAACGCAGTTAACTATTACATAATAAGAATATTTTAAATACATTGAAATAGGAATTATTAATTTAGATAGACTGTTCAAAATGCTCTCCGTCTTGTTGGATGCATGCAAAACCCTGTAGCTCGGTTAGGAAGCATTTTCGGAAATACATTTATAACAACTTTCGTCTTATTTTGGATCACAGAATCTCCAGTTTCCGTTTGTCGGTGATTTTAGAATACACCCTGTATATGTACACAGGGTTATTCATTATAAATTACCCACCCCTTATCAGCGTTATTATTGCCTATAGAAAAAAATGTTTTAAATAAAAGTTGTGTGGTTATGACTGAATTTTGTTAAAATGCCATCAAAAGTACAGTGGCGTACAGATTTCAGGGGATACAAAAAAATAATAAATTTTTTTAAATGGGAACCCTGTATATTATTACATTTTTGGAATTATCCTTTTTTCCTGATTTCAAAAATATACCATATGTTACCCCCACCATATACCGTTTTAGAGTTATTAAATGTCGAATATCTTAGTTAAACTAGTTACTGTAAATATGGAAAAGTTAACATTGTTAATGTGAGCTATGAAAATGACACTGTAAACCATTTTGATAATTTCAATAAAGAAATGTCATTTATCAAACATAACAGTTGTCATTTTCAGGGGTGGGTAATTTATAATGAATAACCCTGTACATAAATTATTAATATAGCTACACTATCCACATAGTGCATTTATGTGCTTTATGTTTCGATTATTAGGATATTTTGGGTGTCCATAAACTTAAACTCTAGAATATTCATTTTCTATTGCTATAGTAAATTTAATGTTTTGGTAAAGAAGTAGAATTTAAATCTTTTGAATTTCTCGTGGTCAGATGAAGAAGGTCATAGGTATCCAAGGTGTAAATTTTAATTGCATCCATAAGTGCCTCTATTTCGCTCCAGAAAAAGACCAAGGAAGAGCGTTCGAAATAATGAACTCTTAATATTAAAATGGCGTATGAAGGAAATTTGCTTAAAACCAAAGGAAAGTTTCAACAATATACGTCTTTAAACAAGTTGCAATTAAAAGATCATGTTTGCACAATAAAACTAACAAAATTATATTTGCGGATACTTTAACACAATGGCAGCCACAACTTTCGCCTTCGTCAAACGGTAAACCAAGTGTTGACGTTAATTAACGTCATGGGCGTCTAAAATCATACTAAACGCATCATTTTTAACAAACGCCCATAGCGTTGCAATGTCAAATGACCACTGCCAATACATCTGTTTAGCTACAGACGTATACCGTACGTTAATATTAATGTCGAACAACGAATATTTTTTGGAATGACAACAATGACTATCATAATAATTGTTGTTAATGTTACATGTTTTTAAAAACTTTGAACATTCAAGATAATCATTATAATTTATCCACTTCAATAAAATAAATTGCTGAACAAAGCATTAAAGAATATAAAAAATGGCTATGGCAGTTTTGTAGACAAAATTACTGTTCTGATGTATAAACTTATATAATTAATAACCTTATATCGACTCATTCTCTGTAATTACAGAATATAGAAAAAGGTTAATTAATCAAACGCAGTAAAACAACTTGACAAACTTGTTTAAAATATTTCAACAAAATCTATAATTTCCATTAAGTATATTTGGACCGATTCCAATGTAAATTTTGTAATATATCATAGCTCAATTTGTGACATTTATGATAAATAAATGAGCTTTATTAATTTGAGAATAATTAACTCGACTTCTGGGTGTGGAGAGTTTATTAGAAATATTTATGCTATAACGACACACCTAAGGCGGTTAGATAAAGTATTTTTGATCCTTATATATTAGCTCTTTCTAACATTATATGATTCTATTAATGTTTTCTTTTTTTTTCAGGTTAGTGTAGTTTTTTATTACTCTTCTTTCTTCGTTTTAATGGGTAAGTTTCTAAATATAACACAGTGAATTTTAAATATTATACAAAAATATAAGAACTATTTTTACTTGCTATATTTTGGATTTTTTTGCGTTACACTTTTCAATCAATTTTGATTGCAATAAATCTCTAATAGATGGAGCCAGTAGAAAGGAACTGGAACAAATACTGAGTCACTCCTGATGACGGACAACAAAATAGAAATCGGTCTGCGCAAACGACCCGACATGGAAGTTCCCCTACTCTATCCCTTTGCCGTTGAACATTTTTAATAATTCTTATGAAGCGAATATTTTATCAATTTTTTGGAGACGTGCATTGCAATCTATCAACCTGATTTGTACATGGAAGTGATAGTTTGAATGTGGATCGATGATTAGTAATAATTTAAAATTTTTAAAATATAAACGTATTATTTCTAATATTTTGTTATCTTGTTATTGATTATCTACTTTTATTTAGAATCATCCAAACTAATCCATGAACCTTTTTTATCCAAAATTTACACATAAATATGATCACAACTGTAATTGAAATTCAGTCTTTAAAATGTGTTGATTACTGTTGATTGACATTGACGTAGGAGGTCACTTACTCGAGTTCAGAATTTTTCTCCAAATGAAAATTTTGTCAGTTTAGGCAATGCATTAATGGATCGTTCCGGGCTCTAGGATTGATTAATTGATAAATTTTTGATTTGAGAATAGAGCGATTGCCAAACGATAAATCTTTTCCTACGTTTATATAATTTGCCCGAGGACGACGAATGGGAAACCTTAAAACTTGTTCTTCTTTGCAAACGGTTTTCTAAAAAGAATTTTAAAATTCCTGCGCTGTGATTTACTTCGTATATTTTTCGCTCTTAGGGTATTTAGACACAGTCGCTGGATAAATAGTAACTGATCGACCAACCGACTGTACCTCACTCGTCGCTACTGAGTGTGGATCCTGAAGACTGACATGGTAGGTATTTCGTTCTCATCTTAAATCATTTGGTTGGAAATTAACATAGCATCAGGTATTGAGATTGCTGCAGTCGTTTGCATAACGAGCTTGATTATACAAAAATTCAGAGGACGACGGGTGGTGGCGAAGGAATTACTTGTAATTAGAAAATTGATACGGCTCTCGTAATTTCATGAGGACTTCAATTTTGAAAAGCTAGAAATGGGTGCTACTGAAATAATAAGAATTTTTACGAAACTCCATGCTGTTATTCCGCCTCCAGCGGATTTATTTTTGCAGTTCGTTTACTATCGTTCGCGTAGTGTATAAAACTACCTATTACTGAATCATACATAAACACGCGAGGACTGAGTTACTTGCTTTGCGAAGTGACCAATTTTTACAACAATTTTAATGCACCATAGTGAGGGTCATAAACTATAATACTAACAAAATCGTGGTAAAAACAGCCGCCAATTATGGGATCAGAACTTCCTCACCGTATGGTGGAGTTTATAATAATAGTAATTTTGGACGAATTTTGTTTATTTCAACATTTGGATACAATATTATAATGGGGTTGTATATCAGATCTTATTATAATCTTTCATCACGAATACATTTTTTTGTAAACTGAGAAATAGAAATGTTGGGGTCCGGTAGACTGAAATTTTGTGTATCGTTATCGTCATAATTCGTCGAGATTCGTCCAGAAATGCAATAAAAATGTTCAAAAATTTTCAAAAATTTTTTTACGAATAAGATACCTTCCTCACTTGGTGAGGAAGTAAAAAGAACAAAATGACAAAGTAAGTTATTTATTTTTGTAACTCCCTTGGTAACTCCTTTACTCTTATGAATTTCTGTTACTAACATTTGATTTTTCTATTTAGGTAGATCCTTTTTTTATCTCATGACCCTCATTCTGTGGTCTCAGTCGTCTTGTTTTTTACCAGATTACTTTATGGTTTATGTATAATGTCGATACAAAATGAAATTGTGTGAAAAGACAGATGCCTTAATGTCCTAGTATGACGTCTTATACTGGGTGTAAATGAAACATGGCACATTCCCTTTTATTTATCATCCCTTGGTAGAAAAATTAAATTATATTCAGTCAATAAAAATAAGTAGGTAGATTATTTGATAAATAAGTATAGTTCTATCATATCCGATTTTACCGAAAATAAAATGATAAAAATGATATTACATATAATAACTCTTGTATAATTTTACGGGTTTGGTCAGATTATTTAATATTATAGAAAATGTAAATATGCAAACAATTTACTTCAAGGACTCATTTACGGCAATATATATTCGCTATTAATTTTACTTCTTTTAATCCACTTTAATCTATAAATGAATTCATAAAGAAAATTATCAAGATAGAAATGAGTTTATTGAATTCAAAAGATTCATCAAACAGAAATATAATTTCATTGAATTTCAAGATTCCGCTCTCTAGTGATCCGATTTTAATTCAATTTATTCTGGGATACAGTTTCATTAAAATCTGAAAGATTCTTTTGTAAATATACTTATTGATTAATTTCCCTGTTAAAATATTCTTGGGATAAAAATGTTTCCTATTTATCGTTTAAAAACTATTTTTTCTTTTATAATTGTTGTAAACAAACCTTTAAATTCATAACAACAATTTAATATATTGATATATTGTAACGTATATCAAGATTTTTTTATAAAACGAGAATACCAGCAAATTAGTCGTTTAAAAATGAAATCGACAGAAAACGTGAATTATTTTGGTTGTGGAATGTTAAACTTGTTTATATTCGTGTATAAATTTAGTTTAGCCAATAAATAGGTGCTAGAATACAAGAATATCACGTGACTATTCCCAATGTTACGGAACGGGAAGCATATTCAGTGCAAGTTTCTATTTAATTTTTTTAGTCATGCTATTTTTCTCACGCGTTTTAATATTTTAACACTTAATATATTATTGCGTCTGACTTCTAATTTTACATTCGAAAAAGGAGTTGTTACGGAAGCATAATTAATTGGGGCACATAAATGAAGTGGAATCTAGTCGTATACAACAAACATGAAACAAAGCTTCGGATGTTTCGATATTATGATACCTCATCGGCACGTCTTAAAAACTAAGGCATATTATGTCCAATTCTGCGGTGGTACAACCCTATCTCGTTATCAAGGTGCTGATATTATTATAATTATTATAATTAAAATCAACTTCTTTCTATTTCAAATACTGTACTTAACCAAGATGTCAACACAAAATTAAATTGTGCGAAAAGACAGATGCCTTTAATGTCCTACTATGATCACATACCGGGTGTCACCGAAATTATTAGACAAGTCATAGCACCCAGAACTTTCTAGATATAAATTTGAGATATGGAGGAAATAATATACAGGGGAGAATGCAAATTTTTGGATATTTATAACGTTTCTGTCATATCCTGTTTCGACGCAAATGACATCAACTATGGAATTTTAAATGCAACACCCTGTACATTTTTACATTTTTGAATTATAGAGACGATTTAAGGTGCAACTGCACTGCATGTTGATTTTTTTAGACCTATTTTTTATTTCTCTTCAAATGTGCTTAAATCATTAATTTGTATTTACATCCAATCTAGATGCAGAAAAATTTTAAGCAAATTTAAATGGGTGATGTAGAATGATCTAACAATCAAAAAAAGTCTTATTACATTTTTCTCTGAAGTTTTGTCCCTATGAATAACACAAACGTTATCAATTAGGATAGTATAAGGTCGATGGACTGGCCAACAGTGAGGAAATCAGCTGTGTTTACATCACATTCAAAGTTCAATGATCTTGTACATAAGTGATTCACCCTATATTCTGGTTTTATTATTGTGCTAAAATTAAAAACCAAAATCTATTCTCATGTATTTTTTTATGAGGAATTCGAGTTTAAGGTTGAATAAGCGATAGAACCTCTAATATACGAGGTATTGTCAAGAAACTGATTTTCCTAATTTTTTCACCCTGTATATTATTACGGAAATCGATGTGGTATATTATTGTGGTTATAAAGGCATACACCTAACTTTTGGCCGGAAATAGCTAAAATTCGACAAAATTTTGGTGACAACCTGAATATTACGTAGTAATTGAAAATAGCCAATCTCCTGATTTCAAAAAATATAACACATGTTCTTTTAATGTGTACCAGAAACCCCTGTGCTCCGTTTGAGCTTTGATTTTTTTTACCAAAATTACACAAAAAGTGTAGGTATCTGTAAAAGATAAGAGTCTGTGCAAAATTTCAGGTAAAAATCTTAAGAAATGACAAAATTATTAATAAAAATAATTTTCGAAATTTAACTTTAACACCTTGAAAAAAAAAACTACGTGCCAAAATAAAAAATCACACCATAAAAGTCGCATTATTTTTGTCCAAAGAATCTGTGGTTCAGCTTGATCTACTTTTTCTTGACACCCTGTATTGCATATTTCAGTGGCCTCTTCTTAAATTCCAATTCTTGTAAATGTTCTAATTACATTCAAATATGCAAATATGTCACATTTAGTATGACAACATATTTGTAGACGATTTTATTTTTGAATTTCCTTTCGTCCTAATATTAGTATTGATGTTGATCAGTCTAAAATATTTTGACTAATAGATAATATCTAACGTATTACTGTAATGGTTGTCATAAAATAATATCTTCTCTCTAATTATTGCAACGATATTACAAATTATATTTACACTAAATCCACTTAATGAATTAACTGAAATGAACTTTGCAAGAATCGACAATCAAAACGGTTGAATTTTTCCCTGGACAATACTCGTAATGAGTGTAGGCATGCATAGAGCTTTAATCCGGGTTGCAATTAAGTTAATCATTCTAGGGTAATGGCTGTCTATCGTGTTGTTGGTAATGCAGGGAAACATTTTTCCAACAATTCTACTCTGGCGACATCAATATTTCATCTTGTTTACTTCGCTCTAATTGTACCAATTTTTGAAAATGTTTCTGTTCGCATTTTTCTATTTTTTGTGATAAATTGAAGCTTAAATGTAATTAGTGACCTTTCACATTTTTTCACACATATGCGGGACTAATTTCCTTTTTAATGTTTTAACGTAATTATGCATGAGGAATGGCTCTCAGTAATTAGAGGAGTGGATATTTTATATTAATCAAAACTTCAGCCATGTTACATCCAACTTGCTAATGGTTTATATACTGTACGAAGATTATATGAATAGTTGTGGAAAAATTTATTCGAATGGGTGTTCTTTTAAAGATGGTTTTTACACGATTTTATTTTAAAACAGTTATTGAGAAATCTTTTAACTGAATTTACTGCCTTAACATATTAGCAGAATTGAACAGGACATTTTGATTAAATTTAAGTATATATTAAATCATACAACGCATTTTCTTAGAAATGACCTCGGAAATGACGAAACAAACAAATTTTTCAGAAATCCTTTTTTTAGATAAATACAATAGTTGTTTTATTAATAGATATAGTAAAGCGGTATCTGCTTGCTATTTCCATTGGTCAAGCGCTCGGTATGTATAGTTCAACATAGCTACAATAAAGTTTTATTTTTAATGAATTATCCTTTCGCTATGCAAACAAGGACAACATTTTCTAAAATTTTTGAGATACAAAAAAGAAAGAGACGAAACTTCTTTTGGTTCAGAATAAAGTAGTTTCCGTGAAGTGAACATTGAACAGGTCTATTGACAGTACCTACTATTCAAAGCAATTATAACAAATGTTAATTCAACTATATCGAGCGTTAAAATATTAGTAAACGAGAGATAGAGGAAACTACTATTTAAACAAAAATTTATACATAAACTAAAGAGAAAATTGTGAACAATCCTAGTTTAGAAAGAAAGTAAAATAAGTGATACCGAGAAGATAGATCAAAGTGATGAGGATATGATTCAACATAAAATTTATAAATACAGGAAGAAAAAATTATGTCGATTTATGATAATTTACTCAAAAGACTTGTCCTACTTGTAATAATAGATAACACCTGAATGTCATATAACTATAAAATTTTATTTATTAAATACAAATCTGTTTGAACTGATGCAGATAGTAGCCCATATGCCACTTTACTGTTTCTATAAATACCCTAAATAAATATTCAGAATTATTGTGCCCCAAAGTTTTTACTTAATTTGTATAAACTTATTAAAATATTCACCTAACATACAAGTTATTGAGTAACGCCATAAAGTCAATGCAAACGGCCATATAAGTACAACTTACTAATGATTATATTTTTCCAACATTTGATTCAAATTTGATTGTGACATTTGCTATATTTGGATTTTAATATAGTTTAATTAGTGCAGCAGCTGAAGATAGTTAATTTATAATAATTAAATAAAAAGAAAATAGACGGCCTTTTGTAATATCGAATATGCTCCGTGCTTCTTATTGGTTTTTATTAGTAGTGGTCCCATAAAACCTACCTGAAATGGATACGTGTAAGTTATTTATCAAAATACTGGCATTGGTGGTATTTCAAGGCCTCGAATTATCATTTTTAGACCGTAAAAACCTTTGCTCTACTCTTATTCTTCACTAATTGACTGGTATTTAAAAAAGGTTAAAAAATATGGACGAGATAATAAAATTATATACCCGATATAAAAAATTATTTTATTGGGACGCTTATTATAAACACAAAAAAATCATAATTAATTTAATCTTTTTCTGACTTTTTCATTTCTTATTTATGACCCAGTGCTCCATGTCATTAATATCTAATATAATTAAGCTATAAATTTGAATTCCTCGAAATCCTTCATAGCATGCCACTAAATATATCTTCAAAAGTTTCTGAGAAACATTGAGACTTTTTGTGAAAGGAATTGCATGAAAACGAGATCTCCTGAATATGCCAAGAAATTATGTATGGAGGGTAGTTTAACTAAGGTGGAGTCTTGCGTAAATGAAAACACACAGATCCGTTAGTTTAGGTAACCACTTTCCACAATTTCTTGACCAAAACCAGAAGTATAGTGTGTACTATACTGAGTCAGTGTGACTATTTTAATTTCATGGTTTTGTACGGTATACCATCAATGTTTAGTGCACGTTTAAAAGCAACTGGAGTTTTTGCTTCAATTGGAGTTTGCAGGAGAACAGCGTCTATGTTACATTTTAGTTTCCATTACATTTAACCCAGGAAGTATACAATATTATACTGCTAAACTATGGAATAAATTAGTTATTTGTGAAAGAAAAGTGGAGTGATTAATCAGGTTGATTTTCATTTTAAAATGCGCATCACTTGCATATCTGCCGATTTCATGACTTCGTATGTCTCGAAGTTATAACGCCATCACTTTTAGTTTTTAAATGACAACGTTGGACATATATTTTAAGAGGTATATTAATTCTCTATCGAATCTTATTACGTTTCAACAATCTTGTATGTTTTGATAGCCGATCCTTTTAGCATCTTATCCGCCATGTTTACCAAATCATCATCACTCAAGTTTTCTCGAAAAACTCTAATTACAGGTTCCACTGTATTTGGAAGTGTATTGGCTAGGTCTATCGCCAAGTAATTTAACAAACAGTTTCATCAATTTCTCTTCGTCGGACACCTGACACAATTAAAATAATTGCTTTTTTAAGATTTTGTACACATCATCCCATTTTATTTAGTTATCGAGATTGGAATCAGTAAAAAAAGACATTGAAAAAAAGCCATTTCTGCGTGTTTTCAAAAGATTTAAAATTTTAGCTAGAACTTGATTTTACCAAAAATTCCAACGAGATTAGGTATATATTTCTTTGGAGATATTGAAAACAAAGTATAACTTTTATATGTTCTAGTCAAATTAAATCCAGAAAAGGCCCAAAAATTGGCCAAAGTAAGCACTATTTGAAAGTAGGATGAAATTAGTTCAAATTAACTATAATATTCATAATCAGCACTCAGTAGCCCAAAAAACATATAATCCCGTTTGGATGTTTTCGTAAAATCAAGTTCTAATCAAAATAAGCCCTTACCTAAGAGAACGCAAGAAGAGCAATTTTCAGGTGTTTTTTTGCTGATTTGCTCGATAATTTCTAATCTATCCATGTTTGGACTTTGTGTCCATGAAGACTTTTGACCAGAATGGATTGAAGCATAACGTATTACGTTTTGAACCGATTTGAATCCATTTTTCATAAAATTGGTTCGGGGTTCTATAATTTTATCTCACTTAATGGTATTTAGCTCAGAATTGTTTCAACTGCATCAAACCAAAGTTGTGGTCTTTGTTTCCAAAATATTGGTGTTAATGGCTGTATTGCTCTTCAAAATCTTCTCTAACTCTAACGGCATCTTGTGTTGAAATCTTCTTTCCTGAGATATCTGCACTTACATTTTTGGATTGTATTTCTTGAACATATCTCTCATTTGTTCAAGTATTATTATTATTATTTTCATCGATTTTGTTTAATTATTCTTCGCACAGATATTCCAGATTGTTCACTTTCATTTTCATTTCTTGGTTGTCAAATATTTCTTGTATACATGAGTTAAACTCTTCTATTAAGTTAGAAAAATCAAAATCTTTAGCATTATTCACCTCAGGGTATTTCTTCTTAACGACTGCTTTCAACGTGAGTTTCAAATTGCTGAACGCAGTTTCAGAATTAATTTCGAAAAATTGTAGAAGACAAATAACTTGATCTTTAAGTAGTGAGGTTGCATAAGTTTTACCAAATTTTGTGCGTGTATGAAATGTCCAAACGTGTTTATATTTTACAAGAGTTGCTACTCTATAAATGACTTACCATACAAGAAGACTTTCAGAGTCTTAAGGGATAAAGGGGGTCGTATTTATTATTATTTATTTATATACATTTTGTATAAAAAATGGTCAATAATTCTATTCTATTCTATTCCATTTCATTCCATTCCATTCCATTTAATTCCATTCCATTCCATTCTATTCTATTCTATTCAATTCTATTCTATTTCATTCCATTTCAGTCTCGATTTCAGTCCATTCCATTCCATTCCATTCTATTCTAGTAGATTAGATGTAAGTAACAAAAGTTAGATAATTAACAATATAATAAATAATTCGCTGTTTTGGCGTCCAGCACAAACTACATCTGTGGAGTATTTAGGAATTTTATCAAATCTCTTTTGGTTAGTCCATGTAATCATATATTTCAAATAAATCTGTATAAAATGGCACACTTTTCCTTTTCTTTGTTTCTAAAATTAGATACGGCGCCACATGACGATTTTTTTATTCATAAATGATGAAATGATACAAATACGGGGTTAAATCTGTTAAAACGGCGCTAGCCACAAGCGGAAATGGCTCTAACCGCAACACGCGAAGTCTTCAGACCAAATGATAAGCAAATGCTTGTAAATATTTCACAGTTTTTATGACAGTTCACAGGAAATCGTATTCATAACTCCCTTTCTATTTACTTAAGAAATCTGAATAAGCTCAGAGATTTTCATAAAATTTATAACAGTCTCGTTTTTAATGTGTTGTTTGTACTCATTATACTTACAAATGTGCATTATTGAATTATGTTCCACTTTAATAAGCCTTTGTTTCAAAACACGTTACTAATTTTAAAATATTTCACTAACTGATAAAAAGAACATTAATTATTTACACGTTGAGAGCAGCTTTTGAACTTAAGTGTTTTAATGGTCTATGTCAAAATTTTAATTGCTGATAATCCTTTCTTAATTAATTCCAATAGTAGGTCAATATTCTTATATAACGTAAAAAGGCTTACAGTGAAGCACAAAACTAAATAATTTCTCCTACTATGTTTTTGTTTATTATTTGATATCAATTATAGATTTTCAAATTTTTAGAATGTGACTGTTATTTCAAGGATAAGTATATGTATAAAAAAAGTGAGGGATATATCAACTAATATGTAGAAATTCGCTCTTATAGTCGCGGTTCTTCTAATGTACAGGGTGGTCCAGCTGGTGCCCTCGTCGTTTACTCAGAAGCCATAAGAGAGATAAAAAAAGTTTTATATGAGAGTTACTAGACTTTCAGTATTCTTTAATTAAACAATCACTCAACGCCAACTTGGTTGGCGAAACGCGCGTCGAGTGTGTGCAAAAGTGTTTTGGTGTGTGTGGAAAACTACTCCAAGTGTAAGTTCTACACCAAAGGTTCCAACCCCTCTTCAGGAATAAAATGGCTTCACGGTCAACGGAACTCAATCTTTATCATAAGGTCAGTGCTAAAATTAGATTAATAGGTTCTGATATTTGGTTTTTAAAAGCCTGTAAACGTCATTCAGTTTTTCCAAATTTTAAACAAAGTATGAATAGTGACAGAGGGCCCATTCCAAATAGCCCGCTTTTCATGTTAGTCAAGCGTTAACGCTTCAACGAAGCTAAATATTTTACCCGCCTTTTTTGTTACTATCGCGGTAATTGTTCGTCGAAGCGTAACGCATTTTTAGGTATAAATAGGTCCCATTGTTAGGTTAAGCTTAGTTTTAATCATCTCCCGATGATGCCAACTTGGTTGGCGAAACGCGCGTCGAGTGTGTGCAAAAGTGTTTTGGTGTGTGTGGAAAACTACTCCAAGTGTAAGTTCTACACCAAAGGTTCCAACCCCTCTTCAGGAATCACTCAAGGTAATTTTTTTCATGAATTAAACAGAAAAATATCAGTCAGTCTTACCTAATTATATTGGTAATAAGTATAAATGAAAGAAATTATTAAGTTTAGAAGATGATATCAAAATCATAGAATAATTCTTATTCTTATGCAAACATTATCTCATGCGAAGTATCTTGACTCTACCTCTATTATACAGCATTAGAATTAGTAGTGGTAGCAAGTTGAGGAGAAAGAATACCTTTTTAAGTCTTCTTTGAGTGGTAAAAGAGAAGTGCAAATAGAGAATCCGGCATTTGGTCTAACTTCTATGCTTGGAAAAATACAACGAATTAACTAATTAATTCCATACTATAAACTTTATCTAATCAAATAATCTAGATCTTGGAAACCGTGCTCAATGCCCATGTTTATGGGTGCTTAGATATCATAGAATTGAGGGTTAGAAAAACGAAACAAATTGTTGGTATGTACAACATCCTATCATTATTTATATCTTAGCATTAATAGTTTTGAAATATCAGATCTTCATAAGTGCATACATTAAATTTAATTAATTCAGCGAAAACTTAAATTAAATATAAACAGGTGTCACTAAATCATTACCCATCAGAAATATTGATAATCTTCTCGAATAATCGTAGTTCGATCTACGAATAAACTCTTTGAGAAATTCTTCAAAAACGAAAACAGTATCTGATTTTACTAGATTGGATAAAGAAATAATTAAATTACATGTAGTAGTAATGTATTACTCACTTGGTGCAAAAATCGATGATGCGATTTCATTCTGAAACAAACTAAAAATTTATTTGTGATTTGCTTCATACAATAATTTGTAGAGTATCAAAAATTATTTTTACCAACATGTATTTGGAAAATGAAGTAAAGGAACGTGGAAAAATTTTTGCACTGGTTTTGGCGATTTTGACGAAAAGAAATACTAGATATTTTTGGTACCTGTGACGTCATTTGTAAAGTATGTCTCTATGACAAAAAGGCACATAAGTAAGTGTTTATTTGAAGTAAGTAAAATATAGGTAGTGAAATAGGAGCGGAATTATAATAGCAGCAAACAACGACAGTTATTGAAGAAGAAAAATCATGTGACTTGTTGTTCAATATTTTATTGTGTTGCTGTAAAATCTACTGAAAATAGATATTTAATGTTACTATTAACCAAGAAATCTACCTTATATTTTAGAACCATCCTGTATATACACTATTTAGGTATTGTTAATTTATGCTAATTACTTAACATTAATAACAATGTTACATAAGACAAAGTAATTCTGGTTCAGTTTCCTTCAAGATAATTATTTAATTTAGATTTAAAAGGGGTTACAAGCAGATTAACAAACCAGTGATACTTTTATGGAAAAGTACAACGTGATTAGCGTGAAAGTATTTGCTCTAGAACAGTAAGCAACTTGCTTTGTCGGTGAGACAAAAGGAAAAAACTGTACCAAGACTAGTAGATCAGAGGAAAATGAATCTGAAATAGGAATTAATAGTCGTACGTATCCACATATATGTATTTGATAGTCATGGAATTAGCATAAAATTTGCAACGTAGAAAATGTGCTTTTTAATCCAGTATATTACAAATTTAGTTTTATAGACTCATAAATCAAGGTAATAAAATGAAATTAACACATGTTTGGCATGAATTCACAATAACATTAATTTATATTTCATAGCGGATGAAATATCATTTGTAATTTACAACTGAATAATGGAAAATATCGATCGCCTTAAAATGTACTGACCGAAAACCCATTGTGGCAAAATGAATATTTAATAAAAACCTATGTAGTTACCTATTTTAACAGAACATGGAACTCATTGAAAGTGCTTTTCCATTAAGTAATTAACCGCATGAATTTAAAAGTGATTTACAAATGCTATTACATAACATATTTTCGTGATATACAACATTACGGCCAACAATTTATTAGATACTAATTATGTACATCATTTTTACCAAATGAAAACATGGAAACGGGTCATATCGTTTCATTTATTCATTAGTACTTGGAAACTAAAATCAATACAAAAACACACAAACTTATATTAATAGAACATAGTAGAGTACGTTTATCAATTAAAATGGAAACAAAAATCTGGTATACAACATCGTTCTCTTAACAGTGATTTAAAATATTCTTTCCTAACAGACACTGATAAATATTTCCAAAAAACTAATAATTACCTTTTTTAGTACGAAACTTACCTATATATCTTAAATTAAAGAAATTCCACCTCCCCAATATTTTATTTCGTCCTCATCTTTAATAAAAATGTTAATTCAATAATAAAATAAGTTACTCTCACTTTTTTTACGTTTTTTTATTTATTTTTGGCTCAAAAAAATTATTTTCTTTAGAATACAAATATAAATCTTGACAGTTTTTTTGAATCATTGACTTTATTAAATCTATTTTTTATTATTGTCCTAAACCCCACCTAAATCTAAAGAAAATTTATTATTAACGTTTTGGTTCCACAAAGTTCTATTTCGGGTCCCAGTTGTTTGCCGCATATAAATTATAATACATTCCCAAGTTGTAGATACTTTTGTTGCTAATGCTTGTGTCACTATTGTCGAGCAACACCTACTTAAATGTTTTGTTCCTAAAATGAAGAAAAAAGAAAAAACCGTGTTTAGCAACAGCGCTTGAGGTCATAATATTTCAAGAATTTACAATTTTTTTATTGAGCTTACACTTTTTATGATAATCACATAGGGATACGCCTAATTTAATAATTACTCAGTAATGACAATTCTACAGATTTAAATGAAATTATTTCTGATAGTGAATAAGGGGCAAAGACAAATTTGAGCTTTGTGTTTATAATAATTATAAAAAATCTGCTGTATAAGAGACAAGGATTTTTGGATATACAGATTGCGAAAGTCCTCATCTTGACATAGGACCTAAATTTGCCGCTTAGGTTTGTTTAGTATCGCAGCTCTAATGTGTAAACAGTTCGAGACGCTAGCATACGGCGACCAAGGACGGACATGTACGAGCAGTAAAGCATTTGTTTCTAGGCAGCGGCACTTCACGTCGTATATATTTTGAGGTTGGCTATGTCAAGATGGGAACTTTCGCAACCTGTATATTGTTTCTTCGCTTTGTTGACTTTCATTCTGGCCTTCCATTTTACTTTTGCGCTGTTAGTAAGAACATGACATTTAGAACCGTCTGCGTGCGAATAAACACTTTTGTAAATTTTTTTCAACTTCTTTTCCTAAAGTAGTTACTACTAACGCAAAAAACATGCTATTGAATATATTAAACTGTACTGCGTGAGGCGAGTTCCTAGTTGAAAAATTTATTATTACATCCTACTATAAATATCTGTTAAAATTTTTGTTACTATGTATGTGGATTATTTCTATTCATTGTAATTTGGGGAACGCTGGCTATAATATGTTAATTTTTTTTAATAATGATTCTAGTTTCTTCGTGGAATATTGATACTGAATATTCATAAAAAAGGAACAAGAGAAAACCAAAATGTCGCTAAAAAAATATAGACTAGTAGCAAACAAATTACCTAATTAACTTATTTTATACTAGAATATGTAATGAAATGGTCTGTGGTTTTTGCTCCAAAACTGTTTTTAAATTTTACCGTAGGAAAAGTTGTCTTTTTATAAAATGTACTCTTCTCATAAGTAAATAAATATAGACGTCAGTTTTGCTGTGATTATGTACTATTCTCAAAAGAAACATTTGTTTATCGTGAATAAAAACATGTAAAAAAGTTTGCTTTCTGCCAGCCTATGGTACAAGATCGGTAAACTTTGATTTTGAGGTAACCAGATTTTCTCACCGTTGGCCAATCGATCGACCTCGATCGACTATCCTAATTGAAAACATTTACGTTATTCATATTAGAGAAAAATGTCATAAGACTTTTTTGATTATTGGATCATTCTACACCACCTATTAAAATTCGACTAAAACTTTATCTACCACCATGTATAGGTACTATTTATGCAACTTTTAATTATTGTTTAGATTGACAGGAGATAACAAAGTATGATAAAGATAAAGATTTTAATAGGTACCTAATCTTAATTTTACTCCATGATAAAATTCTATGGTTTACCTTCAACCGACTGCCAAAGTACTCTCGTAAAAGAAATATTAAATTTTTGTAAATATATGCATTATTCCTATGTTTTATTTTATTGTTCATTAATTATAATTTTTTGGAATGTATTTATCTCTGTCGCTAAAGTATTTGCCCGTAGGCTACTTTATATGACGTCATAGATGTATTAGATTAGGTTTATTAAGATTTATTATTATAAATTATGGTCTAACACTTCACTTTTTGCAGATATTAAAAATAAGTTGTCGTTGCCAGCATATTTCTAAAATTAATGAACAGTTGTAGATTAAAAAAATGTTATTATGCCATTGTCATCAACTTCTGAAAATATCGATCCGAAAATATCCATCCGTGCGTGCGTACGCATATGTTTCGATAGCTCCAGATATATATATATATATTATATAGCATACCAATGCGCGTTCCGCGGATTCCTCACCAAAAGTAAGGAAGGTGAAAAAAATGTTTGAAAATTTATATTGACGATACGCAAAATTTCTGACAAAAAAAAATTTTTGTCTGTATGTATGTTTGGTAGGAACGTTCTAGAGACCAAGGAAAAGATTGAGTTCGTTGATGCAAAATCGGTCCACTGGAACCGAAACTGGAACGGAATCTACCGGACCCAAACATTTCTATTTCTAACTTTACAAAAAAAATTATTATTCATGATGAAAGATTATAAATAATACGTGATATACAAACCCATTATAATATTGTGTTCATTTGAAATAAACAAAATACGTCAAAAATTACTTTTATTACAAACTTCACCACAAGGTGAGGGAGTTCTGATCCCATAATTGGCAGCGGATTTTTGTGTACAGAATTATGTGAAACTACCACCACTAATCTTATGGAAATTGGATCCCGGCAAATCGATTGAAAATGTAGTATGTTATGCTTCAAGCCATTCTGATCAAGAGTCTCCATGGACATGGAATCAGTAAAAGAACCACTGAAAAAATGCAATTTTTGCGTTTCTTTAAAAACTTAATTTGACTAGAACATGATTTTACGAAAAGTTTCTTTTTTTGCATATTACCGACTCTATTTTCTTTACTTGATACGTATTGTTTATAAAAAAATCCTAGGATTTTCCGGGGGTTAATTCGGTAACTTGAGAGGCGGTTAAGAAAACATTTTTATTTTTTAAGAAAAACTCTATTTAAGTTTTATACAAGCACAATAACAGAAATATCCAATAAGACATATTATTTTATTTATATTGATGCTCAACTTCTGAACTTATACAGTAACTGGTAGCCAAGTACGTACATAGGCCCGGGTTTACATGCGAAATAAATGAGCAACTGACTTGCAGCGCACGCAATTGACGCCAGCGCTCACGTCCCCACTATTTAAATTGCTGTACACCCAATCTGTTGTACCCGTGAATATGAAATATCTAGTTATTCTTAAGTTTGTGCGCGTACATACGTGGCTGCCGGTTACTGTATATAAAATCTATTGGACGTAAAAATTATTGATATCACTTTAGAACGCAATTATGTATTGAAAACAAATACTTTTTATTAAAAAATATTGTATTAATTTACAGATTTCATAACGTCCAAAGTAAAAAATATTTAACCACAATATTCATTAATTAATTGATGTAGTTTATACCTTTACATGCGTGAATCGTTAATTCGTACTATCCTCCTGATGATTTCCAATAAGAATGAAAGAGCATGTAGGTACGTACCTACATCTTCTTGGGGATGTCGTTTTTTGATTGGCAATGAATGGATTTTGTGGTAACTTAAACATTTTTTAGTTTCAATGTTTTTGCTCTGGAAGCTATGAATTCTATAATTTAATTCAATATTTATAACATATAATTATAAAAAGTAACTGTTTTTAGAGGACTCAATAATAACTGCTTTCCAATAATTTTTACGTCCACAGATTTTATATTTGTTTGTTCGGAAGTAGGGCATCAATAAAAATATATCAAATTGGATATTTTTGTTATTATTATGCCTATATAAAATCTAAATAAAGTTATTTATAAAAAATACGCTTTTGTTTCAACGGAATTAATATAATGTTTAACTGTATACTACAGTTTGTAGGGAACTTTGAACCACTTCTCGGCAATACTTCTTAGTGAAAAACTTTGCTGCAAGTGAATCCTGAATTTACTTCACTAGATACGTCTAGTAACAAATTCCCTCAAATATTAAAGAATTGATGAAATGATTTCATAACTTTCAAAAGATATTCAAATAGTGAATACAATTATATTCTTCCAGTGGTTACAACTGGTACAGTGGTGAAGTTTACTAACAGCTCAATCATATACCTACACTTTTCCTACTCTTAATGGAATTAATTTTAAAACTTCAATAAAATCGGTTATTACCTTAATTAAAAAATATCTAAGAGAATCTAAAGTATTTTACTTACATCTTCTTTTGGATTAAAACCATATCCTTGACATCGAAACCCATACCATAGGTACAATAATATATCCAACATTGGTGTTTTGTTAAAGCATATATAAAGTCAATTCATGACAAAGAACCCGCTGATTAAACTTTTTAATAGTTTACCCCTTAAATAAAATAATTGATACATGTATTTGTTCTAATTTTTCTGCCACTTTTGAATATGCATGAACTCTTCAAATTATATATCCTATAAATCATGTTTATCCCAAAAACTTCATACTTTATTGAATGCTTTCTTTCATTTTGAATTATTTATATATAGCTTTTGAAATAATTAAATCAGTTGAATACGATATTTGCTTTCGTATAGCTTTCAACGCCGTAATCAACAACTTGTAGCGACTCCTTCATAAGCTTAAACATTAATAAGTGAGTTTTAATCAGCACTTATTTTTTATCTATTCATTAAGATAGGTAAATAATTGAATGATAGTCACACCGTGTTACTTAAACATAGCAATCGCCTTACAATGAAGTTGTAAATCAACTCTATTTTTAGCATGTTTACATGTGGACTAATGCATACTACATTAAGTAATAGACTCCTATACTCTTAACTCATCCATTACTAGATATAGAAAGCCCTATCTGATCCGAATCTAGAAACCTAGCTCCTAAATATGCCCGCATTTTATTACCTTTGATTTTATCAGATATTCAGTTCAGCGTGGGTTATTTTTGACGTAAGGATAAATCTTTTTCTTTAATTAATGTCTATTTCCAGATTCTACTGTTTTTATAATTAGAAAGGGGTTCGTTTTAAACATACATTGTCGTTCTATTTATTATACTTATCCGATGGTAGCTGTTGAATTTAATAACTGAATTTAAGGAATTTCATCTCATTTAACCGTTGGGCCTTGTTATCAATATGTCAGTTTATCATCTTTAATCGCGTACTGTTTAACAAACATCCACAATTTATAATTTTACTAAATAGATGATTTGATTCTTTCCAACGAATTTCGATATCTCTAGGATATGAAAATTTTTTATTTAATGTTTTACCACATTTAGTTAGTTAATACTTTTCATTCAAGCATTAGTTAAGTTGTACTACCTTAATAAATGCTTTTATCATCACGGAAGAACGAAATAGGAATACTTCTCCTTAATTCTAAATTATCATTAGTTATCAGTTAACGTCGTTAACTGTATAATACCTGTTAGTTACTCAGTACTCGTTAACTGATCAGGTACGTGATAAATTCCCAATAACTCTTTTTATGCATTTGTGTTTTGCTGGTAGGATTAGCAAGTCAAAAAAAATAACTGTATAGAGAAAGAAATAAAATTTTGATGTGTAACACAAGGGCAGAAAAATTATGTGCTAACTTCTAAGGCTCACCCTATTAGACAATAATTACGCAGAGGGGAATAAAGCATTGCGTAGGTGGCAGTAAATACTAATTAGGAGAAACTAGGAGAGAAGAGAAAGGTTCTCATGTAGAATTTAAGGAAGGAGCAGAAAACCAGAAGCAGAAAGTGACTAGAGGAGTTATTAATTAATTATTAAGATGCACTGTGGAAGGTGTATCAGTATATCAGGGATTTGCACTTACTTATTTATGGTCCATCTACCCTTTATGGGTGTAAATCACGGTGAGGAGTTGAGTCTTTCACAGGGTTACTTTTCCAGAATTCTCTTCATTTCTTCCGATCCTTTGTTTGTGTTAGCACTTCATGTAATTTCCTTCTTGTATTCTCTACTGCTTTGTTCATTTCTTCTAGCCATATTTTATTTGGTCTTTCTCTGTTATTTTTCTTTATTGTCCTTATTTCAAATATTCTCATTGTAATCCTTTTCTCGTCTATCCTCTTTACATGGCCAAATCTTCTCAATTGAATTTCTTCTATACATTGTTCTATAGAAGTTACATAGTCTTTGTGGGAATGTTTCATTTCGGATGCGGTCTAAATGGGTCTTGTTCTCTATTTTTCATAGGAATCTCATTTCTGTTGCTTGGAGTTTTCTCCTTTGCACTTCTGTCGTTGTCCATGATTCTGAGCTGTATGTTAGTATTGGTGGTATAACTACCTTTTTATAGCCTTGAATTTTTTATCTCCTTAGGTTTAATATTGCATCCTGTGTCCCTCTGTAAGGTTTAAAGTATGTCAGTCTTTGGGGGCTGACTCCGTATTCATAACTTTATTCATTATTCCTTTAAATAATTTATGGCTTTATCAGGCATTGCTCTTTTGCTACTTTTATGTCTTCCTGGCTTGTTTCTGCAATTCTTTTCCTGTCTTCTCTCATCTGTTACATCTCGTCCTTCCAATAATTCTCTAAAGTATTCTCTCCATCTTTCCACGATCTGTTCCTCTTTGGTAACTACTAAACTATTTTTCTCTTTTATATTTGTTAGTGGTACATTTTTCTTCTGTCTCATTCTTTTGACTGTTCCAAAGATTAGTTTTTTATTGTCTTTATGTGCATTCATCATTTTTTGTCCTAAATCCGCCCATGCAGTTTTCGTTTCTTCTTTAATGTTTTTTTACAGTTTGTCGTAATTTTGGATGTCCCTCTTCCTCAGATATCTTTCCCATGTTTGCTTTTTTGTTTTTACCGACATATTTATTTTTTCTGTCCACTAATGAGCCTATTTTTGTTATACTTTCTGCAGCGTCTAATACTGTTTTTTTGAAATTTTCTTATGTATTTTCAATATTGGTACTGTTTTTAATTTCATGAAGATTTTCTTTTAATATTTCTTGGAATTTTTCTATGATGCTGAGAGGTCTGTAGCATTTAATGTTCTTTACTATTTTTTCTGTTTTATGTTTGTTTGTTCTTTTAGCTGGTTTTGCTATGATTATCATTAGGTAGTGATCACTACCTATTTTGGTTCCTCGTTTTACTCTAATGTTCTTTACTTTGTACCAAATTTCTGTGTTCACGAGAAAAGAGTCTAATCGCTTTTCGTCTCTACTTTGAGCATCTCTTTTTATTTTATGTGATTCGTTATATGTGAATGCATGTTTCTAGTTTTATTTCGTTGTTTAGGCAGAATTTAATTATGCGATTTTCATTTGCGGTTTTTTGTAACTTCGCCTTTATATTGGATAAAGGTGACACTCTCTATGGATATATCTTTTTTTTGTTATTGTCTATATACCTATGGATTATTCCCGAAAGTACAACATTCCATTTAACACTAAATATTGCTTATCACATTGAAGAAGTTTATCTGAGAATCACCCCTACTGAAAGTCATATACAGATAAGTCCAGGATGCTTCGAACACGACAGGGATTGGGACGAATATACGAGTGGCCGACAACTCGCCTCAGTTCGAAATTTGTACATTAGGAGAAAGGGGCGGCACTCGCGGCAGTGCGCTTTGGCCACTCACTGCTCGCTCAGCAGTCAGCAGACTATTGTTAGTATCTCATCAAAGGCTTAAACACAATGACAAAATAAGAGATAAGAAAATGGAATAAGAAATAAGATAAATAATTATTCCAAGTTTTAAATACACAATACTCTGGGCGATAATATATTAGTTTTTATTCGATTTAAAATTCAACTGTTCAAATTGTTCATTGCTTTTCGTATATCATTATTTGTTAATTCTATTTCATATTCTTTATTTCTTATCTCTTATTTTTTTCATTGTGTTTAAGCCTTAATCGTGTTGGGATGTAGAACTCATGTCTGAAAGAAATTTGATTTACGTTTCGAAATTTTTCTAACTTCAATAATTTATCCTAGATAGAGGATTAATTATTGTAATTTTAAAAAATCTTAAAACACATTTAAATATTTCCATTGTTTGTTTTTTCGCAACAAAAATGTAATTCTACAACATAAAATTAAAATTAATTGTCGCTGCACCTCGAGTGTTGCAGGTGTAATAAAAATTATTATAAAAGAATCCGTAAACAAGGAATAGTAGACGCGAGAGCCATCGGCTACAATGCGGAGATCCACGATTCCCACCACTGTTTACGCTTGCCTATAACGGACACAAGTAAATCGCGCAAACTAATACCCATGTTCGAACCTCCTCTTTCTTTACTGTATAAAGTATTCCAAAATATGAACCTATCCTGTACATAATATACATTTGGGTTTTTGAACTATTTCTAAAAATAAAGTACAACTTTTAAGAACAAAAAACACCCTGTATATACATCAAATTAACAAGTTTTCTTTATTGTCAATTACTAAAATTTTAGACAAAGTGGTCAGCAACATTTAGGTATGTTTCATTTCCTATTTCTTATTGATTGAGCGTGTGAATAAGTCGAGTTTTAAATAAACATTGGTATAGTAAAATAGGATACTATTATTTTAGATATAGAAAAACCAGTTACATTAGATACAAATAAAAATTATAAGAAATAATAAAGTTATTTTTATATATTTTTCTAGCAATAAAACAAATTACCATTCATCATAGACTAAACTTTGCAAAACTAATTCGTTTATTTCGAACCATCAAATGATAATAAAATATTTTATTGAAGAATACAATTTTAAACATTTAAAATAATATAAAATTTATCGTCGAACTATTTGGACATATGTTGTTTTTTTATGGTGGGATCAAATGCATTAAATTAATTTACCATGTCATTAACCATAATCAATAGTACCCTGAGACAAACCCTATTATAAAATATGACAGAGTTTGACGCTAATACACCATGTGTGACACATTAACATTCGACGCGTGACAATAAAAAATATTTTACAGTCACTGAACATCACAATGAAATCACTTGTATTTTGTCATAATATTTATGCCATTAATTTTGAAAACTTACTTGTAGAAGTAGGCAATAAACACTTTTCGTTTATAGCGTATTTATTTACTCAACGTATTAAAATATAGATAGAGTATTACTGTTATTTTATAATCTTCACTAATTTATGAAGTATGGTTGCCATATGTTAATAGTCAGTTAAGAAATTGCATTTTAAATAAATAAAATCGATTGATGAGCCAAATCACTTCTAGTTCTTTTAGAGTGGTAATTTCAGCGCAATTATTTTTATGAAACTTTTTTTCAAAATATATGTTTTAATATATTTTAGATGTTTTCTCGTTTAGAATTTATTTATGTATATTATGTAAACATAATAACTATTTACGTTTTCTTAAATTTCTCATCTTTGGAATGATTTTGCTTAAAATCCAATCAGACAAGTAACAAGAAATCGCTTATGTGGTTCCGTTTTACGACGTCTTATTCTAACTCCTCGTATACTTCCACTCAGAACTCATGTCTTTGGGTATAGAGGATGTCCACTTTTTCATTGGGAAAGTATGGATAACTCCCAGCCTGTAAGAGATTTAAAGTTGGTTAAATTAGAGCATGTTAAAACTTTTGTTAAGATCCCTTTTTTCTGATTTGAAAAATGTTCAGTAGTTTCAGAAATATCCTGAAAATAGTGCAAATCGCCATTCAGTTGCTTATTTAAAATTCTCAAATTGTATATTTATAATTTCAACTGTGGGCGCCGCGACACCCAACTTTTGTTTTTCTTACGGAAATTGAATTGGTAGCATCTTATTACCAAATCTAATAATATATTTTAGCAGATGGGCCTGTACAAGTGTTATTATCACTCTTTAGTATTTATTTTGAAACTGAAACCACTGAACTTTTTCAAATCTAAAAAGGCCATCTTAACAGGCC
This sequence comes from Rhagium mordax, assembly GCA_963680705.1. Taxonomy (NCBI): domain Eukaryota; kingdom Metazoa; phylum Arthropoda; class Insecta; order Coleoptera; family Cerambycidae; genus Rhagium; species Rhagium mordax. Next base: position 29,116,706 of record OY796658.1, on the reverse strand, counting down.
TTAAAATAAATAATTTTTCTCTGATTTACCCGACCGTCTATTTCTTACGGTTTAGAAGTTACAATCCTATTGAAAAAGTGGACATCCTGGTATGTTGGCATAATAAGTATTTACGGAGGCAAATTAATGACATTATACTTCTTAGATTCAATTCACACTATTACCAATAATAAAAATTGCACTAATTTAAGGGGTGATTTTTTACTTTTACTTTCAATATAATTTTTACCTCATTTACCTCGTAAAAATTTACCCATTTTATCTCAACTAAGAAGGAATAATTAATATTAATGTATTATTTATTACTATATTTATTGTTAATAGGCGTCGCTAAAATTATTACTGCAAGTATGATATAAGTAAATACATACAATTCTTGTTACGTAAGTTTAAAATAATATATTCAATAATACTGTTTATAGGTACTAATGGTATTTTTCTTAAGTTAGGTAAGTATTAATTGCACTCAACGTTAATATTGTAAATAAACAACTGAAATATATTGTGCTAGTTTAATAGAGAGAACGAATAACAGACACTAGTTAATTAGATACTTATTCAATTTGATTTGAGGTAATATAATATAATGATGGTAGTATTAGTTCTGTGGGAGATGTCGACTGGCAAGTAAACCGTAAAATAAATGTGTTCTTATAACCGGCCCTCTGAGCCCCCCAATATTAACTCTAAATATAACATAAAATAAAAAGATTAAATTGATCTAATCGTAAAGAAAAATTGCAAAATATCTTATAACCAAAAATTAAAAGAAGTTAATTGCTAGACATCAAAAACTGCATGGTAAAAAGGTATGAGATTATTGCTAAACCAGTATTCTTTAAGTTATATTTAAACAATTTGGTAATACTTTTTTTATTCTTAAACCGTCTTGATAAACTAATTCTCAAGATTTGATTCTGTAATAACTTTGACTTTAAATATTGTCAATTTAATTCTTTTTTACATAATGGTTTAAGATTAATAATCCAACCAAAATAAATCTATTTCCTATTCGTTGTTTAAAAAAAATTTAAGAAGAAATGTTAAAATTCGAAAATAAAGCTTATTTATTAAACGTAAGGGGTACGAGTCTTTGTCTTAGGCTTAGGTATTTATACCCTTTATGTAATTCCATTCACAAAGATCCACGGTGTTAGCAAGAATCAATCACGCTACGAGAAGACAACCAGACCCTGATATCACTACTTTGTTCTACTGCACTATCGTCATATCAGTTAAACCAACTTTTGAGTAATAAGTAAACAAAAACCTTCATACTGTCTATATTTAACATAAACTCAAAATGTTACTTTCTTTGCGAATATTGTTATCACAATTTGGGAACATCCTCATACAAAGAAACTAAGAATTTAAAATGCAAATTATTAGAGAATCAACCAATTAGTCTTCTAGTAATATTAAGAATTGAATTATGTAAAAAAATTATAAGGGTTAATTATCGCCTAGATTCCTTTATTAATTTTTGGTAAAATGGATGGGCCACCAATTCTTTAAAATAAAACTGATTAAAGAGGTCGATGTACTTACGACAATTTTGGTCTAACGCTTTGATTTAAAATGTTACCTTGCAGTGCTACTTTAAATTGGTTTGTTACATGGTTTCAAACATTTCTAAGGCATTAATTTTCATAGAACTATCTGTTCCCACCGCCATAGCCTAAGTTAAAGTGTCAGTAATCACCAGGTCACAGTAATAATTGCTTTCGTCTGGATTGACAGCGCAGCAATTTATTTTCTATAATAAAGTCATCAAAGTTTATGAATTTGTGTTAACTTAATTTACTTTTTCAACACTAATCGACAACAAGAAGTAGTACTTATGTGATATTGTAATTTAAACGGTTATCTAATAAGTTTTTAATATAAATTGTTTAATAATTGATACATTTTTTGATAATAAATTTATTTCAGCTTGACGTTAAATAAGTGTTTTTGTTTTGAAGATTTAATAAATATAACTGGTGATTGATATTGGACCCCATCCATTGTCTACTTCAGCATTTCCGTATCATGAAACAGAATTAGTCATTTACAAACACCGTAGATATCGTTGATACTGAAATATTTTGAACCAAATATGAATTATTTAATGAAAAATAATCGACATCACAAATTCCCCAGAACTAAACGTTTGTGGAGTTATGTAAAAATAGTGGTACCACTCGATTACTGCATAAAATGGTTGAACTATGCACGACTCACAAGAATTACAGTTTTAAAGATATAGGTTGTCAATAAAATAGGTACGATTTAATATATTATTATTCCCAACTATTTTATTACTGTTTGTTCAATTGTCCATGTATCGGTCTATCTGCAATCACGATAACTTAAGAATCCTCTAAGAAATAATTTTACTAGAATGGAGTTGCCCTTCGTAACATTTCCGTGAAGTTTGATAGACACCAAGGTAGCTGATCATATATCGACATTAAATATTACAGGGAAAAGAATTGGTGGTGAATTTTATTTGTTTCAAAAATAGTCTAAATTCTGTAATATCACCATTCCTATCTGCATTGTAAAATATTTGTTGTATAATTTAATTTTTTTTTAATTCTTTACGAAGGGGTGCAAGGACGAAAAAACGCAAAACATTGTTTTATGTTAAATTCTTATTGTATTTTAAAGTCAGTTCGCTACATTGTATGTTTTTAGTGATACATTGAATATATGAATGGATTGATTCCATGTAATCGAATTTCCTTGGAGAACAATCCAAAAATATTTTTCAAATAGTAATACGAGCATGCATACGCACACGTAACTCATATCTTCTGTCACTTCATACATATCATGTTTAACCGTAATATTAACAACTGTAAGAAACAAAAACAAACCTATAAAAAATTGTCAGCACACGATTTAAGCTATATATAAGTACGCCAGACTATACTCGGGCCAAAAAGAGTAGTCAGTAGAGCCAGGGGCGTACGGATTTACGAATTTCATAATTCGAACAAATGAAAGCGGATTGTGTTAATTATGCATGAGTATGAGTTACCATGTCTTAAATTTTAAATAATATGCTTACATCTAGCAACATTATCTCCACGAATTAGGTATAGCAACGCAGTTGAACAATGCACATCCTTTGCGTTGCAGCATATGTGACGCCACTGAATGCGCTATCTAAGCCCTCTCGACGACCTTTATAATAGTCGAACAAATTATTGGGTACTAGGGCGGCACGTTCAAGCATGTACTTTATTTGGTTGACTATACCAATTAAACATAATGACCTAGTTGTGGTTTTCATCTCTGATAGGCGGAGAAAACTGGATATATTTCTCTGAATTATATGGGATTATATGGTAAAACGAGCTGCCGCTTCTGTATTCCATAACAGCTAAATCCTTTGAAGAATTGCCGGTAAGTTTTTTGCTCTACTGCCTACTCTTTTTGGCCCGAGTATACACAGCATCTAAAAATGCTTGCTTTTTTATAACTGCAAAAAACAATTTACTAATGTTGTAATTTGATATGACAATTCAAAATTTGGCATGTGTTGCGGTCACATAATCCTAAATTAAATTTGTTTCGTCGTTTTTATAATAATTTCCTATTAATAGCATGTTTGTTTTAATAGCAATAAAATACCAAATTATGTTTCATGAATATGTTTGATTATTTTATGGTTTATAACTGTGTTTTTTCTTTTGCATTGTTTTGACTCAATGCGTAATTCACGAAAAATTTGAACGGAAATATGCCCTAAATAAATATTTAATACTGCTACAAAAATAAAGAGTTGCTAGGAATACACAAATAATAAAATTTCCTAGAAATGTGCATAAGAGGTGAGTTTAAAAAATTTGACTCACAAATTTAACGTATTATTTTCTAAAGATACGTGCTTTTAAATATGTATATCTAAAATTATGATCCAACTTTAAAATGAAGTGCTGACAAATACCTGAATTTTGACGTAAAAATAGGGCTCCCCTAAATTTTAATTTGTAGACGTCAGGACCTTGGTTCAGGAGCTCAATGACCTCATGAAAAGATCTGATATTGAATAACAATCGTAATAGTATACGTGTAATAATTTTTCACGAATCGTTCAATAGATTAATCCTCGGATTAATCATGAACGTAGAATCATATTGCTAAATGGAGTAAGTAGTTGTTACACTGCGCGTCATATAAATGTGGTACAACAGTTAACAGTGGTAACCCGAAAATCAGGTTTTTTTAGATGTGTATGGTGATCTTCCTGAGCTTGACTGATGCAAACTGTCAGTGAAGAGCTTTGTAGGTTATGATCAAATCAGAGACGTCAGAATTGCAACGTCTCCAGTTCACGTTATAAGACGTTATAAGTATCTGTGACAGATCTTATAATGTCAAATTTGACAAGTTGAACCAGATTTACATTGATAAAATCAAAGTGTACCACATTTATATGACGCGCAGTGTACAAATGTATTGTTCAAAATCAATATCTATTAAGACAGGTGAAATTACTGAAGAAAGATTTTAAGAAGAATTAAACATCATAATAAATTTTTGCAGGACATCAGAATAATTTTTGTAGCTGAAAAGTATGGTATGTGACTTATGTGAGCAACAGCTCAATACTTGTTATGTTGCAAAGTGTGGAAGGCTTTAAAACCAAGAATTATCATGCAACATTCAAATCGAATTTTTGAACAATTGATAAAGCGGGGGTAGTCCGGTAGTTTGGCCGCCGTCCTCTCCCGATTTGAGCTCGTCGACTTTTACTTATGCGGCCATCTGAAGTCACTGATGTTCGCTGTGTGCATTATTAACGAGATGCAATTAAGCGAACGCATAAAGAATGCATGCTTAAATTTCTTATCGTTCGTTATTTAGAAGTAGGCTGAAATGTGTCTTGAAATAAATCAGGACAGTATAGAATATTCAATTTAATGTTTTTCACTAGTCCATTCGAAACTTGCAAAAAAAAGGCGAGAAACGTCAAAGTATAGCGCCAGCAGCCAAAAACATTCCCCTCCCCCAGTTTCGAAGGTGCGGAACACGAGGCGGAACACGATGGTGATAATAATTTTTAGCCACCCTCCTGCAACTTCCTCTAAATTGAAAAAACCACCCCTCTTTTCTGTTTCTCTGTCCTGCTTGCGGGAGCTCGTCGAATCGATTTTTTTTTTTTCGAGGAATAATGAATGATGAATTTGGTAATCCTAAACTAGGAGAGGCCCAATTAACCCCCACCCCTAATAGTGAATACCACTGATAATGGGGAAAAATGTATCCCTACTGTTTTCAAGGGTGGGGAACACGGGTGGTGGTAATATTTTTTCTCCTACTCTCTCCTGTTTTTTGGTCCGAAGCTTCCGAGGGCTCATCGCATCGAATTTTCTTCAGGGAATATTATTTTTCCGAGACCAGTGACTGTGATATTTGCGGAATAGCCTAACTTTTGCGATTGAATTCGTATAAATTGTTAGTGTCAATAAAAATCCCTAAAAACTGCTATTATCAACCATGGGTCAAAATGGCGACTTTCAATATTAACTCAAAATATTGGTCATGCGTATCTGATGTTGAAATTTAAAAGAATAACCCCTGTAACTCGTCTAAAAATGCCATTTCTACGACAAATTTCAATATAAGTTATTACGTTATTATTTTAACACAAAACACAAGGACCGTCCACAATGTAGAAATTTCAAAAAAGAGAAGGAAAAGAAAAAATTATAGAAATGTGTTAACCCGTTTTATAAATTTGTGTTTTACTTAATTCTTTTAATTTTTCTGGTTGATAGACCAAAATGGATATCATAATTAATCAAATTTATATATGACTTCAAAGGTTTTATCGTAAATCTTACCATCTTGAATTTCACGTTACACAATTTTTCCGTCAACAAATTCATGTCACCTCAAGGACACTTGGATAATGTATTACACAAATTTGGACATCAATAAATTGATGAACTTATCATTAAGAAATTGACGAATTCTAATTTTTTGGCAATTAAATGTCAGAACTATTAACATAAAGTTTTTGACAGAATACGCAGTAGACACCGTAAGAAAATTTAACGATCCGTTAAATTTTTACAATTATTACAATTGCGTAAAACCAAAGCAGAAAAATGGGACAATTTCTAAGTGAATTTATTGATGAAAAAATTGTCAGTGTAAAAGCGTCACAATACTCAGTTAATGTAAATCATCAACTACTTTTAAGTTATCGCAAACCAGATTTCTAAAGTAAATCGATAATTTATAATAAGTGACATTATTTTAACAATCGTTGGGCATCTGCTGTCTTCATTAGTAAAGCAAAAGATATCTTGATGTCGACTACATTTTAATGACGGTATATTTGCTAAACAACGTAGACGTGGATACAACAAACTGACAACTGAATATTTCCTTACAATTATTCACATAAATCTTAATTTAATACTAAAAGGATGTTCTGCTGTCATAATATCTTTTTTCTGGAAAGAATTTTTGCTTAGGCTAGGCAAATGTCACATTATTTTCAATATTTTATCTGGCAAATGTCACATTATTTTCAATATTTTATCTTGTAGGCATTATCTTTTTATGTCTAATGAATTAGAACAAAATTTTTTTGGATAACGGTTTTAACATTTACGTCTCTTCTACTACTTATATACATAATTTCCGAATCAGTGATACTTCATGAGCTCTGGAGTTTAATCAAACGAACAAAGTATTGGTGACTAGACTGTTTATATATTGAAATTCAAACTAGCCTTTCTAACATAATTTTGTGTACGCTATTTTTCTCGATTATAAACTGTCGTGCATTTCTGACTAGTTTTACCTCATATCGAACAAATATCTAAAGTTTCCTTATTAAAATATGGTTAAACGTCATAATCAACTTTTCATTGAGTACTTCTATATCTGTGTGTTTTGTCTTTTGTGGGGATTGTAATTTTAATATCTTGTAGTCTTGTAGAAATATAATATATTAGAAAAAAGGTATTCTGAAAATCAGAAACACTTTAGTTATTTCATTAATTTTAAAAAATGAGGTTGCTTAATTGTTTTGGCTTATAAACATTTTTTATTTACACTATAAAACTTGTGGCCACTTCAAAGTGAATTTTATTACGTAGGTATATGACAAAATCATAGCATTCCTGATGATCGCGTACTGTGGAAGAATTTTTCCACTGTACACGGATGTGTGTATGTCCCTTGTCTTTAAATGTGTAACCCACTCCCACACAAGGCTCTTCCAGAGCCTTCCGGGATAAAGTAGGTCGTAATTACATGTGGTGTTATTATTATTATCTGTGTCTCTGGTTCTTTCAAAGAAGTTCAAATTACAAACGTACTGTGTCGGCTTTGAAACTGTAAATATTTTATACTGAAAAAAATGGTACCCAATATAATTTCGATTAATAATCAATCAATAATTATTTGACTACGCATCGTACATGAATAATATGCCTTGCTTTTAATATTATCTTGGAAGAATTTGAAGCGTATACGCGATATAATTTTCTAATGACGATGATTATCGAACCGCCATTTGAATATTTTCCATTGGAAATTCAAATGCACGGAATACCAATTTGTTAGTTTTTTCAGCAAATGCAAATCACGACGACAACAACAACAGTATTTATGCGTGTGTGGAGACCGTGAGACTTGGCTATTCTAATGACTTTAGCGCAAGTTGAAAGGGAACGATAGGAGAGAAGAAGAAGAGGTCATGTTATCCCACCTGTCTAAGCGAGCCTAAAGATCAGCTGCACTCAGTCGGTACTCATTTGAATACTTACAAATACACATCGTACACCCCCACAACGTTTCCGGAACTCACACCTGTTCTTGATATTGATACTTTCAAAATTTAATGAAATTAAAGTGGCCCCTAGGGCTCAATGTTAATGTGTAAACGTTACTCATTCACTTTAATTTATTTACTGGACATATACATTGTAATTTATAGGGAAATTATAAGGTTGATATATCTTTAAACAAACATGCTTTTAAAATCTCATGAAAAATGTTGCATTGTAGTTTTATTATATAACCGTTGAATTAACTTACGACCAGATGGCGTACAAAAGTTTTTATGATAATTCATGTATAGTATTTTTTTAAAATGCACTAATTTATTCTGCCGACGTTTGGTTTATTTCAAGATCATCTTTAAATTATTCGGCAATTAGCACAAATAAATATTTGGAACGTGAAGAAAAAATTTAATGATCATTTCATATTCAAAATAACTAATACATATATTAAAGAGTTAAAATTAAACCAATTGATAATAGTAATATATTTTGTAATTATTTACGCTTTTTTAAATAAACATATTTTACGTGAAGGTTTTAAATAAGACTTGATCATTATATTGAAAATAATTTTTCATGAAATGTAAACAGTGAAACAAGTTTTGTTTCAAAAATAGAAATATTTACACGAGTTCTAATAATTAAAACATCTATGTCAGTTACAAATTGGTATTTATGAAAACAGTTATGGGGTTTCTCCTTTTTGTATTTGCATTTGTTCTTACCACATAGGTGAATGAAAAATTAATGAATTATTTGATGTCTCTGCTGCTAAAACCGAATATGGTGGTGGAATGATGCAACTCGTAACGAGTAAAAATTTCAGATTGTATATTGGTAATTTTCTTAAACACGGGAAATGGCAGTTACTCAGTATTTTTATGTTAATTTATTATTTGATGCAAATATACAATATCCCTGTATAACCCTAAGAATATATATACTCACTGTATATAGTGGTAAAAGTGGTAACAGTTTCACAGGGTGGGACAAAATTTGATTTATTATTGTTAAATAAAAAAATTTAAAAATCATTGTTTTATTTTAAACAAATTTTAAAAGAAAATTGGAAACAAACTATAGGAGCAATTCTATTGGAATAAATTTATGATGAAGAAAAGGCAAAATGTTTTTCTTCACTTTCGGGCCAGTGCATGAAGATCGGTGGTGAAACGTTCACAATGAACCAGTGATATGTAAATAATGTGCAACAATATCAACTGAAAGGCGAGTGTTCCTTTATGAAATTATCGATACCTCTGGAGAAACTCACACTTCATAATATTTGGTAGAAACCTGCTGTGACTTAATTTCTTCTCAATGTGAATTGAGGTATCAGTGCACTGTGCGGTCTTTTGTGACAGATAATGCAGCAAGGCCTGTAGAGGAAAACTCACAAGTAACCTATTTTACTTGCTTGCTCTCCAAGGATTTAGAAATCAAAACCCTCAAAGAGAATGTAGACCAAATAGTCAAGTATTTTCGTAAATAATCATCTGGCTAGAACACAATTCAACCAAGCAGGTGGCGAACATGAATACTTTCGAGTGATGAAATAGTGTTGCTAATTGCTTGGGGATGTATGCCACTCAATACTAAAAATATGGGAGGAAGATATAAAAGGAAATTGACAGTGCAATCTACCAAATGGTCTCAAACACCAGTCTTAAAATGCTGTAGAATATTTAAATATTTAAAACCTCATGTCGGGAGCTCCTGATAAATTGCAGAGAAAAAAGCTTCCATTTCAGATGCGGTGGAACAATGCCCTTTAGAAACAAGAAATAAGAAGAATCAGAAGAAATAGTAAACTAAGTGGAATTTAGGAAGATGAGTTGGAAATTGGAAAACAACTACCAGTGTTAAAACCATTTATGTGCGCAGTTATTTCTTCATAACAATGATCACTATATAGACTAAAAATTTTGAAGTAAAATGTCTCGACGTCCCAATTTTTTACACCACCGTGTGCAGAAAAGCATCCTCTATACAAACCCTTTAAGAAAAATCTGATGGCGTCATAAAAATAAATACAATCAAATAACATTTTTCAGAAAAGATAGCACAATGTCCCAAATCAAATTTATATTTTCACTAATGAAATAAGTTTAACCAAACAGTTCTTTATCTAGAATAAGCTCGTTTCTTTGGCACTATGTACTTAAGTCAATTGTTAAACGTAATGTATGGCCCTTGACAAGTTATTGTTTTCTGGAATCTTTGGAGTTCCAGTAGCACCGATGTAGTTTCTACACCAAAAAGCTGATTCAGTTTTAATCGTCTCCGGATGGTGCCAACTTGATTGGCGAATCGTGCTTCGACTGCTGTGTTAATGTTTGGATGTTAGTGGCAACTACGTCGATGCTAGTTACTGTTATGTTCTTCAAGTATAGTGACATGACCATACTCTATGTTGCTGGTAAAATTTTTACATGTGTCACACACAATAACGGGCCTAACACTGAACCTCGAGGAATAACAAGTGTAGTGCCAAATTTGTTATTTAAAGTTTCTGAGACTAACCATAAAATAATATTACCTACCCCTTATATCGAGACTATTCAACGTAGGTATCGTTTAATTTCTTAACAAATAGAGAAAGCGTTAAATAGTTTGGGCGACATAGTGAGTCAACATACTTAGTTTCCTTTATCCAACCGTTGATAAATAATCATACTGCATAGATCACAAGTAACCGTTTCAACCGATTTGTTCAATCTAATCTTTAGTATTTTATTATTTTCAACTAAATTAAATATTCTGCAACAATCTTTTAGGTACCTATTTTAGAAATATTTCGTCGACTTTATTATACTAGTAAAAATTCCAGCATACAAATGATTTGCTATATTATATTCTTTATGATTTTTATCGTTCATTGCCTATGTCTACCGCTAGAAAATTGTAATTCTTTAATTGAACATGAAGACCAATATAAGATTATTGCCAAGAAGAGTTTAGACTTCGTAGTGCTAGGATAAGACTGAATTAAAACTAAAACAAAAAGGTTCAAGATATGGTCTTCATAATTTTTTGTTTTATTATTTCACATATTGTTAGATCGTGCTTTATTTCCAGCGATATTAAAGTTGACTGATATATACGACGTTATACAGTAGTATTAAATGAGCATACCTTATATCGATCCAAAAATTAATCACCTTATATGGCTTTCTTCACATATATTCCCTTTTGTGACACGGCTGGAGCCTTTTCCAAAGAGAGAATAATAAACACATATTTTATGTAAATTCTTTTGTGCGAACGTCAGAAGAGCAGTGAGAGACCTTTAATTGAATTGTGTATTTAATCTAGCATTTCTCGGTTCTGAAAATCGCAAATTCGTGACATTCTCCGATCGAGCATGTGAACAGAGATCCGTAATGGGGTTCGTGGCTGTCGACTTCGTTCGTCTTAGCGATTACATCACATGACCAACAGCTGTCAGTTGGCGAGATTTATAGTTTTCATAAAGTTGGTTTTCATATAGGGCACCTGCAGAGACAAAGATTTCACTTACTTAACTTTTAACTTATATCAGTCTATGTGAAACCTGACCCTCCTGATTAATGTACTACAGCACGCGCGGCTAACACGAAATTGTTATGGAAATAAGCTATTTGAAATCCTAAATTCCAACTGAAAACATGCATTGTGTAACCAATTTGCATTTGGTTAATTGTTGCTATTCTAAGAATTCCTGGGACATCATGTGTTTTGTTGGTCTAATAGCGACCAATTTTTCAACCCAGTCCAGCCATGTAAAGGAAATTACCTACTAATTTTTATTTAGTTAAATATATCTACTCATTTTAGTTTTATTTTTAATAACGTCTGAAACAGTACACAATGGTGTACCATAAATACAATGTTTTTGAATAGACTTTTCTCCCAATCGTTTCTCCTCAATGAAACGGGAGCTTGAGATTATTGCTTCTAGCCATGATCGTTCGTTTAAGCAATAGGTATGATTGTCTTAAATATGTATTAAAATACGATTAAGAAATTTGTTGAATATTTCCATATATCAAGAACTTCAATAAAAAGAGGACGTGCACCGTGCACTACGGATTGAGTAATCTTAGCTAGTAATAACTTTAGAATTGTTTTGTTAACTATCATAATATGCATAATTTACATCAGGGTGTTTAGAAGCCAAAACGGGCATAACTAAGATAAAACGATCATAGGAGTCCTTTTCCTACATTTGCACTAAGTACCTACATTAATACATATTATGGAAGATAATGATAAAAGCCATCGATCCCTGTAATAATATTATCTTTAATTAAACATGATAATTAAATCCGTAGCAAAATTTCCTTGTTCTCTTCCGCGTTGATTATTTTTAGTTCTTGACTTTTCGCCCACTTACCAATGGAAGTGAAGCGAACATAGCTTGAAAGAAAGAAGGTCTTGAAATTCAGTTCAAAATAATCAAATCGAAGAAGAACCTGGAAACTCAGAAACTACAAATTATCAGTTCCACGAAAGCCTTACAATCAAAATAATGTGTTCTTATTCCATAATTGTTTTCGTATTAAAAAATTCATCGTTGATTAGCTTGAGGAAGCCCAGCAATCTCAATTTTTATTACAATGGAAACTGAATGTCTTTACTATTTCGATCAGTTTATATATAAGCATGTAAGCGAGATGAGTGATAAAAAGAAATCAACAAAATGCAGTGTTATTTATTTGATATAATATGAATCAGAATAGAAGACTTAAAAAGGAGTATGCAGCCATAGGACTGACGTGTGTCCAATTAGTATATGTTTAAAACCATCTGGATATGGCTGAAATATCTAAAATGTACAAGTCATGAGACGACTGCTGACGGCTTTTGCCCGGTTTCTGCCCATCTTGTCGAATTGATTTTGATCTTTTCACCAGATTATTACACCATTGTTCCATCCATCCTCATGCAAATGAACTCAGGTATTCCATATTTGTAACAACATGCCCAAAATCAGGATTAACCGGGCCTGATAAATAAAATGCATTACTAAATTTAAAAAAACTTGGTTACCAATGTTGAGAGAAGAACTCAATAAAATTAATATTATTTAGTATATTTTTCAACATTTCTATGGTTAAGTATCTATGGAAATGATATAAACAATTTTTATTTTATGCCGTGTTATTCTACACGTTACATAAAAATCTAAAGCCTAAACTTTGAAAAAGGAAACGGATATAGTTTCCGAAACGTCAGCGCAGTATTTTTGTATTAATTTAATTCCTATTAGTTGCCAAAAAACACCCTCTAACTGATCCTCTGACATTACGTCAAAGGCGTAGAGGTTATTTCCCAGTTTTAAACTAGTTAATTTGAATATTTTTTAGATAAATCGAATTTTTTGGATAGGAATCTCAAGGAATGTGGTAAGTAATAAATCCCAAAAAAGAAAAGGAAAGAAATTTAAAAAAATTAATTAGATCGATGTTTGGTAGTTATTTAATTAGCTTGTGTGTCAGTTTTGCAGAAATAAAATGAAAGCATTAAATTAAATCTTAAATATTTTTTCCATTAATACAGCGTTTTTGACCGGCGCGGTGCTTATTATTTAGTAATATTTCTATTATCTTGAATCAAATAGCAGCAGCAAGAATAGCACAGAATGGATGTATAATTTGCAAAAATCTGGCCTATGTTTTCCTGAACATCCATGCAATAGGATATACAATTTGCACATGAGATAATTATCTCTAACGGAGTCTTTTTCCAATTGGAAAGAGTTTCCGTTATTAACAAGCCTAGCAGTGGCAAGTAACAATTAATATAAGAGAGTTTAAATACCACCATTATTATGATTTGCTCATTGGTAGATCTATTCGACAGTGTATAGAAGTAGTAATCTAAGAAGGGAGGAAACTTGTAAAATCTTACCAAATTATGCTAAACCCCAGTAGAATAAGAAGAAGAAACTAACACTAAATAATTGAGTAACATACCAACTTTCTAAGGAATAAACTATTTTCCGTATAATTAGAGAACCGTCAAAGATAAAATAATAAGTTTATTTTTGATTTTTTTTATAGTTATTAACTCACCAGTAGCATATACACCTATATATCTCATTTGTGTCGAATTTTTGTCTCTGATTTTTGTATCACTCATTATTTCGGCATAAGCCAAACGCACAAAAGATAATATGAAGAAATGGTAACTAACAGATTTCTGGCTGTAAAATCGTAAAGAATCACCATTATTACACAATATATTTAGAAAACACCTTGTATAATAATATAGTAGAAAGACATTTCTATCTGGTTATCTCTTAGTTACAATTTGAGATAACCTTCTTTCAAACACAATGGCATATATCATGGTGAATGAGGTCGTAGGCGTAAAATTCATTAAGAATCCTCCTTCCCGAGTTAATTTTAGCCATCAATTTGCGTTTATATGACTAGTGTCCATGTTCAACGGTGTGAATTAACGAGCTATATCACACGCATTTAAGGTTTAAACGTCAAGATATACTAATTTTAAACGGCCAACTATTTTATGGCATTTAATGTCACAGTACGACATCACATAAGGGTCACGCTTTCCGAAAAAACATATCTACCAACCCCTGTGGAGCAGTAAAGTGGCGTGTCATATCCTGCCGAAAATTGACGATTATTTGCGACTAAAAAATATAATTTTGATTTAAAAAGTATTATCAAATTCACTGGATATTGTAAGGATATAGATTTTTTTGAATTTGCTTATATACAGGGTGTTCCAGTTTTTTGTAGCAGGACTTTAACAGTCGATAGACAATTGAAAATTATTAAAAAAAGTTCCTATAAACATAGGTTGAAAAATGCTTAGTTTTCGAGATACAGGGTGTTAAAGTTTGAAAATAAATACGGATTTATATTAATATTTCCAGAATGCTAAGGAGTATCGAATCCAAACTTGCCAATTCTTTACATATAATTTAGAGGCCTATTTTAGAATAACAAACTACTACTTTACTTAACCATGGGCGTAGATATATGGGTTTACTAAGGCTCTTTTTTACAAAAAAGTAGTACGCCACTGATATTTTCCCATGTTTTTAGTTTAATTCAATAAAGCAAGAAAAAACAAAAATTTAATGTCTCTTGGCACTTTTTGATATGACAAGCCGTTTTCCTGAAAATTTACATTTAATCATTTGATGCACGCATCTGGACGAATTTTAGACAGACTTGAAGGCGCTCAGAATTTCAAAAAATTTGATGGTGCCAAAAATTTCTTAAAAATAAAGAATGAAACATTTAAAATATTTATTGTAAAAGTATATTATCATGTAAATCAAAATTTTTATAACACAAATGTATTAAAACGCAACAGTCGAACTAAAATAAATTATTAGAAACACAAACACAAAAGCTAGCAACATGTAAAAGTGTCTTACTTCATTACAAGCATCATTAACGATGTTTCATTCTTTCTTTTTAAAAGACTTTTCGTACCATCAAATTTGGTGAAATTCTGAGCGACTTCAAGTTTGTCTAAAATTCGTCCAGATGGGTGCATCAAATGATTAAATGTAAATTTTCAGGAAAACGGCTTGTCATATCAAAAAGTGCCAGGAGACATAAAATTTTTGTTTTTTCTTGCTTTATTGAATTAAACTGATAACATGGGAAAATATCAGTGGCGTACTACTTTTTTGTAAAAAAGAGCCTTAGTAAATCCATATATCTACGCCCATGGTTAAGTAAAGTAGTAGTTAGTTATTCTAAAATAGGCCTCTAAATTATATGTAAAGAATTGGCAAGTTTGGATTCGATACTCCTTAGCATTCTGGAAATATTAATATAAATCCGTATTTATTTTCAAACTTTAACACCCTGTATCTCGAAAACTAAGCATTTTTCAACCTATGTTTATAGGAACTTTTTTTAATAATTTTCAATTGTCTATCGACTGTTAAAGTCCTGCTACAAAAAACTGGAACACCCTGTATAGGTACAAAAAAAATTATGATTTTAAATGTATCTAAGTAGCGACGGAGATGTTGAAATGTTATGGAAAACAAAATGGCCCCACATCATAAATAAATCTTCCTAAATATCAATTTGTATTTAGTTTGAAAATTTTTGGACAAAACTTTTCTGTTCAGTAAAGAATTTCTAAATTCTAAATTCAATAGAGTTCTAAATTTTAGGAAAATAAATATTCACCTGTAAAAGTACGTATAGTTCATTTCATTTTTGTATCGCAGGGAAAAAATGCCGCATTTACAAAGCAGAACGCGGCCTCTTTAATGTTCTCAAAGACGCCGCCGCACGTGTTCCTTTGTCGGTAATTTTTTATCTGCGCTAGAACTCTGAAGTGGACTTTATCTGTATTTTTACATAGCTTTTCATGGTACGAAGGGTCATGAAAGGTGACTTCTTCGGATGGTCGACGATGTCCATAGTATGATATGACTGATGGTCGAGACGGTAGCGTAACTGCCTGTCACCCAAAAGTCCCGGGTTCGTTTCCCGGCCGTGGTAAATGGAAAATACTGTGAGAGGGATTTCTCCATTATACACGGATATTGGATGTGTGTCCCTTGTCTTCTAGAGCCTTCTGGGATAAAGGGGGTCGTAATTACATATGGTGTTATTTATTTATTTGTAAGTTATAACAATTTAAAATTTGCGGTGCCCCGCATGGTATTCTCTTGAAAATTAATATTCTTATAAAGTTCAGAAACTGTAAGTTGAAACACCTATTGTTTTGGCTTTAGAGAAATTAATAATGTATTGTTTACATGAGCCCAATTAAACAGATATTTAAAATTTTATTACAATGAGAGTATGAAGAAACAAACTGAATGCGTTTTGGTCCGTTTAGTTTCATTTCTTTAATTCAAATGTCTGCCATATTAGAGATGCGTTTTCTCTTGTTCGTGAATCGAGCCATATTTGTTAGTTTACAGGAAATTGATAAATTTGCATTTCGCTCAAAGAGAAATGTTATATCGACTCTGACAGCCATTTTTGTGTAAACACTTAATTTGAATAGGTGTAATTAATTAGTTTAAGCTGTCAATTACACACTTTTACACATATCAATTAAAATAATTATTGGAAACACTCGATAAAGTTTCTAACTCTTTCCAATATGCGCTAATTGTTTGTTTTTTATTGCAGGTTAGTATTTATGGATTCTTCGCCACCACACGGGGTTTACTGGTATGGAATTATTCCTAAGATTTCATTTTATTACCGACTATAAAAATTTCTGTGTACCTATAGTACCTACATCAATAAAATAGCCAATTATTAGATTTATTTTTAATCTATATTGTTTCATACTAAAATAATAAAAAATGTATTACTGTTACCTTTTATAGCTCACATCGTTAACTTTTAAAACAGAAATCAATTTAAAATTCTCGAAATAAAATTATAATAGTGTGGATTTTTGTAGAGCATGCCTATCTATAAATAAATATTTTATTATCTAAGGTAATAAATATAAAATTAATTGGTCCAACTTTCGAGACATTTGAATACACATGAAATTTATATAATAATAAAGTAATAGGTATTGTGAGAGTGTTAAATTTATTAGTGACTAAAATATAGAAATAATATTACTAGTTTGTAATGAAAAAGTTCGTTCTTTGGACCAAATCTGTACTTTATGATCATATCCTAATCGATTTAAGCATATTATTACGGCGATTTCTATGAAATTATCCAATATCGGTTATTAAAAAATTTAAGACTGAAACAATATATTTATGAAACATTTTTGAAGCAAAACCAATATTTTTAAATGTTACTTAATTGTCCGATGGTTTGACCTAATAGTTCTTGTCTACCTTGCGCCACAAAGTTTGTTTTCTTCAGTTTCTGCCAGAAAATTTCTGGTATGCATTTTTGTTCATTACTAAATTAAACCAGTAACCTAACTATTAGCTATACAATTTTTCAAATATTTTTTTTATGAATGAATTTACTTGAAATGTTTAAACAATATATACCTACTTGGTGTTAATAGATTGTCGCACGAGTGATTGTTAGCATATTTAAAAAAAAGTAGGTGTTTTTATATTTTGGAATTTCACAAGGAGAGTCAAAAATTTAAAGCATCGTTGGATCTTGATGAAACAGCGACCTCTGATTGATGTAGAAAGTTCCGTCTGGCGGTCTGTCATATCTATCTATCTGCCTGGCACAAAAAGTTACCCAAGAGAAGATAGTAGAATTTTAGTAAAACCCAAAAATGGCATAATTGATTGAAAAGCGATAAATACGAAAATATGTCAACCCCTTGACTATAGTTCTATGAAAAATACAATAAAGTTATTTCCGAGAGAGTTAATGAAAATTTAACTTTTTCGTGAAAAACTTTGGAAAATCGTAGGGAAAAGACGAAATAATTTTTCGATGTAGCTGAAACTTGGTAGAAAGTTGTGTTAGACGTTGGAATCGATCGATCAAAAACGACTTTTTCAAGGTTATATTTGATTTTCAAAAAAGTTAATTATTTGTATGAATGGCATGTCCGATTTCAAATCGGAAAATTTATTTAATGGAGATATACCACCTGTATTTTGTTACTTTAGGGTGTTTTTCATACACTAATTTTAACTAGTTTTACTTCATCACTAATTTGGAATTTGGGGGGGTCTTCGCCTTATATTGGACCTAATACCTAGTAGTCGAATTTTGGTCTAAATAAACATTTGTTTTGAAACAATCAATTTAGTCAAACTAAGTCAATACTAATTCCATGACACAAGTTTATGTGTATTTTTCGATTCTGTTAAAGTTAATACAACATGTCAGTCATAATTATTTAGAGATAATGAAGTATTCTGCCATAAAAGAAAATGTGTATAATATCTAATTTATCTATCTGCAAGCACGTAATATGTAACGTTCTACGTTAAATATAATTTCCTCAAGGTACAGTCCTTGGAGTTCTATCAATCTCGATATTATAAATAATGTATTGCCTCTTAAACATAATTATTATTATCTATAAAGACTAAATAGAATTTATTTTGAAATAATTGTACACATGAGGCCATTTCAAAAAGATTGTTTAGCTTCATATATACAAGGTGCCCGATTTTTGCTGTCTACCCTTGTTATCTCACTTATGTTCACGAATACAGAGTAGTTTCAATAACGGCAAAATTGCTCCCTATTTTATAAACATTGTTATAATAATTTTTAAATCCCACTACTGTCAACCAATATTTGCAAATCGTTCCGATTTCCTTGGAGCATCGTCAGGTTTGTTTCTTTTATGGACGCTATAAATTTGTGTGAGATTTTAAGTCTTTTCTCCTGAATGCGAGGATGTATAACACTTATGAGTTTTATCTCAATATCGACTAAATTTGGCTTAAAATGATTATTGCTTTGTAAAATTTTGTCCCTTGTTTTATTATTCTATTAGGCCAATGTGATTAAATGCTCCAAAAAGTGTTTGTCTCTAAAGAATTCCAGTTGTATGGAATAACGAGAAAATTGGTAATTAAAGGTAACTTATTATCTTCTTATTATAATAATTAACAGTTTGTAGGTAGATACTGCCGACTATTCGTGCATATTTGAGGTTACAGATTATTTTATCATAAACAGTTTTCTGTTACATTTTCTTTGTATTTCTGGAATTTTCTTGAGGATTACTCTGTCCCTTATAACGGTAGTATTTATTTTGAATTTACAATCGGGCAAAGTTTCAATTATCAATTATGCCACATTTTTAATCTGTAATATCTTCCTATTATACCTTATATCAAACGTGTTTGGCAGTGCAAACCGATAACATTGGTTACATAATATAGGATGTCCCTTTAAAAACATCAAACTTCTTCGAAACGCAATAAAAATTACAATATAAGGCAAATCGTTAACCCGGTAGTAAATGAGCATACATAACAATTGAAAGTAATTTTTTTAGTTGCAAAAGCTATTCGTAAATAAGGCAGATTCGAGGAAGGCACATTTTTTTTGTATGTGTTGCTGTAAAAATGTATATATTACCCGAAAAGTGAAACTTGTCAATTGGTTTTATAAAAATAAAAATCCATCGGACCATTTATGACCATGGCCTTCTAATTTTGCACCTGTTTATGGTCTAACCTAACTTTTATGACATCTCCACATCTTTCTATTGTTATGGTTTCATATTGCCTTGAATGGGAACATGGAAATGTACTTTTTTCATTATTAGGCCAAAGGGTTGTAAATTTGAGATGTCAAGTTTTTGTTATCGTCAAATTGGAATGTTTTTGTTGGCGCTACAAGGAAATACGTAACAATAAAATGCACCATTTGCCTAAACGTTTTCTTTTATCACACCAAGGGCAAGGCTAAAAGATCAGTTCCAACACGTACGACCACTATTATTTATAAATTATTTGAAATGGCAAATAAAACATATAGTACAAAACATTATACTTTGTATGGGAATTATTTAAAAAATTGACTGAAAAAAATTATTAAAAACTGGTTTTATGATAATACGAAACTTTTTGTTCTTTTTGTGCATCTGTAAAAAATATTTTAAAGAGCTCATTTCGAAATTACGAAGGACTGATTTCGTAGATATTGAAAAATGGGGGACATATCTTGCTGGCGGTGATTTCTGTGTATCCCACATCTCATAATATGTGCCCATGATTTGTTCTGAGACACCTAAAAAATTCATCCATTCAAGATGAAAATAGCACATAGGTTGTTGGAAGACGACGCAGATAAAAACTGGAGTTGTCTAAGATCATGACTGAGGAGCATTTGCCATAGTGATCATTGGTTTTGTCTGTGTGTGATAATTCGAACAAACATAATGTGAGATATTAGAGTCATTAAAATACATAGAGATATGTAGTTGAGAACGTTACACAAAATTTTCCCTGGAATGTTCATTGAGAAAAACTTGACTGAACTTACACATTAATGTAGACAATGCGATTGGGCCTGGAATAGCCGAAACAGTTCAAAATAGTGCTCAGGAATTCCATAATGGAATTGAAATAATTTCTCAGCAGGACGATGTTCCTCCACATTATTTCTGACAATCTAATACATGGATGAAACGTTTCGATGCAATGGAATAACCTGCTCGTTTGCCAGATTTAACACACTTGGGCTCCTTATTTGACTATTCTCTTTATTATCAGAACTAAACAAGTTGCCAACAGGCATTTGATTGAGTCCAAAATGTATGGATATGGCTCGTGCTCCTTTAAAAATGTCTATGTTCAGTTACATACATAATATCTGTTAAAGTTGAATTGGGCAATAAAATAGTAGGAGAAAAATGAATTGTAAAAAATATGGAATACTGTGTGATGTTCATAAAAAAAAATTATTTTTTGTATAAGAAGCATTGCGTAAAAAATGTATTATCAGAAAATGATCTGCATAAAATTGCCCATCCAATGTTAATATTATTTTCTTATTCCAAATTATCATTTTGAGGTAAATTACTAGATGACTTGCAGAATAAAATCGTCGAACATATAATGTCTTTAAAGTTTTGAAGGGGTGAAGTAAGTATATCTTTGTCAGGCTTTCCCCTAGCGTAAGAGTCGGAGAGCCCGACAGAAATCGTAATCCAAATAATTAGACATGATTAAATTAATTGTTTCTGTATAAAGTTGAAATATATCTTCCAGTTTTAAAATGTAGTATAAAAAAATCACATTTGTTTCTCGGTTTCTAGACCTGATCTTTTTTAATATGAAAATTTAAAGATGATAGGTATACTTCCCTCTGTATTTCCTTGCTGTTTTATCGCTATGGTAACATTTTTCTTTGAGAATGTTAATCAAATCAATTGTTTATGTATAAGATATTCAGCAGTGTTAGTAAACCAAAGAAATTAGTAAAAATACTTCAAAAATTAAAATTTTATTCGCTCGTTCACTGGTCACTACAAATAATATTAACTTGATTGTTAATGTAAATTCATTCAATATATTTAGCAGAAACAAAAATCACAAATATTCTAAATCTAAAACGGGAATGCCAGAAGTGATTGGGGATGTAATTGTTGTGGAAATAGCCATCTATTGACGCACAAAATTTAAAGCGAAATGTGAGCATTGAGGCTAATCATTGCAGATAGTGTTCCTTATGGTTTTCATTTGAAATTTATTTACAGACTGTTTTTTTCATAATAAAGGAAAGTCCAGCGGCAACTCCTGTTTATTCGCTCGTGACGGTCGCGTTAGGTAAAGTCGCGTTCTTCAATATCAGCCGAGACATCACGCCTCCAGTAAGTTTCTGATAAGTACAGAGTACTTTATACTACCTCGATGTCTTTTGTAGACTGGCAATAGTAGCAATCGTCTATCTGAGACTTTTACTAATTAACTAAGACTCGTTTGCTAAGTACTGTGCTAGAAAAACGTTTTCTTAGAATTGCAGATCTTATTAACCCGCTCTTCTGTAATACCTTATTTGTAACAGATTAAAGGTTTGTAATTGTAAATGCTTCTAATTGATTCAGACAATCCCACTTGCAACTGAATTACCAGATAATACATTATATGCAATCAGCTGCTTTGTTTTAAGCATGAAATGTCAGCAGTTTTCATCTTTCTTTTTGTATTAATTACCACTGCCTGCAAGTTTAAAGTTAACTGATTATGTTTGCTCCTAAAGAGATATATGACAATGTGGTAACCCGCCCATTATTAAATAATGTGGCAATTTTTAGAAACAAATGAACAAAAATTTTTGCAAATTTACATTTACACACCTTCAAATATTTATAAACATTAGAACAAATGTTTTATTAGTTGCGAGCTGGTATTAGCATATTTCAATAATGTTTTTTTTTAATTGGAGAAACTTATCAGGATCCATCCTTGGGTCAGTTTCTGGTTATATGCTGTCATCAGTACAGAATTAGTGAATGGAAATCTACAATGTCAATTCAAGTTTTTCAAGCCAATTTCGAACAGATATAAGGCAGTGATGTATATAAATATTTCTCTATTAGAAGCTTACTACTACTTATACCATCAAAGTTAGATAAAGGAGCCCAGATTTAACTCAAATTAAGACATTCAAGGATACAGGGATTAACTCTTTATGTATGACTGATGGTCGAGATGGTAGCGTACTTGCCTCTCACCCAAAAGTCCCGGGTTCGAATCCCGGTCGTGGCAATGGAAAATACTGTGGGAGGGATTTTTCCATTATACGCGGATATTGGATGTGTGTCCCTGGTCTTTAAATGTGTAGCCCCCTCCCGCACAAGGCTCTTCTAGAGCCTTCTGGGATAAAGGGGCTCGTAATTACATGTGGTGTATTTATTATTTATTATTATTATTATTATTATTATTATATGCAAGAAAGAGTAGAAATAAGTTACTATAAACGTGTTATCCCACTGGCCTTACGGCATTAACAAAAAATCGTTTATTTCAATAAATCCGCAATGAAGGATTTCTTCATAATTAAAAACGCCCATATCAGGACGACACAAAGACCAATAAAATTTTGGTTTCAAATATCCCAAATTTTTTTAAAAAATTTTCAAAATATAGATAGAATTTCTGAATATTTCCAAGTAATGATTTGTATTTTTCAAATACTTACTCTAAATCTGTAGCAAACTCGAGAAAAAAAATACCGTAATTTTCAAAATATTCTCGAAAATATTATATTGGGTTGAATTTTTTAATATTTTCGATATAAAATTCCTATTCCTCAAATATAAAGTTCAAGTTTCAAAATTTAAAATGCAGTTAGAGGTAAAAATTCTTGACGTTTTCTTGGCATTGATTTTTGAAAGTGATTTACTCTAACATCTTTTTAATAATTTCCAGAGTCCACTTATTACATGATTATAACTTAAATATTGATATTAATTTCCTTAAGAAAACAATCACCTGAAGATTTATGAACCAGATTCACATTTAAAAAACTATATATTGGAGAAAGAATTCAAATTTATTGGATAAATAGTATATTTAAACTAAAGATCTTAAAAATAAGTATAATTGATGCAATCATTTTACTTGAAACGTCAATAACAGTTCTTTATGTATAATTGCACTATCATTTAATTAAAATATACATAGTAATATATATTTAAATACGACTTCAACAGTTTATTTTTAAACCCAACATCATCTCATAACTTTCCGAAACACACAAAAAATAAATTCTATTTGAACTCATCTTATAGAGCAGGTTCTGGTCAGAACGTGAGTGCAAAAAATAAAAACTGCCTTATTTTATCTTGTAGAATTTATTGAGAGGTCCTAGGAAAACAAAAATCGAAGTCAAGTATATAGTTGGACCATTTTAGAAACCCAACCTTGAGAAACCCAAAATTTTGTAATAATAAAATGTACTTGCAGTAAGTTTTGTTTAGAACAAAAGTTTTTGTATTTGTATTAGCAAGCATAGCACTTAACCACACAGTCCCTGCGACATTTTTCTGTCCCGTTCAGACGACATAATAATATACAATCTAGCCATAAACGACTGAGCACTGTTTTAACCCTGAGCTACTGTTTTAAAGAGCATTGTTATTGAATAAACCAACGTATATCTGCCAGCTAAAAGTTAAAATTAAATCGATGCTCAATTTTTTTAATGGTATTAGCTCGGGTATTAGGTATATAGGTTCAAGCAATATTTGCAAGTAGGTAATTCCAAATGAACTGCATTTATAGATTTTTTTTATAAGAGCCAATAAGATGATCTTTCTATATTCCTACATCTGTAGTGAGGCCTGGTAAAAACTCTGAGATCAAATTCGGACGGGATTAAATCAAAAAGTCAAGTCCATCATGTTTCAAGAGGATTACAAATGAGCTCATTTCCTTAGTAGTGGAACTAAATCGACTTAAAATGTGTAATAAAAAAAAAACAATACGTCTTTGTAGGATAATTGTGTTTTTGAATGGTTACTCTATGTTGGCCAGAGCCACATCTATTAGTCGAGAACGCGATGCGATTTGACACCATTTATTCGGTGTGGTCTTCAAATAAACAGCAATTCTTAAACGTTAGTCGTACGCCGCGCCACAAGCTATTTACATGTTAAAAAAATAATTTATGTGAACGCAGAATTTAAAAAGCAAGCTATGCCTTGTATCAATAAAATTTTCAACATATGTCGAATTGATTAGTACATGTTTTAGTGACTCCGATTGTATATAATTAAATAAAAAAATATTATTATGTAGAGAATATTATACAGGGTCCCAACTAATTCAGATGGACCATTGGTATTTTAAGTATAGAAGATAGAGCAAAAGTTAAATGGGGTAAAAGTTGCGCAATTTCGGGATCAATAAAACAGCCTCCCGAAGTTCCTAATATTTTTTATAGTTTTCGAGATATCTTAAATAATGAAAAATTTAAGATTTTTTAATTTTGTGTCTTTATTTGACAAAATATAAAAATAAATGTAGATATATTTATATATATTTCGCAGATGATATGGTAATTTTTTATAAAGGCTCAACTTGGCCCCAATTAAAGCGAATTATCGAACAAGATTTTGTAGGAATTTTAGATTGGTTCAACAGCAGACTATTAACTATAAATTTTGGCAAAACCTTTTTTGTACCATTCAGCTGTTACCAAGATACGCTACCAGAATTTGATAGGTTAGAAATTAACTTACATCAGCAACAAATAATAATCTCGTCTAAAAGCAAAATAAAATATCTGGGATCTGGGAATAATTATCGATAGCCATCTGCGTTGGAACCACCACACTGACTACATTGTAAGAAAGATCAGATGCATGTTAGGCAAATTCAAAATGTACAAACAAGTTTTTAGCATAACCAATTGAAAACATTGTATTATTCATTGTTTCAGACACATATTACGTATGGTATATTGATCTGGGGGGGGCGTAAACAATAATCATTTAAAGAGCCTAGAGGTTATCCAAAAATGGATCTTAAAAATAATATATGGGAAAAGCTATAGTTTTCCAACTGAAGCCTTATTCGTGGAATCTAAAACGTTTGATATAAAGCAGCTTTTTTCTTTCGCTTAATAGTTAAACAGTTTAAATAAAAAAGTAATCTTACACCAATAGAGCACCAACACAACACTCAATTTTCCATGAAAACTACTCTAATACCCAAAGTGAAAAAACTATTAGCCAAAGATCTTTTACATACCTTTGTCCTATAATGTATGCTGAGATACCTGAAGAAATAAGGAAAGCTTGTTCTCCTGCAGTGGTCAAAAAGAAACTCAGTAACTGGTTGTTAAATACGTCTAGAATGAAAATTCATCAATTAATTGATAGAAAGAACACTTATTACTTTTAACTTATTGAATTAATAACTCTGCAAGTATAAGCTACTCCGTTAACTATGGTTATCGGTTCTATAAAATAAAAAAAAATAAAAAATAAAAAAAAAACTAATATACACTCACGGGCAGAAGTGTTGCATGGCTTATTCTGGGTTCCTTATTTTTTCCTTAGCGTGAGACACTTGGAGGGGGTCTGGCGTAGGATGTGCTGTGTTTCTGTCTGTGAGTGTAATACCTTACTCACCTGATGTATCCAAGTGATTTTGGATCTGTCTTTCTTTCGTACCCTGTTGCTTTTTGATTCATGTATATTTTTTTTTATCTCACACATTTCGTTTCTTTTTGTAAATGTTAACATAATGTATGTGTTATTATAGTCTAATAATTGTTTATATTAAATAATAGAATGTACGTTTAATATTGTAATAGTAAGTATTACTGTCCACGTGCGGGATATTCCTTGTGGACAAGTACCTTACTTTTAATTGTTTCTTATTATCGCACTTCCTTGAATTAAATTAAAAGCAGTATCTTTCCTCTATGGGACACTCCCATATTTGTTTGTTTACCTATTGTATTGTAACTTTTATTGCTTAATGTGCGTAAATTTTGGTAAATAAACTTTATTATTATTATTATTATTATTATTATTATTATTATTATTATTATTATTATTATATCTATAGGTTTATTATTAGGTACAGCAATCACAGCCAGTCGTGGCGAGCTTAGGGGAATCTGTATGTAGAGAGTGGTATACAACAAGCGTACGCATCGCTATCATGATTGCAGTAGCTCTTCTCTGATAGGTCGCCTCAAGGCTGATAATTAGCCTTGAGGTCGACTATGTTCTCCTACAATCCCCACCGCTCGCCACGACTGGCTGTGATTGCTGTATGAAAGTAGCTATAAATTCATCTAAATATGGCCTTGTATTTTTTAAATTTTTTTTTAAACAAATATTGCACGTAGGTATATGCAAGACTTCATTACATTTTCGGTCACAAGTATCAGTGTCATATTTAACTTAATGGTAATACACCTAAGGGATATCGACATTTTTCTAAATATCGTCATGATCGACCGTGTACAAAAAGTCGAGATAAATGATAATACACCTAAGGGTTATCGACATTTTTTTAAATATCATCGTGATCGATCATGTATAAAAAGTCGAGGAAAATAAACGGTAAAAGTAATTGTTGTAATTGTTTTGAATTTCAGCAGATATAAATTTTACAGTCAATTACCTTCAATAAAAATGTCATTATTCTAACAAATATTTCAAAGAAGTTTATTACATTTTCATAAAATGCCACGGCAAAAAGGTGATTGTTTTACGCTGGCTCTGGGTTGGGTAATCCAAATATAGAAATAGCTGTTTTTTCTACTATAGTAACATAATTTATTGGATTGACTACGACATGCCTACGAAATTGGATAGTTCTTTGCTAAGTAATTGCAGCAGGTTTTGCGAGACAATAATTAAAATAAACGTATAATAATCTTTATGAAACTATAAGTTAAACAACGTGGGCGAAAAGTTGTTCAAGACTTCAAGAGCAACAAAAGAAGATGTTTGCATCCAGTGACGACTCGTTAACACCGATACAAAACCAAAATTAAAAGAAAAATTGCAAAAAAATGACAATGTTACAGATATCGTTATAGATAATAGGCTAAACAAGAACCGTTGTTGTTGTTACTGAAGTGCTGTGCCTTTGTTTCTTGATACAGATGGTGCATTCCTTAGCGATTCCTTCCACCAATAGTTGCACATTGCACTCCAAAATCCGCTTTACAGTTGATAATTGATAATTGTGTTTTTACACTTTTAAAGGAAATATGCCGGTCTTCGATCTTCGGAGCAAAGCAGCGGTGGTCGGAGCCGGGGAATGGATGGGTGACCGTATCTCATTACATTACCGAGGATAGTGCAGCGGGCTAGATCGCCCTTGAGTGGCACAAGGCGACTAGTTACTGCCTATCTCTCCTGGGTTCGAGTCCCAGCTCCGGCAGATGGCAATGTCGGAGGGAATGGGTGTATGTGGTGTGTCCTGGTTAAGTGTCAGAATAGCTCTAAGCTAAACTTCGCCAGGACGTTAATATAAATAAGACGATTAAAAAAAAAAAAAAAAAAAAAAAAAAAAAAAAAATATATCTAGCTAACAGATGTACATACCTTACTAAATTACAGTACTTTTAGACGTTTACCCTAATAACAATAAATATTTTGAAATCCTGGTAATGTTTATCTCACGATCAAAGATAAAGAAGTATTCCGTATTTTGTTAATTGCAAATATTGTACTATATCTGCATGATTCAAATGGATTGAAACAAACATGGTAAATGAAACTGTGGCTCAAAAAATGTAAAACGAGCAAAATTGCCACTGTTTTAACGCATAGATGGCAGAAGCAAAATCAGTAATTTGTATTGCCTACTGTAAAACGAACTTTAGGATAACAGGAAAAAGAATAATTATGTCGTCAATTTAGATTCATAGTTCATAGACATTACTAAAACAAACAAAATATTGCTCCCTTACTCCTCCACCTCACATAAAATATAACTTTGTTCAAAATGTAAATTATATAATTTTTCTATGTAAAATATCTCCTTAACCAGCTGTTTTCATTTGCCATAGTTGTAATAGTTCAATATCTAAAAAATTTGTATTAAGAAAATCTCTATAAAAACTGAAAAAAACTAGAGTTCTTAAAAAAATGTGGTTAAATTCCCGGTGCGCTACTGATGCTATGAATTCTTTCCCACCTCTCATACCGACTGGAAAACATTTTAATCTATCAAACCTGAAGAGATATCAAGTATAGACTAAGGCGCGGCCGTTTTATAGCTCATATAGCGCGATGCACAATAACAGAGGACACACCAATCACTAATAAGGTCATAACTTTTCCGATATCATAATATAGCCAGCCTTACCCACATGATTTTAACATTAATTAAAACATATATCAACTGACTTAGAGCTATTTTATATATTTATGATCTCTTTTAGTGGCCCATACCTTGTCAAACCTGAATTTATTGTTGTTGTGGGGATTCTTGGACGTTACCTGATAAGTGATAGATAATGACAAAGTAGTAACATGATGGTTCGTAAAGTTAGGCTACATTAAAAGATACATTACTAAATGTACATACCTACTCGAATCATCTCGAGTCGATTATACAGTATCACCAGTAAATATTTTTTAACTAAATATAACAAAACTGATTATTATTAAATATGAAAGTCAGAGTCTAGGTCGTTAGGTATCTGACCCAGGGATTTGTAGGCTTAAATCACGCGTTGATGTAGTTTCACTAACAACAAAACAGTTTTAAAATCTTCAAATTATGCGTATGGATTGGTGAAACCAATAGACGCGATGTTATTGCAAACAACAGTGTATCACATACTCATTGAAATACTGACGACTTCAGCTTCAGCGTTCAATAATATTCTGCTTGTTGTATGGAATTTTAAATGATCCAACAGCAACATTTCTAGCAAATTTCGGCCACGCCAATGCAAATTTTGTGCCACCTTTTAAGAACAGCTAACTAATATCATTTTCCTTATTTCTTAAGATATTACACGGAAGTAAGGAATATAATTCAAATTGGAAGTTGGAAAAAAAGAAAGATGAATGATTGGTTGATTGATTGATTGCGAATTGTGTGTTGCCATTATGGTAAAGTCATCATTGTGGGTATTACTTATTTTATTGGAGGGCTTGGTATCCAAGTGGGTCAATACGTTGATATGTACTTTCTTGATTGAAGAGGTCGATGATTCGAATACATACTGAAGCATATTGACAATTCATTTGTGATTTGCCTCAGACTCAACTGGAAGAAAGAACTGTCCATGTCCTAAATGTGGTTTGGACTTCACAACAAACTGTAGGTCCTTGTCTCTTTTTACCAACACAAAATCCTGGAACATCCGAGAGTTGGGTTAAAAAACGTTTTAAGAAAGACGATAATTTTTCCTGTAAATACTATAACTATATTTTTCACGAAACCCGAATTTTTATCTAATAAAATCTTTTAAAGAATTGCTTCCGTTTCGAATATTGTTATTTCGTTTCTTCAGGTTCTTAAAAATAGTTTAGTAACGGCAGCAACTTCAAAAGCCAAAAGTTTCTTAATATAAAATGATGCATTTTCACCCAATTTTATTAATAAATAATAAGTAAATAGTAAGTTAATTAACGGTTGTTTCCGTTTTATTCAACCGAAAGTAATGGTAATGTTGTTATAAGAACCCTTCATCTGTTCTAGAACAAACACAAACGGCGAGTAAATGTCCCTATCTAACCCCAACCCGGAACAATTATTATTATAGAAATAGTAGCCAATATTCAGCATAATAACATTGACCCATGAGGTCAGCTTCCTCACGTTCATTATCCGGAACTAAAATCTAATCTTTTGTGCTTAAATTGGGGGTGGCCTTGGGTACGTGCGTCGATGTCCATCTAGGTAGTCCTGGACACATGTCAGACAGCTGCACCTTCTTTTGTCACCCACGCGCGAGCTTTTCAATCAGCCTCTTCTTGCCAGCTAATTTACTTCCACTTCAACTCACTTCCCTAAATATTTCACACATCTGGGTGTAATATTTTTGCGGGAATTATCATTCCTGGCTGAATAGTTCTCGTGCCGCATGCTACATCGCCACACTAATTACTAACGGCCAAAATGTTTGTTTACTCGCCGCTAAATATTTAAAATAGACACTTAAATCATTCAAGCTATCCCGTAAAGTTCTAACACCAACAGGTTAACAAGTTATGAGGTTTTTTAACTGTATTTTACTTGAGTTCTTAGGTTAAAAATTATGTTTTCTATACTATTTTAACGTGAGGGGAATTTGTATAAAAAAGGTCAGCTAAAAGTAATATTTCTAAATTATGAATCTGCTGATTCCAATTTTATTCCCAAAAAATACAAAAAACAGATGAGGCAGATTTCTATTGATATGAAGTTGGCGGCGTAACTTGACCAGTGCATTTATTATGAGGGGTGGTTGACTACAAGATGTTAGAAATATGTTTACATTTTTGCAAAAATACAGACACATATCCAATACTCAATGCCAATGTCAGAGCCGGGAGTTGAACCCAGTGTCTCGATAGATAGTGTGAGCAAGTATGTGTTATGTTTAAGTTTCAGAATGGTAACATGGTTTTTCTCCCAATCTGACGACTGTAATTTTTTCCGAATTAAAAGGTGTACGAGGGGTGCATATATCCAAGGAAATATAATTCGTATATCGAAAGAACTGTTTGGACGAGTGATGAAAACTTTTAGACATATATTAGAATATTGGGTAGAGGTGCAAGGAGATCATTTGAATTAATAAATTTGAAGAAATAAAAATTAAATATAAACAACATAACACACCACATATATTATTCAATCTCAAATTCAAAACCAAGACTGTCCAGTGCACATTTAAGAAAACACAGACACACATCTATTATCCACCGACATGGCTAGCGTCGAAGCTAGAGGTCGAACCCGATCCATGACAGAGGATATGAGCAAGCATACTCGCCCCAACAGGTCCATTGCGCTACTGAGTCATATATAAAAAAAATTACACAGCTTTTAAAAAAAAAAAGATCTGTGCAAAATATGAAAACATGATAGTATTCCCAAGTATTTTGAGCCGAAAAATGGCACAAAATCATCAAAAACCAGAACTACCACATGTAATTGTAATAGTTGAGATTTTTGATAATTTTGAGACATTTTTGAGGTTAGAAAAACATTGTGATTAGCTAGAACAATTCTGATGTCATATTCGTATGCTACGGCTCAAAGTATAGGATTACCTTATATCAGATATTTTTTAAATATTCGTAACTTTACCATTCTTACAATTTGAGGTTTTTGATGATTTTGAGCCATTTTTTGAGGTTAGGAAAAAATTGAGATTTGATAAAATAATTATCATAATCGTATTCTATGGCTCAAAATACATGGTAATATCATATTTCCCTGTTTTGTTAAGCTTTGTTATTTATCCCAGATTTGTTTCAATTAATTACAGCAGATCTTTGAAAATAAACATAGACTTAATAATACTATAGTATTATTAAGTCTATGAAAATAAATGATATCGGTTGCTTGACCTTCAATATTTTAAGTTTGAGATCCTTGTTCGAGAGACAAAATAATTCGTCGCCTTTCTGTTTAGAGGTGATGGTTGTTAATGATGCAGTTGGAGAGATAATAAGGTCGAAAGTATTTAAAAATATAATACGCTGGAGTTGTTCACAGATGGTAGCTATTTCACCCCATTACATTTGACAGTCATAAAGGTGCGATTCGACACGGCCTAAATTAAGTATTTTAGTTATTGTTTCTTATGAGTGCATCCAGGGCGGCTATGGGCGGGTCGTCGGCGATTAGTGTTGCCAACTTAACCTCTTAAGCAGCAGTCAATGACATGCTGTCATTAGCATATAGATTGCGCCCTTTAGTGTAGCGAATGTGCATCGGAATTGATCGTAATATTCAGTGATCTGCGTGTTTTTATGGCAAACTATGCGCTACACGTCAATCCTCAACATGTTTTACGGCATATTTATAGCTGTTAATTAACACAGGCCCTGAGCGTATATCCGACATGTGATACTCTTCATTTCACTATCAGTAACAACCACCGAACTATTCGCGGTCCACACATGAAAAGTGTTTTTGTAATAAACTTCACTAAAATTCTTGTGGGTATATAAATGTCACTAAGTGCCCTATTTTTATTTTGTCACAATTACTCGCTAATATTATGATTGTCTGCGATTAGAATTTTGTTAAATTAACTTGGTATTGTTAAATGAAACTTTCGTATTTTCCGGATGTTGCTAAAATTTTCTAATCAGTGAACTCTAATTAAAGTTAATCTTCATCTTAGCTTGGTTCTTATTACGTTAGAATAAATTTCTTGTGGGTTAGTTTCCTTAACTTTGACAAAAGCAGCTTCCAATTGATCAAGATTATCTGGAATAAAGCCACGATTCTCAAGAATTTGCTTGATGTCAGAAGGACCCAATTGGGTTCATAACTAGAATTACAGTCAGCCAGGGCAAGAGTTCTGCCAAATTCATTCAGAAATTGGGCGATCGTGTATTGTCTTGTGCTCCTCCAAACTTTGAATATACTCTATTGTTTTCAAGAAGTATTTTGGTAACAGTACAAATTCTGTATAGATTTCAACTGAGATCTCCGCCCACACCATAACAGAACGGTCTCATGAGGAAGTTGAAAGAGGAAATCGATACCTATATTCAGGCGAAATTTATATGATAAAAAACGAGTAGCTTAAATTTTTTTTAATATTACTTTGCAGGAAGAAAAACTATAAAGAAATAAAATTGAATAAAGTTTATTTTAAGAGTTACATATGTTACTATTAGAGCTAATTATTTATTGACTTCTTACTGAAAGAAGTTATTTTCCATTACAATTTCCTTCAGGAAAAGGGAAATATCTTTATGCATAAAATGCACTAAGCAATAAAACATCGAATTAATGTGAACACGTTAAAATAGATGCAGTGC
Source organism: Rhagium mordax (assembly GCA_963680705.1). Taxonomy (NCBI): domain Eukaryota; kingdom Metazoa; phylum Arthropoda; class Insecta; order Coleoptera; family Cerambycidae; genus Rhagium; species Rhagium mordax. The sequence goes on along the minus strand of OY796658.1, from coordinate 29,083,080 downwards.
TCCTCGTATTGGTCATAATTACTTATTTCTGATGTGAATACAGACCTTTCAGACATATGTAAATGTTGTGAAAATCGTGAATAATACATCCATAAACACAACATTCTTTGGCTAAAATTAGTTGCATATCTGGCCATTTAAACACGTGCTTCGCATTTGTGTTATTTTCTTAATACTATTTGACGTTCCCTTAAAGGGGATGCTCAGACAGACAATCGGGGGTAAAGTTCACGACCTATCTTCCGTGGCACTATCGAGACATAATGCTGTGCGACACAGATACCTTCACTTGGCACGATTGCTATCGGTTACTCTGCTATTTTTAAATCACCAAACTTTGTCAAACAACTTTACTATACGATGGTGAACGCCCTTGACCGACAACGTTCATTGCGATCCGTCTTTCCTGAAAACAAAACGACGACGATTTACACAAAACGTGCCAATTCACGTGTAAAATAACGCATCGATGTCTAGATGTAGGGCAGCTTTTGATACGATAATTAAAATTTTTTACTCGAAATTTACTACAGAACAGTAATTTTCTTTTCTACGTTAACCACAACTAAATGGCGTTTATGTTCTATAACTTCTCTGCTACGACGTTAAATTTGGTGAAGCAGAAAAATTACTTATTTCCATAGTAGTTAATACAAAAGTTAGGTTTGTCGTGGCTGTTATTAAAAATACTAAAATAAATACATACGCCGTTTTCAAAAGCGTTAATCTTCAACATAAAGCAGCAATAAAACTGGAACATTTCAAAAAGAAAAAAATTGGAAAAACTTACTCATTTAAATTTTTTTAAATAAATAGCGTTGGTCCTGTGTGAAATTGATATTTGTGGTTCATTCTTACATATTAATATCCAATACATATACAAAATGGTTTTTGCCCGTTAAACAAGATCGTTACAGGCCATGGTGAAATCTCAGTTCCTTATTCAATTTAATTGCTGCATCTCCGGAAATGTTAGCAAGTTTATTATAATTAAAATTATTAACTAACCAAATAATCATATTTTGAGTCACAACTCTGATTAACACAACTGAAACAACGATCACGAGCAATTCATAACTAATTACTGAATTGGTAGGTAAGTATGATGTTAGAAGGAGAGGAAATTGTCGAGATGTGGTTTGACTATACAATAAACTGTCGTCGTCTTTCTTTACACTACATAAAATCCTCAGATTTCCGGGGGTTATTGGACTTCTTGAGAGGTGGTTACGAAAACATTTTAAAAAATTATCAATTAGCTGCTGCAATTGTTCGCTTTAAAAAACACGGTATATTTTTTATAAAATTTAAGATTTGCTGAAACACGAGGACCGTGTTTATGAGGCTATATAGAAATTTTTAAAAAGAGACTGTTGATGATTGAAAGTTTTTGAGTAGTTGATAGGAAGAAAACAAAATCAATAAATGTCATATTCGCATTTATAATAAAAATAATTGAACCACCCACTGATGACTATTGTCCCAAATTTATATTGTCCACTGAAAAATTAAAATATAAATAAACATTACGTTGAACACAGGAAATAATACATATTATGATCAAATACATTAGACAGATTTTGTACCGAGTTTATTGACCAAAAAAGAGAACCTAAAACAGTTTATGTAGAGAAGAACCATGATACGTTCTTAAGCCGCGTACAGACCGAGATTCCAACGTAAACCAGGGCACATGTGGTAGAGATTCGGAAGTGTTGGAATCGGTGTGTACTTACGACGCGACTCATGCAAACCCAACGATTTCCAAGCTTTACGTTGGGTTTGATTTGGTCTGGACAGGATTTGTTGCTTGCTTTTGGTGTTCTGCTTTTGGTCGTTTGTCTGTATTTGATGAGAATAGACTTGTGCTCTTTTCAAATTTTTCATTCTGATCATCTGGTCGAATTCATTATTTGTATAGATATTTAAAAAATATGGAGTGGACTGGGGAGTTCAGTTTGAGGTCGAGTGCTAGGCAAAATTCCATATTATAAGATCCTACTACTTAATAAAGATTTTAAATATATCGCAGAAGACATTAAAATACGTAAAGAAGGTGAAAAGGAAAACAGAGTGCTTGTTAAGTTCGTATCGTCGTGAAATACGATGCGACGAAGGAACCGTGCGTTCCGGAATGGGTACAGAAGATGTGTATTATTCAAGATTGTTTGTGTTTTAAATCGTGTTCATCGTTCGATATTTTGAACTATCTAGCACGGAAGCTTTCCCAACGCTATCAACCCAAACCTAAATTTGGCGTGGGGAAGTGCATTCCAATCTCTTCGAACTCCACAGGCCAACGCCATATGCGCCATCTTAGGGGCTGGTTTGCATTGAAACTTGATCGGTACACTACTTTTGACAACAACGAAAACCCCTTCACTGAATGTTTACTTGCAGATATTTTAATTTTAACATTTGAAATGTTTTTGGTTTCCTAGTATAGGGTCGAAAATCTGTTTCATGTTGCATATTATGAAGCATAACTTATAGAGACAGTGGCGACAACAGAGTAACCAATTTTTGATTGGTTGTCTAAATCACGTGGTGTCGGCAGTCATTATTATTTTGTCATATGCGTCTTTGTGTCGGGAAAATCCCAACGGCTATATTTCGTTGCGATCCTTTGAGTATTTAAAAAGTTATTAGCGTTTCAATACCCCCATGTCGAAGAGTTTTGTAAAATTTGCGAAATTAAAAAGAGATACGAGACTAACGGCCGCCGGATGCGCGCGCAGAAGGCTTCAAATTCTATGCGCGCGCAGGACTTGCCAAATTTTTCGTGTTTACGCAAAATTCGCCAAAAAATCCATAGTGCGTCCGATAGATTACACCTAATAGTCGATCTAGCGAAATTTAATGATTTCTTAATATCGGCCCTAGGACGGAACCGATTACAGTTTCGGACTCGGGACGACTTAAGGGCCCCGAAACAACTTTCGGTTTCTCGATAGCGCCCATCCTTCGCTTTGACATTAAATTGTATTAAATGTACAAAGTAGATTTTGTGCTTCAAAACTTTATAAGAACTATACGTTCATTTGACAGGTAATTGGATGCAAACAATTTTTGAAGGTTGGAAAAGCGACAGTAATTTAATTATATTCAATTTAAATCCAATTGAAAACTAGTCATTTTTGTTACTTATCGTACCTAATGCATTTGTGAGAAATACCATGCAAACGAATTTTATTGCTTTTTGGAGTTAGGGGCGAAATGCCAGGTTGTGCAGCAGTAAATTGCAGTAACTCTGCAAAAAAAGGGTTTTTTAATGACCCAGCAAGGAGAAAATAATGGTTTATCAAAATGAAAAGAGATAATTGGAAACGAACAGATTATTCCTGTTTATGTGAGGTAGATATATTTTATGTACCAACAGTTTATTTTTATAATTAAATGAATATTTAAACTTTGCTCTTAGTAAGGGAAATGGCGTGCAAATTCGACGATGAAAGGTTCCCGTCTGACGGCAGGGCAAATCGAAGAGACCATACAAAAGTTTTTTTCTCTGGAAATTTTAACATTGGAAATGTTTTTGATTTCCTAGTATGGGGTCGAAATTCAGTTTCATGTTGTATATTATGAAGCATGACGTAGGCAGAATAACGTACGCATCATGACGTAACGCATGAGATTTTAGCGGTTTCAGAACGATAGACGTCAAAATTACACTTTTCCGTTCACTCCTTCTGAGCCTAAAATCAGAGCAGGACCATCCAATTTAAGATGTAGTTCTAAGTTCGACCCTTTACCAGAACGGCCTCTCGGCGGCATTTTTTGTTCGTTTGGAAATAGTGTTTAAAGTTATCGTGTTTTTGCAATTTTTTCAATTTTGTCAATGTCTCGGTCAATGTCTTGCAATTTGAAAAATCATAAGGGTGGATAGGTTTGCTCTGCCAGGTTGTCGATCTCGGGTTTGTACATATTACCTAGTGTTAGAGGTTTGAGTGCCATTACTTTAACATGAGGTGGATTAAGCAAATGTAAACAAAAGAGCTAACATGGGAGCTTATCGTTGCTTTTTAAAAAAGTCAATTTCCAACACAATTTTAACTCAAAAATTGTAAAAATGAAAATTGTACTATATTTTATTACTTGAATAAAGGGTTTTATATATAAAAAAACATCGAGAAGCACGTCGAACAGCTTTTTTTGCGAATCGTAAATCTGAATATTCCATAATTTTAATATTTTTTTAACGCCCTGTAAAATGAATGAATATTGACATATGGCTATAGTTAACAATACCTGTGCGTAAGAAAGTGACGAATAAAAATATCCCATTAAACACCTGAGTGGAAAGTTACAGGTCAGTAATGAAAAAAATATGATTTTTTCAAAAAAAATCGTAATTGTAAATTCTCGGTGTCAATGAAATTTTCAATTTTTGGACGGGTCTTGCATTAGGCGCTGTATACAATATTTATTGCAAATGCCCATTCCAACTGACAAAACCGTTTATTGTCAATAAAATTTGAATAAAATGCCGAAAACCGCAACTCCATAATATTCCTACCTGTAGAGATATCTTATTCCAAAATTTAGAGAAAAAATCCAAATAGGCTGTTCAATTATCTAGTGGTTTATTTGGAAGATATCGTCCAGGAGACGGATGTTATCAATTCCGATTTTCTTTAGATAGAAAGTATGTTTCATTCAATATAATATAAAATTTTAATCTACTCGAAAATCCTCACTTATACGATGATTATGTACTTACTTTTTTCATTTTGCAGAATATACTCAGATAAACAAGCAGAAGGAAACAAACGTAAAATTGGGAAAATTTTTTAATAAATAGCCAAAAATTAATACCTATTTCTCTATAAATGAAAATATAATAGGTCATTCTTATTTTTTTTAAATTTCTCAAGATTCAATTGACGATTTTTATTATACATGTGAGAACCTAGTTCATCCCACGTCTTTTCAAGATGGAGGCTCAGACACACACCTTACGGTTCGGGACTCTTCAGAAATATATGTATTTATAAACGTATAGGTATGTCAAATTTCAACGAAATCGCTATGTTCTTGTTTATTTTGGACACATTGCCTGTACTATTAGCTGCGTTTAATACTTTGCGATTAATCAATATCGGTATTTGTAATTGTTAGGAATCACCTCGGGAATCACTTTTCATCTTCACGAAATTATTTTAAATTCTTTTAGTTTTACATTAAAAATGTTTGTTAGTGAAATAAATTTGTATAATACTATTTTAGTTTTAATTGTGAAAATGCTTTTGTTAATAAAACACGTTTTTATTTTTATTTCTAAATAAAAATACTGATGATACGATTTTACTTTTTGAAAATGTTTTGTGTTAATGAAATAACCTCGGAAATAACTATTTACTAATTTGCAACAAATTTTCATTTTTATCACATCCGAAATTTCACAAGATTTGCGTTCTATACTTAGTCGTTTCCAATGTCTCCTCCGGTTGCATCTTTGCGAAGGACTGATTTTTTTTGCAAAATTATACAAAGTACATATATTTAAGCATTTGCAGATCCTTACATTGTATTAAACAATGTAAAATTAAAAATTTTAAACCGCATATGTTCATGCTCCCATGCTCTCATACTCTCATGTACTTCAGCCTTTATACATATACATATTTTAATTATTTTGTATATATTCCTCTTATTACGAAAACTGCATATGAAGCGAACAATCAGTGACAAATACATTTTTATCGGTTTGTTTCACTTACATTGAGAAATATTTCAACCATGGATCAGTTTTCCGTAAATTCACCAGAAATATCATTAATGATGACATCGGTGTCGTCACTATTTGAAAAAATTGATCTATTTGATAATATTTCAACCACAAGCAAATTTGTTGGTACTATTTATACAATAAAGTTGCTTCACAAAAACAGAACTTAGCATACTTTCTTCTTTTTTACGGATTATCTGTTTTTGCCAAGTACTAGATCCATTTAAATAAAATTCGGAGACTAATCGGAAAATAACCTTTCTAATAGTACCATTAACACAATTTTGGATCGGTCACAAAGGGACACTCATCAGAATCATTACTCTGCATTGTTATACATAGTTTTTCTTAATTTTATTTCGATTCATTATTTTTACACCAATATACCTTCCTATCTATTTTTCTTATCATGCTCCCATTTCGAGAAAGATATAAAAATAGGACATATTGTAAGATTAAGAAATTGTCATGGAAGTAACTGCGGTTTAAGTTTAAGAGTGCTATTAGAAAAGTTGGTATGGATTAAAAATTGAAAACATATTGTTAACTTTGTATAGAGTGATCAATAAATAAGCAGTAAGAAAACGGTAAGTTGCATTTGAACGCGTTGTTTCAGTAATATAGCAATTAGTCTGTTTTACAAACATTGTTGCGAAGATGCGCCTATGGCGTCATTAAGTCGTCGCGACGTTGAAGGTATTTCTTAAATGACGTATCATAAATTGAGTGTTTCTGGAAAAAATACATTCAGCGTCGCGACGTCTTGCTTGGAAGCCGTAGGAGCAGGAACATCTTTTTCAACAGTATATGTAGAACAAACTACTACAATAGAAAAAAAAAACGTTGTTTATCGTTTTCTAAAAATGCCTTTGAGAATCAGTTAATAATAATCACCCCAGCTCAGTCAACTAAGAAAAAAGATTTATTATTCCTATTTTAGATCCGTAACATGACGTGCTGTGCAGCTCGTTCAAAAAGCACATACATTGAAAATCTCAAAAACTCTACGTTAAATTTTATTCTACCTAGAAAAATAAAATTACTTGATAAGATACATATTATCAAGTGCTTTCTTGCGAAGATATAGGGTGTTTAATATAAAAAGGATTTGCATTGTGTACAAATTATCTTATTAGAAAGCGAAATCTTTAGAATTAAAAATAATAATTAAGAATTCATTTTATACCTGCTATAATTTTTTTGCTCCTGTTCGTAAATGACTCACATGTGGAAAGGCGAAGGTTTTAAGACATTTTATCGGTTTCAGGATATTAATCCTTTGTTTACATATGCAAAAGTAAGCTGGTAAATAAGTCATAACTAAAGTTGTACAGTTATATTTATTGCTTGTACGGTAATATTACAATACAGATCTGTCAATAACTGTCAACAGATGAAATAATAAATAATGAAACTATAGGGCTATTTATTAATACAAACAGACAGAATACTCCAAACAATAATAATTAAATACTGAAATCCAACTGAAATGTATTTTCAGGCAATCCAAGGTCCATTTTTATGTAGCCGTTGTGACATTAAAAATGTAAACATTTATGTAATATGAAAAAAGGTAACAAATAAAAACAAACAAAATATAACTGTAACCATGGCGACAAATCAACCCATACAGACTTGACCAACTAATGAAATGAAAACGTTATTAATAAGAGAATATCAAAAGGTAATCTATTAATAATGTCTTTATTTTCTGAAACCGATAAACTATTGAACAAATCACGGATGTTATGACTATCACAACAGCCTTAGATGTCTTAAAATCCTCGCTCTACGAGCTCGGATTTCAAACCGACATCTGCGGCAGTTATGATAGTCATAACATTCCTTGATATGTTAATAGCTATAAATAACTTCATTACGATGCCTTGTGTCAAATGACTGCAAGTACGTGCTCTTTGCGTTAAAATTCGCTTCTATCTCAATTTTTTTAGAGTTTAACATCCTATATGTCATGTATTTACCAAAGTAATTTTATATTTACGGGTTGTCCTCCAGTTTCTCCATATCACGCTGTAGATTTTGGTATAGGTTATATGTATAATCAACATGGGAAATAGAAAGAGCATAGTGAACTTAAATTTTTAGAGGTAAATGTTTAATTACAATTTTTTTAATCAATTTAGCATAATGAAGAAACGGACACTTGACTGTGAAGTTAGCCGCGTGGGCAGAGACAACGCGACTATTCACGATTCAGCAATAATGTTGATGTAGAATCGTTGGTATCGATAGAACAGCACAGGATAACGATCCTCCGCATTGTAATGTCCGCATTTAACAAGTCCCGATAGCGTGCCATAGCATAGCAGCGTAGTCCTCTCTCTGGCTGATAAATAAATCCTTATTGGTGGACGAGTAGAGATAACACCCAGCATCACCTATTTGTAGTCGGGTATACATAGCGACCCGCTGCCACACAACCGCACCACGCTACTACACGAGATACCCATTACTGATTTGCTACAAATCTTGGTAATCTATAATTTTCCGGCAAAAAATCCTAAAGATTCATTAAAAATTTCCATAAACACGGTAATTGAATAGGAGATTTTTGGATGTTTGGTGATAAATCAAGAGATAAACCACCGACATTAGTCGTGATCATCTATACCTAATGTTAATTTAATTTCTTACACAGGATTAAAAGTTTTCGGGTTCAGCTAATTGTCTACTTCAGATTTAGAATTTTACAGTTTCCACATTCGCTTTCATAGAATTAGTGCATTACATAACCCCATTTTTACTTAATTCCTATACCAGAAAGTACACCAAAATGTCGTCGTTAAGTTTTATGCAAAAAAGCGCGAAATAAATGCATTAATAATAGTTTCGTTGTAGCAAGTTTCTAGATTTTCTTCCTCATTGACTATTTTAAATGCTTGACGTTTCAACCATTACCGTTTGTTTCTTTCTTCTAAAGTGAAGTGATCCAAAAACTTTTCAACCGAAATATACTTCGATTATTCAAGAATAATTGCAGCAAATGTTTGAACTATAATATGTGGTATTTCAGAGCATTAGTTTAATGATCACGTGAAAATGAGAAAAATATTTCATCTGCTTCTTTCTATCTGTCATTCTGTAGCAGGTCTTGTCCCCATGCTTACTACACTCGATGGTAAATATAATACTTGCTACTTTTGGCTGCTTCAGCCAAATAATCTTCATTTTGGTTACTTATTTATTTGTGACGCATTTGTTATCATAAATTTAATTTCGATGAGAAAGAAGAAAAAAGCCTTCTTTTGTCTTGGAAATTAAATCATGTGTCTCCATTATTAAAAGTATTGTAAAAAAATATCTACTGAATTATTTCGTCTCTGCATTGGTCAATAATTTACCCATTTTAAACGTTCAGTAAATGTCTTTAAAAATAGGATATTATTTCAGTTTAGTTTGTCTATTGTAAATCCTTAGATGGCTATAATATTTATTAGTCTCGTCTTTTCCTGATTTAAAAAAATATTAGCAACAAACAGAATTATTTAATTTTTTTTGTAACTATAGTACGAAATGGTCTTGTTTTCCAATAAATATGTTGAACAATTAATATTATGCGAAAAGGCATAGTCAAAATAAGCTATTACAAATGTGTCTCCTAGTTAATAACATTTTTCGAAAGAACTGTAGTTCTTAAAAACAATTATTGGACTTTTATTATACATATACAGAATTAGTTTTCTTTTATTTTGCATATCATATATTTATGTAGGTACCTACCTATCCAAATGGACCTGTTGGAAATAAATCTATTAAATAAATAAATAAATAAATAAATAAATAAATAAATGGAGGTTAGGACTTTTATTATGCTAATCAAACAGATACATTTCTCCAACATAACCTCTAACAAACCCAAACATTTTGTATTTCATTCATAGAAAAATGTTGCGTTTATTTTTATTTGCTTTATATAAAAAATAGCATCAAAGGTTAACAATCCATCGAATAGCCTCCAAATTGTGATTCGCCCACCGTTTTCTGCGGTGAAAAGATAAATATCCCAATGTATTTGTGGAATTAGAACTGAGACATAATGGACGGAGAAAATTAATTCGTTCAAGATGTTTCATACATCACCAGTAAGGATTAAAATGTAAATTATATCATATAAGAAAAATATATCAAAATATATTTTAGCATTTTAGATTGTCCTTTCCGATACATATTAATATAAGGTTTTATATTTATCTTGATTATTGTATCGTTTAGGTAATGGTAATACTGATTTTAAAGACGATTCTTTTTACTTAATTGATTAAATAATATTGTGTTGTATTGTTACATAATAAAACGTAGTTTTTGTGTCTCTCAATTTGTTTATTTCGTGTATTTTCACTTGGTCACAATAATTCAATTTCACATCAATAGAGATTATCAAATAAAAGAAACAATTTAGTAACGTCAAAGTTTTCACTTTCTTGGTCAATTAATTAAATATACAGGTGTTAACACAGTTATTGTGAGGAAATTAATATAATAAAGTGAATTTTATCTGTAGTAAAAATTATTTTATTTGCGTTGCTTGATACGAATTGTTTACAACTTTATTTAGGTTTTTTACAAGCTAGACATTATACTTAATACAATAATAACAGAAATATTCAATTTAATATATTTCTAGAAATATCTAATTTGATGTATTTTAGTATTTGCTATAAAATCTATAAATATTTTGGAATATTTAATTTATGGCTAAAACGATTATAATTAATATCCCTATAAACTCACAAATATCAGCCAGTTGCAGGATTACCTATGCAAAAAACACCACATCTTTTTATACTTTATTATTTTGGCAACCTAATTTACTCAATAACTTACTCATTAATATATACTGGTTGAATGAGAAAGGTAACACCAAGGAGTTGAAAAATGTTATTGAAAGTTTTGGGTCAATGGTGTCAAATTTTCGACATTTGCTTATTTCTCCTCTACATTTTATTCTAAAGCAGATTCACTGTCTTTTTGAATTTTAACCACCTTTAGAAAGATCTATAGTTCGTAGATCTATTTTTGTCAGTTAAATGAATTATAATGGTACTGAATAATAAGTATAAGTCTGGTCTGAGAAATGTCGACATGAACGACAATGCGGATCCAGATGCCATACAAAAATTACTGATATGCGATCTCCATGAAATGTCATTATAAGTCTAGATTCTATTTGTGAGCTCATGATGGACATACTAGAGACTAGAAAGACAAAGGTGAGGTGAAGGCCAAAATTTAGGATTTGTTGTTGAACTATAAACATCCCTTGATGGTTTGTAATGGAAAAGAAGAGTGATACATTTACCGCTGGATAATTTCAACAATATTTGAATCGTGTCCAAAAGACTTGAGATGAGATATAACACTCTGACATTGATTATTTCGAGATTAGCACACACACATTACCTACACAAAAACTTATTATTCGTCTCACAATATTTAAATTTCAATCATATTAATTCGAGTATTAATTTGGAAAATGCATTAAAATTGCTCAACGAAATGGTAAATGGTGGTGTTCCATCCTAAATTAAAATCAAGCGTACAAACTTGAACTTAGCACAGTTTAGTCAGACCACCTTACTGAAAAGGTCAATATTCACTAAATTCTTATTTATGTCAAAAGTGTGTTGCAGCCAGCGATAAATCTGGTTGCCTCTTTTGAGACTTGTGTTGTGTTAAACTCATTTTGAGTGAAATGAACATCGAAATAGCCTATACAGACAATGAGTAAAAAAAGATATGGCAACGTATCAGTAAGACCTAGATGTATGATTTGAAATCAATGTTGTTGGCGTGTAAAGTTCAACGTAACACACTAAGAATAAAAATAAATAAGTACACTCTATTGCCAAAATGTCATGAATGATTTATATGCATATTATTTGTTGCTAATACAACTAAGGATATACTAAATATAAATTGCTCGATATAAAATAAACGACTCAGGATACACAAATTATTTATCCATAAGAATATGTAGCTTCGCCCGGTATGGTCTAATTAGAAGGCAATTACTCTTCGTTTATAAATCTTATTGGGATCAGCGTTTATTTCCTCCACCTCCGATAGATCAGTATTAACAATGGAAGACTATTTCTAACAAGCACCTATAAAGTGTAGGGTGTCTGGTACAGTGTCAGGTTTACTTTGAATAAAAAGCCAGACTGATGATATGCTCTCTCTGGACAAGAACCAATATGTAGCTGGGGAGATATGGCACATGTACCTCGTAACTCCGAGCCAAGACGGCGTAATCCACGGTTGTGGTGGTCAGACCGGGCACCAACTTGGCTGCACCTCCGTATTTTAATTTTAATTAAGCGGATTCGATCATTAACCGGAGTCACATGTATGTATTGATCGAGTCGTGTGATTACCTTGAGACCAGAGTCACCAAGGACTAAGGTAAGCCCGAGCGAGGTCGATGAGAGATGACCAGTTCCACTATAAACACTACTTTCTACTACTAATTTGTTTATTGGTTTCATAACAGTTCATTAACTCGTCTGAACTTCATTTGACCATGTAAAAGCAGGATTTTATCAGTAATTTTTTTTCGAAAACATTTCTACAAATGCAGTTAACAGTCTACAGATGCAGTTAACAGATAGTACTGATACGATACGGTTGGATGGACTTATTTTGTGTAAGAATAATTAATTTCTATCGTTGCTCATCGATGACCAGTAAATTCTAATTAATCGACCATTAATATTTCGTCAAGTAGATTTAATTTGTTATAAAAACATTTCCATTTCCACTTAAAAAGAGAAATATTTTTATTTCAATTCGTTAATATCATTAACTATAATATATTATTATATGCATTTTATTCAGGTACGAAAATGTAGGAATAGTAATAATTGTATAATAATTCCATTATTTATCATAATGTTGAATTTCATTAAGTATCTTGCCAATTTTGGTAGGCATCATATTATATCGTACCGAATTACAGCAGATGACCTAAAATTGGCCGAGGGCAGTTTTTGCGTCGTTTAAAGCATTCTTTGGTGACAATAAAGAAGTCTTTGTTAGATACCGGTTCCATGTAATAATAATCAACAACCCAGCCATGTTCACATCAACACACTGAAACTGGTTCTCAAGTCCACATGACGAAAATACTTGATTTACATTAATGTATAGAATCTGCACCGTATATTATTTACGCAAATCTACGAGCCAGTTTAGACAAAGTACCTACTTTCCTGACATACTCTCTACGCATCTTTGCGTCTAATATACCTGGAATAAGGTAATAAAGCAACTTATGAACAGGACATACAAAGGACGGTTTAGAGGCGGTGCCTCACTCAGGTATAGCCAATCTCACCTCATCATAACTCGAGGAACAAGCCAATGAGAAAACGCATTCTTCATTGACCACTCACATAAACTACCTGTGTCAAGTTAATATACATATACATACTACGTATGCACTGCAGAGGTATCGTTACAACGAAGTTGTTGCGAGCTTTGTTGCGTCTCTTGGCGCATGCAATCGATATCAGCAAATACAACTAATTTTTAAAGTACTGGAAATATATATTTAGAGCGTTCGAGCTTCTCAGTATATTCTCTTAATAGGTAGGTACTGCAAAATTTTTAGATAAAAATGCGTCCTTTAAAAACATTAATAGCAGTTTTTTTCTTGCCTCACGCCATTTTTCTACAAATTATTACAATAATTATTATTACCTACTGAATCAATATTGCTGTAGAAAGTGCAACGGATATAAGTTTGGTTTGGTAAATTTTTGGTTCACGAAATATCGTACGCCTAAAAAACAGAAACAGTTGTAAGCAATTATTGAATAACACTGATAGCGTTTTGGAACATCATGTTTCCGTTGTAAACGTCTCAAAAAGGCATAGTAATTTAAAAACATAATGGTGGCATCTATACGTTTTTTATAATAAACTGCTGGACAAAATTCAAGGACCAATTTTCTCTGGTTCATATCTTCAGTTATAGTCAAACAAAATCTATAGGTATGGTGGGCGGTTTACAGATCTCTTACGCTCCAAACTTGCTTCTAGAGCGTTTCTGTCGACGTACACTGCATATAAGTTCTTAGCAATAGAGAGAGAGACAAGCAATTATATTATATATATATATTATATCTATTATATTACTCCATTAGTGCTGTTGCTTTATTTATGCCTCAGTCTCTACGTACAAAAATATTAGATTAAATTTGTGTTGTTTGAATATTTTGTAAATCTAAAAATCTTATATCTATGCTACACACTACTATCTCCATTTTACAGATTATAAGAGAAAAAAATCAGTTCTCATTAAACTTCACTGTGCTGTAAGGATAATGACGATATTATTATTAGAGTAGGTTTAGTGTTTATCACTGATGGCTCAATTTTCTTGGACTCAATCGGTTAAATTTGACAAACATTGAACCTGGTAAATACTAAATTTTGTTCAGTTCATGTAATTATCGTTTTTTTATGGCGTTAAGTCAAAAATAATAAAACTTTTTATGTTAGGATAAATACTCGGAATTTTGGCGAAATTGCATTTAATAATCTGATTGTTAATCTTGTGTGTTCAGAAACTTTTGAATGTCTTAAATTTCCCATTACTGGCATAATTTTTTTGTTCAACGGTCTCACGGATATGTTTACGCACACACAAAAAGGATATTGCAAGTTTTGGAATTTTAGTTCTATATAAACCAGAACGTATTATCAGGTAGACAAAACTTCAAATCAGATCTGTGGAAAATATCTGATGGTGTGTTAATTTTGCCGGACAGTGTACGTACTACATCATCACGTGAAAATGTTAGATTCTACTGTAATTTTTGTTGCTTTTGAATTTATCGAAAAAGTAAAAACTGCTTTACTGACTAACTTTTTGTCAGGAATGCAAATTTTTATAGAAAAACAATCGTGCATCGCATTACAGAGATACAGCTATCAACTTTTTCTTATGTAACATCTTATTATTATATCTTTTGATTCTTCGTTTTTTCCTGATATCATCGATATAAACATGTAACATGTAAGCTATTATATTTTATTTTTTACAAGATATAGATAATTTGGAAGAAAGATATAGGTTATGTGAAGAATAGCAAGGAAGACATTTTAAACAATATCCATAAAAAATAATTATATATTAATTGTTGTAATTTAAATTATGTAGGTAATTATTTAGTAAAAAATAAAAGATAACAGCTTACATGTTTATATCGATGAGATTACAAAAAAAAAACGAAGAATCAAACAATTTAATAATATACAGAGTGCTATAAGAAAAAACAATGTCGATAGCTACATCTTATAATACGATGCTCGATTGTTTTTTTCTATAAAAATTTAAATTTCTGGCTAAAAATTTAGTCAGTGAAGCAATTTTTACTTTTCTGATAAATAAAAAGGCAACAAAGTTACACTAGAATCTAACATTTTCACATGATGACCCTGTACGTGTGTCGCACTTAAGAATGAAACACCCTTAACCCTTAACTTTTTTCATTTTTATCCGATTTGAACCAAATTTTACTCAATGTTTGATCCCATTAGGATCAACTCATGGCCAGAAAACCATTCGCCCTCTACTAATGCAAAACCACCTGCGATACCAAAATAAAGGCAAAAAATCAAGAAAACATATTAGGCATTTTTTATCGGAAAATTTTACTGATGAAAGTTTTTCAGAATTGTCTAAAAACCTTATATCCAAAATCTCATCAAAATTAAAAAATATTGAAATTTGGATTTAAAAAATTTTAACTCGAAAATATTATTTTACAAAATAATTATCATTCGTATTTAGTTGCAGAGTATTTCTTTAGTTCTTTTAATATAAAAAATAAAATATTACAATACAATATTCAAATTATATTTTCAGACTTAAGGTTTTTGAACAATTCTGAACAACTTCATTAATAAAATTTTTGATAAAAAAATGCCTAGGTATATGTTTTTTTGATTTTCTCCGTTTATTTTGATATCGTCGGTGGCTTTGCATTAGTAAGGGGCAAATGGCTTTTGGCCCATAAGTTGATCCTAATGTGCTCTATCTTTGAGTGAAATTTGGTTTAAATCGGATAAAAATGAAAAAAGTTATAAGGGTGTTTCACTCTTAAGTGCGACACACTGTATATATTATCATATCATATTTAAGTTATGAACATACGACTGAGCCCTATTAAGAAAGATGTCTGCAGTTTCTAGAATTTTTGTTTTTATTCTGTGTAAGTAATTAATTTCACTGCCAGTAAAACAGTAAAATACCATAAATTAAACCAATGACAATGGAAAGAATAATAATTCAGTAAAATTTATTTATGTTAGTTTAGAAATAGATTTTATAGCATAATAAATGAAAACAGTAATAATATCCATAAAATAATTATTATCGTGATATAAATGTCGAAGTTAGTAAATTTTCATCATTGACAAGACGTAAAGGCTTCTGCAGTTCAAGTTCCTCCCATATAAATTAAAATTTTTAATTGTAATGCTATTATTAAGACATAGGTATCTTGTAAACTGATAATACATGGTCATAAATATCTAATGGTGTAATAAATATTTAACAGTTACCATACACAATCAGAATGCCGGATGGGCAGGAACTATCATTTATTAAAAATGAGTTTTTCTTCTCATTGCATTTTTGATATAATAAATTTTTATAATACAATGAATCATCTTGTAATGTAACTGCAGGAATTTTAGAGAACGCATTAACAGATTTTGTTAACTGTAGTTTTTCCTTTCCCAGCGCCAAAGTACTTAGTATCACAAACACACCAAAAATATACTGCAATCAGAATGTCGCTAATCAGGTATACATCGTCGGAAGATAATTTTAACAAAGTTTTAGGTAATAATTCTGCATTGTAGTTTAATAATATAGACATAATTTATTGTGATTGTAGACTTTTTGGCAAAATTGCGAGAATATCAAAACTCGTTGTTCAAAAGTAAGAAAATTCTCCTGGGCGCATCTACGCTATTGTAAAGAAAGCATTTTAAAGTTTGTACAGACGCCATCGTGACCAGTGATCCTCGCGATTTACATACCTTATTTGGTGTGACCAAGTATACTTCCATTGTTATCGATCGAGTTACATTTATATTTACACTTGGAACATTGCTTTGTTATAAGCAATTTATTAGATTATTTAAATATAATACAACACACTGCATTTAATGCCACTGCACTTTACTTTCATGTTCTTCGCAATAACAATTACCGTAGCACTTCGGCACGAAGCGTCCAAAATATTTGTTAAGGAAAATGTTTGATTTTTTTAAATTTGTTTATTATATAAGATCTGGTAGGTACGTTCATATTTTTGCAGATAACTTAATTAATCATTTATTATAGAAGTATTAATAATATTAAATATGAATAATGACTGGCGACTCATGAGTATAATTAAAAACCATGAGTTTGGAATTGGCGCTAAATATTTACAGGACAAAGGGCGACAGACGCACTTGGTCTCGAATTGTATTTTAGTCGAGATGGCAGCAACGTGTTGACCTGACATAGAGACAGTTGAAAGCTTTTTCTCAAGTTGTCTGAAGCCTCAAATTAAAATAGCCGCACGGTAAAATCTGTTCTGAAACATATGAACAAATTCTTATAATGACAGAAACACTGAACTCTGGTTCTTCTTGTTATTCTATTTCTTCTTCTTCTTAGTCTTCTTCTTCTTCTTCTTTTTCTTCTTCTGCTACTTACGAGTAAAATTAACGCTTCCTCCAGCTTACTTCATTTTGGTGGTGTCATAAACTCAAGACTACCTATTAAGACATAATAGAGATTAGTAAAAAATGAAGTACTAGCTCTAAATTGTTATTATGAGTGATGGTGTGCTGCTTGCGCTACTTTTATCCCACGAAAAAGTGGAGGTGCAGCAAAATTTCCAAATTTCATTTTATTGTGATATTCAGCAATGTTTGGATGATATTCTATGGAATATGAATTATTGTGACCTGTAATTTTCAATAACGGTTGTTTTTTAACTATACATTTAGCCAATTGACTGACTGCGACGACTTATTGGAATTATCGGTAATTTGTTTCTTCTGTGTCCAAACCAATTACTTCAGAAGAATATTTTGTACATCGCCTTAATATATTTTTACCTAGATTCATCAATGTGAATTGTTTTCCGTCTTCTTAGAGAACCATACCTAATTGTTTTCTTTTTCGATATGAAAAAAATCAGCCAAATAAACAACAGCCTCGCCATCTCTCCAGACCAATTCCACTACGGTGCGACAATATTGTCGTAAAAACCGTTCAGGTGAGCTCATCTCATGTTTAGAGAAATTTTACTGTAAGTTTTACGTGCTTATTTTAATTTGATGCGGATCTATTATGATACTGTATTTATTTATTGTATGTAGCAAGTTTTTTGCAATAACCGGTGTGTTATATTTCCTTATTCTATATTTCCTTATTCTATATACCTGCTATATTATTTTGATGTTTCCTGAATTATTTTGTCTATATATTATATATTATATATTTTCATGCGAAAACTGTCGTAATCTTATGACAAGTGTTAAATATCCTGGATAATTTTCAGCGTAAAGTCATTTTGATTGACACGGGGTTAGAAATTGACGGATTTAATAAAATTTCTATTTGATTAACAGAAATACACTAGATATACTTAGTGCAAATTGTGACTGTAATTCGATGAAAATTCATTGTTCATGATATTATTGACACATGAACACATTGTCGACTTCATTACTTAACACTAGAGTACGTATATCCATGTGATGCTACAACCTATGCGTCAATTAATGTTTATCAATAATTTGAAAACGTCATTCGTGTCATGATCACAAACTCAGAGTCCAAACGTGCATGTACCGATGTTCCATGTTTGGTTATATTTGGTATAATTTTCGCTGGTTGGATAGTACTGGCAACACTTGCATTTATTAATGGCCATCCGGAGTCAATATTGTCCCCAAAGGACTCCATGGGCGGTAGATGTGGAATAGACTACCATGTTGCAAAAAAACCGTACCTGCTTTACTTCGACCTAGCTCTATGTGATGATATAGGTGTACCATTTACAGGCTGTTTTACTCCTCATATTTGTGTAGAAGAGTGTCCATATCAAACATTTCTGTCAAATAATCCATACGATATTAAATATAAGAGACTGTATTGCTTCTATGGTATTGAAGAATGGGATGAAAATAAATGTGCCAAATGGTATCTACCAAGTTATCCCTTTCGAGGCAGATGTATACCAGAATTATATGATGAACGAATACTAAACAAAATTAGTGAAATTAGAGATACTAACGTAACAGAGGAGAAAATTGAGAATGCTATTCGTAAAATTAAACTGTTAATACAAGTCAAGAATGTTCGACAGGAAATTGCAAATGATCTAATACATTCCTGGTGGAAAATAATTGTATTGTCAGTTTCAGCAGTTGTAGTTTGCATCATTTATATTTTATTAATGAGTGCAATACCTGCGTATATTATTTGGTTTTCAATTACAAGCCTCGTGGGATTACTATCATATTGTATATATTTTAGTGTATATAAATACACATTTTATAAAAACTTACCACCTAAAAATAATGAAAACGAAGACGAACAATTTTTAATCCATACAAAAACTAATCTATGGTTATCTGCTACTATAATATTGTCGATTGTGTTAGGATTAACTCTGATTTTTATTATATGGTGGCGTAAATCACTGATTAAAGAAATTTTATTGGCTGCAGAAGCCGGAAAAATTATTAAACAGATACTTGGAGTTTGGTTTTTTCCTATATTCATTTGGATAATACAAGTACTTGTGATACTGTTCACTATACTTGTTGGCATTTATGTGGCAACAGAAGGAACTCCCATATTTTTCATTAAAAACTTATCCGATTCTTGCAAAATGGTTTTAGAAAGTCAACTTCATAAAATTGTTAAGGAGGGATCAGAATGTAAGCCGGAAGAATTTAAAAGGGCAATGGAACATGACAATGGCACTCTTTGCCGCACCACTACTTGCCATTTTCATTCCATTAGCTATACAAAATTTTACATTTTTCAACAGTCCTATAATATTGTCATCTTCCTATGGCTACTGAATATAATTTCTGCTGCAGAAAAAACTATTTTGGCATTTGTATATTCAAAGTGGTACTGGTCTCCGAATAAAGAGAATTTTGTGGATTATTCTCTTATAAACTCAACTATGATTATCTTAAGGTACCATCTTGGTACGCTAGTTCATGGAGCTGCGGTAATTGCCCTATATCGATACTTTTTATTGAAAGTTGTGGTTCAAATAGTGAATAAAAGAATGAAGAAAGAAACAAATCGTGCAACTTACATGTGTTTTTTTTGTTTAAGCTTTTTTCTAATATTTTCCGAAAAATTTCTTATATTTGTTACCATTAACGCTTATATTTTTTGTGCATTTTATGGGCAAAACTTCTGCAATAGCGCCAGAAAAGCTTATAAATTAACATCGAGAAATTCCGAGATTTTTAACGCACCAGATATATCTTTCGTAATATTTCTTCTTAAACTATTTATAGTTCTTTGTAGTGGCATCGCCGCCTATATATTTTTTGTAACGCGATTTGGTCAGTTTGATACCTCTGGATTTCACTACGCTTTAGTTCCTGTTATTTTAGTCATGATATGTACCTATTTAGCATCTACAGAGTTTATGGAAATATATGAAATGGCAATAAACACAACATACCTATGCTTTCTTGAAGAATACGAACATGTTGGTACCATCGAAGCAAATTACCAAATTCCAGCAAAAATGCTACAAGCTATCAAGGGATAATACATATTGATATAATAAAATGGTAAATGAGATGATATGTAGATTATTATTTATTTATTAAAATAAAATTATAAGAACATTTTGCAAATAAGTATTTGTAGTTTCCTCACTTGTCTGTTTTCTTATTACACATGATTTTTACCAATTAAATAAACAATGATTTACATTACTTACTTAATTATTCTTAATTGTAACTTGTAACGAAAAAACTATACCCGTTAACAATAGTGTAGGTATATGTATTTTTCTCGGTATTTTTGGAAAACAGCTCAACTATGCCAATGATGAAATAAATATAAACTATTAAATTATGATCAATCAATCAAAATTATTAATAAATAAATAAAGATATTATGGTCACCAATTAAAAAACAATGTCCCAAAGAAGATGTACATGAATGATTTTTTTTTCAATAATTTATTTTTAGACGTTTTGAATTTTGTAATTCTTAAATCCAATTTTTATCATGTATAAAAGAAAATCCAATAAATTTAATAATAATTGTATTTTAGAGATGAAACATCAGTATAAGTATATAAAATTGGATATGTTTTGTTATTATTATGCTTGTATAAAGCGTAAATAAAGTAAAGTATAAACAATGCACATCAAGCAAAGAAAGAGAACTGTAAAAAAACTATTGATCTTATCATGATGTAGTGTAGTTGAACATTTACCTAATTATTTGTTATCTCTCTTATGGTTGGCCTGCTTGCATTATTTCAAGAATATGTTATTAATTATATATAAAACTCACCTTCCGTTGTCTGCGGCGCGTTCTCACGATTCGATTTTAGTTGATTTAGTTGATCAACTGTAGTGGATCAGAATCGAATTAAAGTTGCCGTGAAACATTTAGATCGGTCGACTTAAGTTGGTTCCACAAAAAGTTTGACCCATTCACACTTTATCGGTCAAGTGTTGAGTTATCATTGTTTTTCAGACGAGTTAAAATGTATTTGAAACGTTTGTTATCAGATTGTGATGCAATTTTTGATAGTAATTCTTTCTAAATCCTTTTGCACCCTCCAAAGCAAATTATATCAAGAGAATTCTTAGAACTCCATACTGGTTTCGCCTTAAAACCCAAAAACGGCGTTTTTACGCTGTCTGTACCATCAACTCTTCAGTCAATAAACCAGAAATCATTTTTATGCCGGTACGAACAACGCATTTGACGCCAAGTTATTGATACATATTTACGCTTGTTACGTGTGAACCAAAAACTTGATCGACATGAGTTGATCCACGAAAGTTGATACACTAAAATCGAATCGAGAGGCGTCTTTAACGAAAAGGCAAGCCATCGACTAAACATCGAACATATCATACAGTACCTCCTACTATTATCCAGATTTATACACAATAGACCTATCCAGGTAGTGCAAGCGAGAAAGATAAATACAGCGTACTATGTGTTAAGTAAAGCAGTAGAGCCGTGCGTAGTTCGTTCTGCGCAATACAAGGGCAACTGTGCGGCCGAGAACCCTTGCATGTATTTGTGCATGTTTTTATATCTAATCCATTTTCATGGAAACGGTTAACTTTATTAAAAAATCATAGAACGACTTTTTTATAGCAGACAAAATTTCATTTCGAACAATGTATAGCCAAACCATATGCTTTTTGTATAACGGCCCCAGATACGTTTCAATTACGGACAAATTCAAAAATGAATGAGTTTATTAAGATTCCTTAAATTTTGGACCACTCTTACGTCTAAACTATTAAAGATAGATATATGCCATCAGTGACTCTCTTATAGAAAATTTAATTATCTATAAATTTGTTTATATACATTTTCATCATATTTGTAACGATTTTGGCAGCGTTTCGAGTCAAACATGCCGCAGTAAATCGATGCGTGGTTCGTTCTAAGCACCTGAAGAGACACGCGCTTACCGTGGCTGCCTGATTCTATTGAAATACAATGGTCCATTATGGGTGGACTGTCCGACAAAAGTTACCAAGACTTGCAGCTGAGAATTGGACTCGAAACGCTGCCCGAAACCATTACAGTTATGGCAAAATGCATATAAACAATTTTATAGAGAATCAAATTTCCTATAAAAAAGTCCGTGATGGCATATATCTATATTCAATAGTTTTGCGTGAGAACGGTTCAAAGGTTAAAGAGTCGTAAAAAAATGAATTAATTTTTAAATTAGCCCCTTAATTGAAACGTATCCTGGTCGTTATACAAAAAGAATATAGGTTGCGTTTTACATCGTTGGAAAGGAAATTTTGTCTGCTATAAAAAAGTCATTCAATGATTTTTTTATAAAGTTAACCGTTTTCATGAAAATGGAAAAAATATAAGAACGTGCACAAAAATCTATTTATTCTCTCGTTCACGCTATTGCCCTTCTGTTGCGCACGCACCATACTGTGTGACGTATTTACCGCATCTCGCCAGGATCGGTGTATTATGTCGTTTTTTGCAAAATCCACACATCTTATTAATACACCTTATATTTCCTTTATCATATTAATTAACACTTGGTCCGTCCAGTAAAACGAGTTCACGTACTATGTTTACTTTTTAACGTGTATGTAAATTTGAATAATTATATAAAGCAAAGCGAGTGGCCTTGAGAAACTAGTCTGTGTTCAGTTTTTATAAAACGGAAGATTTAGGGAAATAAATGGTACATGTCGCATCATTAAAATAAACATTGTATCTAAATGCGCTGGGCCACAGTCGTTATATTGGGTTAGGACGGCTTATTTTTAATCTTTCATTTATTTTTGTAGCTCGAACTTGCATTTGAGTTTTTACATGAAAAATCATTTTGTGTTGGAAAGGGATACACTGTAAATTATTTCCGTAAATAATCCAAAGAACTGTCAGGAATACCATTAAATTTTACAAACAGGCATAAAATTACAAAATCTGGAATAATTAAATAAATTAGGTATACCAGATGTCTTCATAATATTAGTTTTATTACTAGGAAAGTAATTAAGGTGGTTTTCAATTCTCCACTATAATTGTTTTAACGTTTAAATTAGTTTAGATTTAGAATAATGAGACAAAATAAGGAAAATTGAAAAAGTAATACATATAAAAAAGAACAAGGTTTTAATATTAATAATATTTTAGTAATTACACTGCTAAAGACCAATATGCTGGCTTGTCCAAAATGAAGCCGCAGTGATTGATTGGTTACATCTGCCTATGTTCTTCATCTACTTATGGCACACGATACTGGAGTCTACAAACACTAATTCTGCGAACTTTATGAAATTGCTGTAATTATTAACTCATTTACGTTATTTACTTGGGATTTTGCAGGACACTGGAAGTTCTAACTTCGGAAAACCAAATAATGATAATTATAATAAAGTATTATAAGTACCTAAGTTAATATAATTAATTTTATTTTTTTTTTTCGATAAAAAAAAGGTGCACCATAATATTTCAAACTAAATTTTTCTCGATTGTTTGTATTATATTCACTAAAATTTTATATTAATACCAACAATATTGTCGGTCTGATCTTCATTTTAAAGAGCTTAATAAAAAACAACACATTGTGCGACAGTGCGATTTGCGGAGAGTCGTGAAGTAATGCAATAGTATGAACAATGTTTCAATCCTCTGGAGATTTTGTTAGAAATAAAATGATACAGTGACTGAACTGTAATGGCTATTTATGAATTAAATTTATTTGTGTTGTTACGCGAAATGTTAAACGGATAATTTTGTACAATAAAAATAGTTCTTTCTATTCTGGTGAACTACCTAAATTCCAAACATATAACATCGTCTTTGATATAACAAAGACGATATGTTAGTCTTTGAATATAATATACCCTGAAATTTTAGAAAATGCACACATCGTGGCTGTTCCATTATTAAAAGTTCCACTGACAAAAAAAAACAAGAAAGTAGCATAAAAATAATGTAAAAATGCGAGGCTATTAAATTAAAACAAAAGTATGGCGACAACAACATGGCGTGGCGGATTAAAGAAAGAGAAAGAGAGAAAAGATATGGGCATTGTTTAAAAACCACTAATTATAAAAGGATGCTAAGGCAGAGCAACGGTGGAGATTTATTTTTCTTGCATATTGAAAGGCCTTGTTCGTTGTATGCTGCCAGGTACTTGCCATATAACTCAGATCATCTGACAAGGCGTTTTAACAGAGTTGGATTCAGTTATTTTACGCTTATTGCAAACGTAATTGTGTTTGAGCTATAGTAACTGACTGATTTAAAAGCATAATTATTGCTTTTTTATGTACATGGTTAACGTTTACATAGCGGCTGGTCTCGGAATTTCAGTTATGCCAGAACACAGTTTGTGAAGTACATTAATGTAGAATCGAAATAATTAAGAGTTACATGGCATTACATTAATTAAATACTCTTAAACAGTGAATGTAAGCGATTTTAATATTCCCTTTTTTAGTTTTTTGGTACTAATCTGAGAGAGGGCAGGGATGAGAAGATGACTGGGACAGAGTTACTCGTTCACAGTTTTGCATAATTTTTCGTGATATTTGTGTGAACTCAAGCTCTTAATTGCATCGATGAGATGGAGAACAGTACATGCCTAAAATTGGACATTTTTATCCATCATAGCCATTTTATTTTAAATACCAAGCTGCATCGAATTAGTAAAACAACAGTACTAAAACCACTTTGATAACGCACTTGCCAGAGCTTACCGTGCAGCATTGAGTGTAAGAACACTGTTCTTATTTTCAACAGATGTCGTTATGGTTTGAGTAAAGAAATAATACATGCTACAAAATGATCTACCACCATTTTTCAATTTGTGGTCACTCCTTTTTGCACTGCGACAGGGATTTCGGAAGTGCAAAAAGATTTAATCAGAAGATGTGATCGTATATACCTACATTCCTGCCATGCCAGAAAAAAAGTACCATTTACTATAAGTGTCATTTCGTATAGAGATGTACCACTTGATTTTAAGAATTGGTGGCCCCCCATTCTATAAAAGAACCTGCCGAATAGTCGCAAATGGAGTAAATGAAAACTTTACAATTTCGCAGTATGTACATGTACTTAGTTTATATACGACGCATCATTTCCAATCTATGTTAACTGCTTAGACTTTATAAACGGATAAAGTCTATTCTGAACCAGTGCGAATTAACAAAAAGAAAATTTATGACATAAAACAGGTAATGAAATACATAGAGGGAGAACAGCTAGAGTTTTACTATCACGTAACATCCTGACCATCGACTAATATGGACGATAATGATGTTGCTGGTAACTAAATCTGATTATTTTTGTTCAATAAAATATGCTTTTACCATCCCATGCAGTAAAGTGACGTCACTTGACGTTTAAATCACGTCGATTTGTGGTGTAATTCGTCACTGGTCACCTATCCACCAAAACGGGAAAGTCTTTTAGACGTCACTTTTTACACATGTTAACGACGTCATTAAGTGCACGTTTAAAACACGTCTATACACGTTTATTTTTTTCCATTTAAAAAAATTACATGTGTATACATATGTATAGAATCGAATGGTACATACAACAAAGCATATGCTAGAATGCATGTAATGGAATATGTTATCATTACATAATGCATACACATCTTTGATTATTAAACTGAAAATACGAAAGTTTATCATGCATATCGTGTTCTTTAATTTTTTGCCACTCTCTTCCAAAATTCTAAAAATACCGACATTTAGATTAAGAACAGTACAAGTCCAAGTTTGTTTTTTGTTAATATAAAAAAAATCCATGAACTAACAAATTTTATTTTTCGCTTAAAGGGTGTCTAAAGTGATACACTACAACTTTTCTGTACACACCAAACCTGTAAGAAACATAACAAACAAAATAAACATGTTTTTTTATTTTCCCAAAATTCAAACATTTGGACTTGTGCTGTTGTTAATCTCACCGATTCAATTATATGCCACGCAAAAATGAATCTAAATTGTTCGCTATTTCATATGATATATCGATTCAAAAATGAGT
Organism: Rhagium mordax; assembly: GCA_963680705.1. NCBI lineage: Eukaryota > Metazoa > Arthropoda > Insecta > Coleoptera > Cerambycidae > Rhagium > Rhagium mordax. The sequence continues at coordinate 29,056,537 of OY796658.1, read as the reverse complement.
ACATAATCGATTAACAGATCATAACTTTCTTTATATAGTAATTGAAAAACTCGTCTTATGGTCTGATTTAAAAGTTGAAGAATTACGTTAATTTTATACTAAACGGAGTGTTTCATGATATTAGATATCAAAACGAATTGTACCTGAGCCAGAAGTGGTAACTGGTAACTTTAAATATTGCACCATTACAGAGCTAAAAGTGATTCTACTTTTTATTGGCACCAAAACTCCGAATATTTAACTCGCCGCACATGTTATTAACAAATTGTTTGCAATGACCTCGAATGTTGTAGTTCTGCAATATTTGGTACTAGAAATACATAGTTTCAATTATTCCCAACCTAATAAAATAATTTGGTGGATTAGGTCAGGTGAATCAGGTTGTCAAACTAATACCCACCTCATTGTATCCGTCTGCCAGGTATGCAGGCTTTGAATTGAATATTGCTAAACTAAAATATTATATTGTGATGAAGCACCATCATCACGTTTCATTCGTCTCCTGAGGCACGGCACATGCTTCTTCAGTAAATTCTGCAAGCAGGCTTTATGATGAAGATAATCCAATCACTAAGACAAAACAAGTGGATCTATTGATAGATTTTCAAAAATTCCCAATCTGCACATTTATAAGAATTTGTCTTGGAATCCGGCTTCGAAAGTATTCACGGATGAATCTTGCTTTGTTGCAAATTATGAGGTTTAAAAGCTTGTACTAACTGTAGATAGTAGTTCATAAGCAGTAGTTGTTCATAAATGTTATACTTAGTAAACCTCCTCCTCAAACTCAATTCGTCTGGGGTTGGATCTTCCTTGGTGCAATCTCTTCTAGGTAGGACTCTTACCCTCGTTTTCTGGGTTCGAGTCAAAAGATTTCAATTAGGTTTGGTAAAAAAATTGTGTTCTGTTAGTATTTGGTGTTTCCTTGCAAGAAGCAATTGTCAATTAGAGTAAGTTTCTTCATACAATCTATGACCTCCATGACGAACAGAACCATACAAACGCGCATAATGTCTTTTGACTAATAATTCACAAAAATGACGTGTGAACTCATTTATTCTTCAACATATTCAAATTCTATTGTATCAATTGATTTTACTCCAACTTCTCAAGCTAATTTTCTTGAATCCGGTTAGGTCGGCGAAGGGGATCACTTTTATGCAAAAATGAAGTACATAATAACAAAATATCAAAAAAGTGAGTTTTAAAATATAAAGTAAAATAAATTCAAACCTCCACCAGTTTGCATATCCATATAGCTCCCTCAGGAAGTATTTCCGAATATGCATTTACAACAACTTTCCTTCAAATATTCGCATGCAGAATCAATGTCTGAATTATAAGAACCGAACACACTTTACATCTGATTTTATACAAGGTATAATTGTAAATATTTAATATTTTATATATGAACAAATTCTGGTGTATCTGGGTTACTTAATACGAAGATGTCATACAATATAATCTGTCGTACCTGCTGAGCAAATATTTCGGCAAATTTCAAAACCTTTTTGAAATATTGTGTCACCAAATCGAGTTTCTTTAGTAAATGGATGATCCAGCCCTATTATTATATGATTACTTTTTGTGTTGTCCTCCAAGCAGATATATATCTCATATCTCATTCATTTGACCAGAAATAAGGCGTAAATAGTAAGTAATAACAGGCCAACGTATTTCCTTTCTTTAGTTTTACCGCAACAAATTGTCCCCGTACTTCTTTTGTGCTGCTTGAATGCAGCGCAATGTAATGTGAGATGTTTATTCCCTACCTGACCGCATAGGCAAGTCTCCAAGCAATCTGCCTCATAATACAGGCCGATTCAAGACAAACAACATCTATATTTATGTCATTGTAATGTCATCGTTGCATCTATTGTGTCCTAAATATGTTCGGGATTATGGCCATGGGCGTGCAACAATAATTTTCTGAAAGCTGGCTACAGAAATATAAACGTAAGAGACAGGGGTTAAATTATTAACCAAGCTCATATTACATTTTTGCTTCTTATGGACACAAAAAAAAACATTTGCTGATAATGATTTTTGCTAATTTATAGAAAATAAGAAATATTTGACGTGTTTCAACAGAATTATGGTGAGGCCTAATAAGAAAACCTTTTATGAGTAATCTTTGTATAATTGCGGATGTTGTAGCACAATTTATGGTTTTTTTAAATTGTGTTGAAAATTTTAGATAGTTTTCGAAATATTTACAAAAAAAAACAAAAAATGCGTTTGTTTTACAGAAAATGTAGTTCAGTTCAGTTGATGAAAGTACCATGTATAGACCAAGTACTGCTTTCTACATTTTGTTCAATAATTCACAAAAATACCTACTTCTTTTACTCATTGGTAATAATTAGTGCTGTCCATTAATTTTTGATAAATCTGCTAGTCAAAAATAACTCACAGTAATATTCCTCTCAAAATTCTAGATCAAAGAAATTCTCTCGAAAAATTATATTCATGCATACAAAGATATTATTGGTGATAAAAAAATTAAATTTTTGCGTTGTGTCCTTCTGCCAACTTAATAAGGGTCGTTTATGAATCTAATGTCCTGGATTACGCCAGGTAGTTTTACGCATTCAAGTAGCAGATGTGTGGGAGGGGACCCTCATGGTCATACGCAGCAATAACGGTCTGAAATAATTGACAATCGTTATGTGACAGTTGTGCAACTGACCAAGCTACTAGATCTATTAAAGAGCGTTACTCCCCCGCAATTTGATGATTTATTATAGAAGTTAAAGATGACCCTATCAACTTACAATATGCTGGTATTGGGAGGGTGACATATAATAAAATGAGGAGGAATTCGACTCGATAATCAAACGATATATTTATTTCAATTTTCTCTGAATCGTTCTACATGAATACGCTTTTGTCAGACACGAGCCCTTTTATGGTTACATTCTATGGAACTCTCGTTAATTGCGTAACATTAGACGGGGAGAATCAGAAAACTCTTTAAGTGGGTTTTACAAAATTTAAAGTAATTAAAAGAGCCTATTTTAGTCGACCAATTTGACACTAACATTCATCAAAAATTACTGTTACATGTTAGATACAACGGTTACTTCTGGTATTTTTTATTTCATTTCATAACCTCCAAATTCAGTTAAGGGTAGATATGGCAACAATTGATTTATTATTATCATTTGCGATGCGTTTGAAGATAAAGCGGCAAATGAACTGGAATGTAAACAGAAAATCTGATTCCTAACATTTGAAAATTAAAGATGTGGCCATTAAAACATTACTTTACTAATTTTACCCCTTGGGGTGAAGAACCAAAGAAAATGTTAAGGAACAAAGTTGTAGAATTATTATTTAAGTTTATTCTAATATAGGTAGGTAATAATTTTGCTGTTATTTGTATTATTTTTCTTAGTTCTGTTGTTATTAAATGTACATAAAGATAAATATTCATTGAACTTAATGCTGGGAATCACGCCAAATTCTAAAAAATAAATGGAAATAAGAAAATTGCCAAAATATGTCAAGATAAAAGTGTAGTATCAAAGGCAAACCTCAACAGTTTGCCCCAGAAAACCACTGTATATAGTTCTGGGGCAAACTGTTGAGGTTTGCCTTTGATACTACACTTTTATCTTGACATATTTTGGCAATTTTCTTATTTCTATTTATTTTTTAGAATTTGGCGTGATTCCCAGAATTAAGTTCAATGAATATTAACTATCCGCCACAAATAAACTACAAACAATATAAAGATGAAGTTGTAACGTTATTTAACATAGCGCCAAACACTTTTTGTTGTTGTCCATTTCTATGGCAAACTCTTAGATAGGTGCAATAGGGCCCTACATTCTATGTATGAAATTAATTTGCAAAAAAATAGTGTTTTCAACGTAACAGGCATATGACAACAATCGACGTTATTTTGTGAAATATTTATAGGTATATAATACCTAACAGCAAAAAAATTATAAAATTTTTAAAATCCGAAACAATGCAGTTAATAACTACATGACACTTGAAAGGTTAGATGAAATCAACTGCTAAATTTAGAAGGCGATAAAGTTAGCATCACAGTGCTGTAATGAAGAAGTATACTACGCATGTGCGTAGTGACGTCTGCAGAAGGATAATTTTAAATCTGTTTCATAGTTTCAAGGTATTATGTTTTAGAGGGTATTAAATATAAAATTATTTTGAAAATAAGATGAACTTGGAAACAAATATATCATCAATTTTTGGAGTTACCTAAATTAATTTAACTTCCTAAAATTGCATCGTTATTATAAACAGCTCGAGACAACGTGGTATTTAGCATACGAGATAATTAGCATTTCTGTAAAATTTTCTAGCCATCGATAAGACATCTCGAATGCCTAAAGTGACTGCGCCCAGATTCCCGGGAAATACGTCCATCTGTTAAAGGTGAATAAAAATTAAACACCATGCATACACAGCACTGCTGAGGGCAAACGTGTGCAGAATTATCTCGATACGTAACATGCAAAGGCAAGTTAAATAGTTATACACCTACAGTTCATTGTAATTTGTTTATTTATAGATCTCTTGTAAAGTAATAGATATTTAAATATCTAACTGTCTTTTATGTGTACAGGTTGATTAATTATTTTGGGAATATATTTAAAATAAACATTTAAACATTATATTTGATGACAAGGTTAGATGTCTAACAATGCATGTTTTAATACTTCTTTAATTTATTATAATGTAGACAAAGAGAATACTCCTTAAAAAATGAGGGCAGGTAAGAAATTATATTTTAACACGAATCATTAATCAAACAACTGTTAAAATATCTTATTTTCACTTATATATTTTTTTATTTGACAATGGATATAAGTGCTACGTATATAAAATATCACATTTAAAAATATAGGTATATTTATTAGCATATTGGAACTGGTCCAAAACCTGTTAATTTTGACAAGAAAAGAATAAGGAAATTATAGGAATATTATGTGATTGTCAATAAAAATATTGTGAGAAAATAAGTGATCAAAGTCTTGCAAAATAAACAATGGGTGAATAGGTGAACACCTACAATTATCCATCCTCTGCAGTTTTTTGAAGGCCATTTACTATATATACTAAATATTTAGAATGAATCCTTGTTTGCGACACTCTTTAATTTTTCACTAGTTTCTAACGATTCTTTCAAAGCACCTCATGGCCAGTAACCATTGTCCAGGAGGAAATAATTAACATATACGTAGTAGGTATGTATACTATTGTATACAATATATTTACTTTAAATTGCTACTCGGGAAATATTTGTTAATGCTTACAAAAAAATTAAATAAAAAAATTTAAAAATATTGCAGAGGAAAGCAGACTAAATTTTAAGAGTTCTGGTTCATTGAATCATGGAGGTCCGCTTATTTTAACTTTATAAAGAAGAATATGAAATATTTTATAGGATGTTTCTCGCTTTAGCAGCTCAACAGAATATTCCATTTGCTATAGGTATATAATTTTTCAGAGCTGTTCTCTTTGTCATTTTGCCACATTTATTTAAATCTTCTTTGACAAAGATCTATGTTTCGCCAAAGTACAAATTGACCCGGATGTGCAGTTGTAATGTTCATCTTATACTATTTATAAAAACCCAATTCGCCTACTATAATCTGTAGGTATTCCTTAAAATACATTAGGCGTCTCAATTTGTGATGTTTTTCTAACCCCAAATGCCCAATACCTATTATGAATTTGTGATTTGCCTTAATGTCATTAGAATTCAGTTTACTTCTGTTGTGATTCCCGGAATAATAAAGAGGTTTCTTAAACGAACTTTTGAGGTGTCATCAATTTTCTAATGTGTTGAAGATAATAATAATAGCGATGGTTCAGATATTTTCTTCTTCTATCTTTAAACATCGAAGAAGAAGAATCATTACAAATTGAAGGTCCACTCGCAGATAGAAAACATTGTAGATACGAGAACTCTTAATTGTAGTGGTGCTCCGATACCGATACTCAGCGTCATACATCGATCGATACCAGCGATTTTCCAAGACTGGCCGATACCGAAAATTTCAAATAATTGTATCTAAAAAGTATCTGAAACCTTGAAACCTATGTTTAATGGCCCTTTAGCCAATAAGGAACCATCCTGTGTAGCCCTTAAATAGTGCAGCAAAAAATATTGTTCAAAATGTTGGTGACGAGGATGGAAAAGATACTGAAAAGTCTTACAAAATTAAGTTTAAAATAACTGTTAAGTTTGTAGACGAAGCCGCTTAACCAGTGAGCATCTTAAACAATTAGTATTCTTAAAAAAAAAATAAATAGGAAACTTAAAATGCTCAAGTACGAAATAAATTTAAAAACAAATTAACAAAAAGGGAAGATTTATATTAATATTAGGTAGGTATACAGGGTGTTAGGTGCTGGTCATTACAAACTTTGAGGGATGAATCCCCATCAGAAATGAGGTCGTAAGAAAAAAAAACTCATGGTCCTAAAATGCTTCCTTGAAAAGATACAGGGTGTTGAAGTTAACTTTTTTAAATCGTTTTTTCACCGTAACTTTTGAACCGTTGGACCGATTTTAATCAAATTTGCACCAAAGTTTAGTAAGATAAGTATTCATCGAACAATAATACCGCGAATTATCAAAAATTTTCAGGGGCGTAGATAATAGGATGGCGTCTCATTTTTTCTACCTTATTTTTACCATCCTCTAATTATTTTTTTATTCATTGATATTTTTGGATTCTACGTTGAATTTAGAAGAAAAAGTTACTCTTGCAAAATTTTGATTAGAGGCTTCGTGTTCGAGATATTTAGGTTGTTGAAAGCTTTGAAAACATGCCGAAACGCAGAATTCTTTCTAATTTAATTTTGTATCGAGGAGGCGTAGACAACTAGACACGAAAGGATTGATTTATGACATCTGGATATCATTTTAGATTGCAGTTTGAAAATGTGCTAGTTCCATTTAATAAATAATAATAATAATAATAAATCCCAAAAAAGAAAAGGAAACAAATAATTTATGAAATGCCACAAATAACATTTAAACAATATTCCATTTAATATCTGAAGATGTGCAGAAAATTTTTCAATTTAGAAATCATGAATTCTTCTAAATTCAACGTAGAATCCGAAAATATCAATGAATAAAAAAATAATTAGAATATGGTAAAAATAGGGTAGAAAAAATGGGACACCCTCCTATTATCTACGCCCCTGAAAATTTTTTATGATTCGCGGTATTATAGTTAGATGAATACTTATTTTACTAGACTTTGGTTAAAATTTGATTAAAATCGGTTCAACGGTTCAAAAGTTACGGTGAAAAAACGATTTAAAAAAGTTAACTTCAACACTCTGTATCTTTTTATATAGTTTTAGTTTTTTATTTCTTGACCGTTGAAATTCAAATGTTTATGGTATATTTCTTGGGCATATCGGTCATATATATTAAAACAAATTTATTTTTTTCCAACGTTTCGGTTTATTAAAACCATCATCAGGGACTACAAGGTGAAATGTTTAGTAAACAAGGTATATATAAATTTTACACATAACTTATGGTGAACCAACTTACAATTTTTTTTTTTGTTTGTTTGAAAATTAAAATGTATTACACATATTGTATAAAGTAGATGTTATTCTTTGAGAGTCTTAAAAGCAACTGAAAATATTTTTGTCAGTTTCACATTTAAAATAATGCGTAAGTGAGGGTTTATTTATGTTATGGACAAGATAAGGGCTAGCAGGTATACATTATAAGTGGATGTTTTTTGTGACAAGAGTAATAAATATTAGAATTAAGTATTTGGTGTTAACAATTTTTGTAAAGTAAATTGGGAAGATGTATAAACTTACTAATTATATTATACCCCATTTGTTTTATTTTAGTAAATTAAAATAGGTATTGCTTAAGTTCTCTATATCAGTTCGGCTATTTATTGAATTAGAATGTCTTTTTATTTGCAACATTTCATGTACGATTCTTCGGTGATAATTGGGCTCTTTTTCCAAGATATGAATGTTGTTAAAGTTAAAGTTATGGTTATTTTCTAAGGCATGTTGTGCTAGCGCTGTTGAGGTATTTCGATTTTTAATGCTGTATTTATGTGAGTACATTCTTTTATGCAAATATTGTTTTGACTGACCTATATATGTACTATTGCAATTGTTACAGTCAATTTTATATACAGTATTAGTTTCGTCTTCTATGGGTAGTATGTTTCTGAAAACATTGCAAAAATATTTAAAAACCACAACGTAATAATAGCACATAAACCTTATAATACCACAAAATCATTTTTCACAAATCTTAAACCTAAACTACCCATAGAAGACGAAACTAATACTGTATATAAAATTGACTGTAACAATTGCAATAGTACATATATAGGTCAGTCAAAACAATATTTGCATAAAAGAATGTACTCACATAAATACAGCATTAAAAATCGAAATACCTCAACAGCGCTAGCACAACATGCCTTAGAAAATAACCATAACTTTAACTTTAACAACATTCATATCTTGGAAAAAGAGCCCAATTATCACCGAAGAATCGTACATGAAATGTTGCAAATAAAAAGACATTCTAATTCAATAAATAGCCGAACTGATATAGAGAACTTAAGCAATACCTATTTTAATTTACTAAAATAAAACAAATGGGGTATAATATAATTAGTAAGTTTATACATCTTCCCAATTTACTTTACAAAAATTGTTAACACCAAATACTTAATTCTAATATTTATTACTCTTGTCACAAAAAACATCCACTTATAATGTATACCTGCTAGCCCTTATCTTGTCCATAACATAAAAAAACCCTCACTTACGCATTATTTTAAATGTGAAACTGACAAAAATATTTTCAGTTGCTTTTAAGACTCTCAAAGAATAACATCTACTTTATACAATATGTGTAATACATTTTAATTTTCAAACAAACAAAAAAAAAAATTGTAAGTTGGTTCACCATAAGTTATGTGTAAAATTTATATATACCTTGTTTACTAAACATTTCACCTTGTAGTCCCTGATGATGGTTTTAATAAACCGAAACGTTGGAAAAAAATAAATTTGTTTTAATATATATGACCGATATGCCCAAGAAATATACCATAAACATTTGTATCTTTTTAAGGAAGCATTTTAGGACCATGAGTTTTTTTTTCTTTCGACCTCATTTCTGATGGGGATTCATCCCACAAAGTTTGTAATGACCAGTACCTAACACCCTGTATATTATAAGTTTTAATAATAATGTATTCGTAGATATAAAATCCAGTAAAATAACGAAAGTCAGATATTAAATAAACGAGTAAACAACATTTTTCTTGCAAAGTTTTAAGTATTAGTTATCATATTTCTTCTGTTAACCAAGTCGGGAAAAAACTATACTTATAAATATACCTAATAGAAACATTTAAAATTTGTCTGAAATTCAATAATGTCAGGAAACCCACGTCCACCTTACATTAATCACGTAATACGTACACTTGATTTCAAAAAAAAAATTGAACAACTCTTAGATAAGGAAGTGGGAAATGGCCTATTTCTAGTTGTCTAAATTGTTCTTTTGACAGTAAATTATTGAAATTAACTTAATAACGAAAATATAGATGTCAGTGAGTTGTAATTACGTAAGTTTATACTGATAAATAAATAAATAATCCTATTTTTAGTAGAAATATATTTTAAATATAATATTTTGAATAAAAATTTAAAACACAAATAAATAAATTATAACATAAATAACAGTAATTAATATTTAGTCATTGCTCCATCCAGTCCATCCCCATCTAAACTTGCTTGTAGCCTCCTAGGCATTGATAAAATTAAATTTTCTGCAATTTGGGTATTACATAAACTTTCCCATTCATCTTCAATTATGGCACGAAGTCGTTCCGCATTTTGATGACGATAGATAATAAGATAATAGTTATATGTCCATCATTACACGACTGGAAAACTTTTGCGTCAGAAAATATGACTTTTGACCAAAAGTCTTCATTGTTCATATTATGGTTGAGTGCAAAAATGATCAGTCCTTGTTTTTTCCTCCGTTAATTTGTATTTTCTAGCAGCACACTTCAGAATGCTATTTTTAATTCTTCTACAGGCAGTAGATCTTGATGCAGGAAAATTTGTTTCCAAAACTACATTCACTAATTTATAAGAGTTTCATCTTGTTGCTCATTACTTCGTTTAGGCCTACCAGATCCATGCTTGGGGGATATAGTTTCTTTCATTTTCCCATATTTTTTTAACTTTCATCAGAGTGGATTTATTTATGTTATATTCAGAAGCAATTCCGCACCATCCATTTTCCAATTTGGAAACAATACCTTCTGAATTTATGTTAGTTGTCTAACCATTATTAAAAATTGACAAACATTTAAAATTTTCAAGAATGGTTCCCTAATCAAACTTGAATATTAATAAAATTCAACTTGAAAAAAAATGTGACAGTTGACTTTTAGATGACATAAATATTTTTGCAAAAGTCATGTTTACATTGCTAAAATAAAGTGTACTACTTTTTTTTGAAATCAAGTGTACCTACCTGCATACAGGCGTCAAGATAGCTGAAAATGACTATACTATGTTTTCGAGTTTTTTGGGTACGGAGCCCTTAAACATTTGAAGTGACAAACAAATTATACTTATAAAATAAAAAGTAGAAATATAAATATTATGCGTCATTCTCTTTGCGAATATCGAATAGTCTTTTGATTTCCGCTATTCGCGAAACTGGATAACGCACCGTTGAACCGAAAGGCTTCAATACGATAAAGAAACGTGATCTTGAAGCCCTTAATGCGCGAGATCGAAACATCCGGCTACAACATTTTGTGTTTACCAGCAAAAAGTACCCCGTCTGTCTCGCATCAGCTGAGCACAGCTTCGCGGATATATTTAATAAACAAAAAAATAGTAATTTTGGGCGAGTCGCGTGCTGTGAATGGGGGTAAAAAAACACCTAAAATACACCCTAACAATAATAGCGGGGTAATTTAACGACGGAAGCGTAGTTTAAATATTAGGGAATCCGGCAGAAAGTCACATATGACAACAGGCTGTTTTCAGCTTTATGGAAACGGAAGTAGATCTTTCGACTCGTGCCTCAAGTTAGGCCATTTGTCTGTCACACTACCCCTCCTGATAAATATATATGTATGATCCCGTTTCGGGTAAAATGCACGTGCCCAGACATAGACATCTATTTATGACGACTGGTTAAATTACCTTGACACTAACAAAGTCAATACAACTCTAAAAATAACTACCTTACTTCTCTCGGTTCGTTTTCTTTCTGTGAACGCGTAAACTTTAGGCTAAAAAATAATCCCCGAGAGCGAGCGCCCATATCTCGGGATATTGTGAAATCTACAGCATACATATATCTATTCCTGTTTGGGAGAATCTCAATCGTGAGCAACCCCATCCGTTTTATATAGCGAACCTCGACCGAATTGAATTTCCAAAGTTACGAGAGAAGAACGATGCCAATCGATTTCGACCGCGGGCGCATTGTTTTTTCACTTGATATAAAGTCGACGACCGCTTTTACGCAAAAACAATGTTTGACATTGTGTTTGGCATGGACCAAATTTCACTCAATAGGCACCTATAATAATCTATTAAACGCCGTTAATAATTATAAGCTATTTAAATGAACACATTGAGCATTGTTATGTAAAATTCTGCTAAATCTTATAATAGATATGAATGTACAGAGTAGGTATAAATGCTTGAGCGATAATTCATAATTTGGATATTCGGAAGGTGGCTGCTGAATATTACAAATATATTTTTAAGTGCATATCACGTTCTGTGACTTTTAACAATATACAGCATAATATTGGCTGGCTAATTGGTAATACCAAAACCATTGCTCCCCCCTCCCAAACACACACACAACAATATACATGGTTTAAAGAAAATAGGACTTTCATTTTAACACCAAATCGTGTGACTTATAAAAACTCTGCCTGATAATCATTTCAATTACCTAAATCGTAATATGGTAGATATTTTTATTTGAAAATAGGAATCTGATGGTTTTGTCCGTGAACATAACCATAACGTTTTCCATTATGGTTTTACCCTTCTCTGATCTAATGACGATTTGTGTACCTTGTTCACCGACCAAGAAAATAAACTACATAGATACAGGGCTGCACACTATTGTATTGTAATCTTTTAGATCTTAAAAAATTTATTTCGGGTCTGTGAACTTAGCATCATAACCATTGGTGTTAATTGCGAAATCTTTATTATTATCATTCAGCATCCTAGTACCTACCCCACTTATGAACAAAGCAGAAGTGCTAACTGTTTCAAAAAAATTATTACTTAACAATTTTATACTCTCGTACCAACCTCAAACTAGCATTATAACCACCGCACCGGTGCCAAGTTTTACCATTATTTACTTAATTTTATTATTTTAAGTAACTCCTTTAGCATCGTCAAAAACAGGGCTGATAATTTTAATAGAGTTATTAAAAATTCTATAAATAGGTATTCAGAGAACTTCACACCAGTATCAGAGCCATCGATGGGTGGTACCTAATACCGTCATTTAACACCACATTAGTAGGTACTCTTATTATATGCAGTGTCTGTAAAGTATAGAATAAATGCGTATCTCAGAATGCAAAAAATTTTTTAAAAATTATATCAAAATCTTTAGACACTTATGGATTAAAATTCATAATTTGGTAGCTACAGATATTTGAAAATCGTATTTTTTAACTTAACTTGTAGCTATGTAAAATCAGCAAAGCGGTTTTTATATCCTCATCCTCGTTCTCATCTTAATTTTTCAAGTACAACCTGATAGAATAGCTAAAAATTGCATACAAGGTTATTATAAATTTGCATCTTTTGATCACCCTGTATACAATTCCACTTCACCTTCGCCCTCGATGTATGCCATCCACTACTGAAAAAATTCTTTTAATTTTTTTAAAATGGAAAAGAGAATCCTATAATGTTCAAATATACAAATTTTGAAGATGTGTTTATAAAAGTTCAAATTCACAATTCAGTCCTACCTCTAGATCTTTGCCAGAATAATCCATATCGTAGCAAGAAAAAGCTTACATACACCTATTTAATAGCCGCTTCTTCCTAGTACTGAACCTTTTTAATTATATTGTAAATACGTTTAATTAAATTTAGAACCATACTGCATCATCTGCTAACTATTAGAAGCTACACTGAATGGTTTGTTGAAGTTATTTTCTCATTTATCTTTGCTTGTTTATTTATGTATTCACACATACATCAAAGATGTGTGTATGTATTAGTTATTTCACATAATCGAAAATACAATTTGTAAAGTCAGGACTAGGTACCTATTATTTTGTTTAGTTTAATTTGCGTCGTAGATGTTACTTTAGAATTTTTTACCTGAAGTGCAATTTTTTTCATAATAATACAGTAGGTAATTAGAATAACAGTGCTCTATCGCTTCTATCAGTGTATTATTACCTTGTTTAATAAATAAATTGCATTCGGTTCAGGCGTAGTGTAGTAAAGATCGATATCAATTAATTTAACATGATAGTTTTCTAGTTGAACATAGCGTATCAAATTCAGCCGGTTAGTAATAACGAGCCTTCAATAAGTAATAAGTTGTATAAGCAATCGATAGAGTCTACTCGGCTATTCAGTACTACAGCAGACCAAGGCTCTCGTGTTCGTAAGCGTATTCAACCGTCAAATCGCGTTACTTCAAATGAATTCCTCTGGGTATCTTTGCCGAACAAAGGGAGCAGGCAGACCTGTCACTCGTCGAGCCTGTTATGCGTTATGGATATGGAATCTGGGCGTATCTATAGGCGGGGATTATAAGTGTGCAACAAGTGTGTTTTATTTATGAATGCATGACACCGCCCAGCTGTCATAACTGGGACCCTGGCTGGTTCTCTGCAGGCAGTTTGTCATCTCTCGCGCCTGCTCTTATGCCCCTGATATCATCCCCACCACTTTCATATCTCATTTAATAATATCTCGACCTATGCTACTCGAGCTCCCACCCCGCAGTTATTATATCGCGATGTACTCGAGAGAGCAGACGTGCCTGCTCTTTCGTTTGTATTCTCAGTTAACTTACAATAGTGTCTTGTTTGCAGATGGACCTTGCCTCAGTGCCACAGTTACACCGCAAGACCTACCAGAGGTGCTTATGTGCCAGCGCTGTCAAGAGCAGTTCACCGAGGTACAAGAGTATTTGACGCACAAGGCCGAATGCGACAAGAAAGCGATTAAACACGATGATCCAGCGCACTCGGATCCAGAGGACATGGTTGTATCGGAGGAAGACGACGACGATGAAGAAACGGGAGGTAAACGACTCGAGCGTATGCGACGTCATCGTCAAGATGCTGCAAACAATAATAGTGTTGATGAAAATTCGCCCGATGAAAATAGCCAGAGATTGGGATTTCCATTTCCTGTACCTGCTGCTCCCGGGCATGTTACTTTAGAAGCATTACAAAACACTAAAGTAGCAGTAGCACAGTTCGCCGCCACAGCTATGGCCAATAACGCTGATAATGAAACAGCTTTGCAAGAACTTGCCGTATTACAATCGACTTTGTTCACTTTACAACACCAACAAGTGCTTCAGTTACAATTAATCAATCAACTACAACATCAGTTACAAATAGACAGGACAAAAGAAGATGAAGAAGCGTCTCCAGTATCACCACCTCCTTCAGAAAACGAAGCAGAAACTACCCCTGTTGAATCACCACCCGTGATGCAAACAATACCTGTATCGCGAGTACCCACACCCGCATCATTGCCACCTCCAATTAGTCAACCAATGGTACAACAACCCCCAATTTCAGCACCTTCACCACAGGTCACCGTTCCATCATCTCTACCTCCACAAATTCAACCTCCAATGTGTTCGATTTCATCTTCATTAGCTTCTACTATAATTACACACACAGATGAACAACCCTCTCTAGATGAACCAAATACCTTAGAAATGCTACAGAAGCGAGCACAGGAAGTTTTAGATAATGCAAGCCAAGGGCTCTTGGCTACAAATTTAGCTGACGAATTAGCGTTTAGAAAAAGTAAAGGGTCGATGTCCCCCTATGACTCAAAAGGTCGTAACGAACCATTTTTCAAGCATCGCTGTAGATACTGTGGAAAAGTGTTTGGGTCAGATTCAGCCCTTCAAATACATATCCGTTCTCATACAGGAGAACGCCCTTATAAGTGCAATGTTTGTGGTAGTCGATTTACAACAAAGGGAAATTTAAAAGTTCATTTTCAAAGACATAGTCAAAAATTTCCGCATATCAAAATGAACCCAAATCCAGTTCCTGAACATCTTGATAAATATCATCCTCCTTTACTCGCACAACTTGGACAACAGCCATCTTTATCACCTGGAGGTCCTCCACATCCTCCTCATTTGGGATTTCCAGGTGGTCACCCCTATCCTCCTTCGTCATTGCCTTTATTTAGGCCGCAAGGACCTCCACCTCCAGAACTAATGAATAGTAGGCTCCAGCCATCACCTCACAGACTTCAAGATGCCCCTCCAAGACTCTTTCCTCCTCATCCATTATTTATGAAAAGAGAAGAACAAGATACACCAGCAGACTTAAGCAAGCCTCAAAGATCACCAACGCCGGTGGATGAAAAAAATCGGCGTGAAAGTGAATCGGAAGAAAAACGTAACCCAAACGAAGAATCAACAGTTTCTCAAATAACGCCAAAACAAGAACCAAATTTTACAGATAATGAGAATGAAAACGAACCTGAACGATATCCATCACCTATACCGTACGACGAGTGTAGTAATAGTAGTAAATATAGTAACGAAGATATGTTAGAACAAAGAAGTCCCGGTGCTGAGCAATCGGAGAATATGCAGGATGAACCGGAAAATTTATCACACAGAAGTAATTCTATTACCGTTCCTTTAAGCATATCTACGGGTCAAAGGCTGCCAGCAAATTTTTCCTTTGGCCATGCGAGTTCTCCACCAAGCAGCACTTCTTCTGGAAGTTTAGGACCTTTCCCAACTACGCCACTGGCTGATATCACTAAGGATCCTTCCATTTATACGAATTTACTTCCCAGACCTGGTAGCAACGACAATTCATGGGAAAGTCTTATAGAAGTTACAAAAACGTCAGAAACTAGCAAGCTGCAGCAATTAGTTGATAATATCGAACATAAACTCTCAGATCCAAATCAATGTGTGATATGCCACCGAGTGTTGTCATGTAAAAGCGCTTTACAGATGCATTATCGTACGCACACCGGTGAAAGACCCTTTAAATGTAAAATATGCGGACGTGCGTTCACTACCAAAGGTAACTTGAAGACACACATGGGTGTACATCGAGCTAAACCTCCTATGCGTGTTCTTCATCAGTGTCCAGTTTGCCACAAGAAATTCACCAATGCATTAGTTCTTCAACAACATATCCGCCTCCATACTGGCGAACCTACTGATCTCACTCCGGAACAAATTCAAGCAGCAGAAATTAAAGACTTTCCTTCCCCGGGAGGCTTCCCAGGCCTTCCAAATTCCATGCATCCATTCCTTAGCCAGGGGTTTCCAGTCCCAGGGCTTTCCCCTTTGGGACATTCTGGCATGCCTTTAAACATGAAATTCGATAGAGACGTCAAGTCGGAGCACGAGAGCATGGACGATGAGGACGACGATGATGACGATATGATGAGTACTTCAGAGCATCAACACATGCCACCTTTTTCTTCTTCGCCATCTGATTTGCATAATTCCTCTATGCCCATTAGCACAATAGCATCGCAGTTTTCCATGGGTGGCTTGAGTTGCTCGGCAGAAGATTTGTGCTCGAATAGAACAGCTACTTCCACGCCTCCCCCAATACAAAATGGAGAAAAATCACCAAGCCAGTCAGGAGTTACCAGTCCTGGAAGTTCCGAAATTCGGTCATCTCCCAACCAGACACCCGTCCAGGTAACATTTTTGTTTTTGAAGCATTTAATGTTTTTAGATATTACAATGGCAGAATTGTATCAAGAAATTTAAGTACGATCGAGTCACTAGATGCAACGTAGAGAAAGTCACACACTCTATGTTTTACTTTAAACTGTCCTTGTAGACATCAGTCTTATTTATTTAACAATATTTTAGATAACTGAAATTATTGCAAAATTATTTCCTAAGTTGAATAATTCTTATAAGTTTTCTCTAAATTGATTTATGTCTTAATTTAAGTAAATGATTATTTATTTAAGATCCCACGTCCTCCATCATCTCAACAAGCGTGTAGTCCTACACCATCGGACAATTCAATGGGTGCTCTAGATTTAACTCCAAGAAACAGTCAGCCACCAATAACAAGTCCAGGACCAACCACACCTGGAGCAGCGCCCCCATCTTTGTTTCCATCTTTTGGACTTCTACCTTCAGGAGGCCAGTCACCTCTAATGTCCTCCGCCTTGTCATCTTTAACCTCGTCGGTGTTGACTTCCACATCTTTCAGTCCGTTACGGTTAGCCGTCGGACCAGTAGGTAGTTTAGGTAAGCAGAATTAACTACAAACCTTGAAGTTTATGAGAATATTTATGTATAAGAATTGCCTAAAAAAATTGCACTGTAATATATTAGGTAATAATGAGCAATGCCGAAACGTCTTAACTTTGAAACAAAAGCCTGTTTTTTAAATGAAAGAGGTTGAACGACCGCAGTCGCGGCACCTTCATAAGTATTGATCATTTTGTGCCGATTTATCTCTTACAGTAAGCATTGAACGGTAATACGTAACTATTTTTTTTAAATGAAAACACAAAATTTACGCTCTTGCTACTGCCCTGAGTTGGATGATATTTGTATATACTTACTTTAATTTTAAAAGCTGAAGTTAATAGATTAACTATTTGGCCATTTATTAAAAACATTTTTTTGGAGCAATAATCGAAGGGTTATCTTCACGATCTTCTAGTAAAAATCTAAATTGATGCGAAATATATAAATTACTGGTGGTTTTTAATTATTATGATCAATACAACTTTTCTAAATAAGCAGTAAGTTTTTTATGTAGGATATTCGCGTTTTGTTAATTAAATGTTTTTCCATGTGACTTGTTCTTAAATAAAATTAAATCTCGAATCGTATTTTTAAACCTGGTAAACGACCTGTTTGCTGACATAAATTTATTTGATTTTCAGGACGTGGGAACACCACCTGCAACTTGTGTTTTAAGACTTTCGCTTGCCACTCAGCTTTGGAAATCCACTACCGGAGCCACACCAAAGAAAGGCCCTTTAAGTGTACTGTGTGCGACCGAGGATTTTCTACCAAGGTACTTGTCATACATTTATCTGAATGCATGTGATTGAATTGACCGATCTATTTTTGCCTACACAATAGAGCTGGAGACATCTCAAATTAACTGTTGGCTTTAAGCCAGCTATAAGTTATGTCGAATGTCTAAGTGGTCTATTTTTGATTAAGAATCTCTTTTTTATGTTAAAGTGAACTTTTTAAGTTGTCATCGTTTAGATCGAATGCGAATGCACCGAAAAATGCAGACAAATTTTTCATAATCCTATTTTATTTCTTGAAGAGATATACTTTATTATTCTTCCTATTTTCTCGTCGCTTGATATTATGAGACTTGTAGAAGAACATCTTTGCAATAAAAAGAAATTGGTAAACATGTTTTAGATCTATTAGTGTACCTGGTAATTTTGTGGCTTCATAACACCAAATAATTTGTTATGTCTCCTTCTATACACGCAAGTCTTTTTACTGGATGATTTGTATTTTTTGTGATGTTTGTGTTCCTGATTTGTGTGTGTATTTCAGGATGGTTGTGTATGCAAGCAGAGGCGTATCCAGGATGAAGTGGAACCATGGAGGGCACGAAAACGCAAAGCTGCCCTTCGCAAGTCAATACCTTCTGTATTTCCGTTACCGATGAGCCCTGGATACGCCTCAACCTGGATGCAAATGGCGGTAAGACCCGCCAAAATAGCATCATTATGGAAATATCAACGGTTTTTTCTGTTGTAGGGTAACATGAAGCAACACATGCTTACGCACAAAATCCGCGACATGCCACAGCATATGTTCGAAAATAAGCCACCTTCGATAAGTGGCGACGACTCCACGCCTCTGCCTCCCAGCTTACCGTCTAGGGAGCCTCCAACGAGTGATGGCGAACAACAACAACCACAACAACAGCCACCTCAAACCCTCCAACCACCTCCACACCATAAACCCGAACAAGAACCGCAACAAATCAAAAGAGAACCTACAGAGACTGAACTACCCCTTCCGAAACGTCCACCAAGTAAGTATAGGCATTAATACTTGTTTTTCTGTTTATGTAACAAAAGATGATTTAGCAATAGGTACTTATAATATTTAATACTGTAAAATATATTTGCACATGCAAACTTAATTACAATTCAACATAGTGACAATAAAATAAAATGTTTGTTTCATGTGTGTCAATCATTGTTGGCAAGAGATTCACCAATGTTACACTTTGAGAGCAGTTGCTAAATATTTTTTATTATATATTTATTTAGAGTTTCTCGAACATATTTGGATTTGTAACCATATCAAAACTAGTTTGTCATACAAATCAAGCAAATTTCAGTCAGTTCTACACTCTAAATAAACAACTATATAAAAACAAATTGTACATAAAATAATAAGCGCGGCGATACAAATTAACACTGTTGTCATCGCTTGCACTAACTAAGCTAGGTTGTGGGCTAATGTGTGGTGTGTGTGTGTGTTTTGCAGGCTTACAATCGAGTAAGCACTTGTGCCACGTATGCAATAAGAACTTCTCGTCCAGTTCGGCCCTTCAAATTCACATGCGGACACACACTGGTGACAAGCCATTTCGATGCACCGTCTGCCAGAAGGCCTTCACCACCAAGGGCAACCTTAAGGTATGTAACAGTCCATTTGCCAGCTTTGCTTTACTAACGCAAACACTAATCACAGGTATGGGAATGCCGTATGCTATTTGTAAATTTGAGAGCTTTTGAAACTATACCACAAAATGTACCTACGAATTTTTTTAAATAAAATATTAAAGTTTACAAATCATTAACTAGTATACATTTATATTAACAACTAGATGCGTAGTAGTTGTGATACGTATAAATAAACAAAATTCATAAATAGGATAAAACAATACATTACTGAGTCTTGTATTTTATTTCGAGTGGGATTATTCTTGGGAAACTAATTTTTTGTTAATTGTGTAAAGAATACGACACATGTAAAAAATGTTAATAAACACGTGTAAAAAATGTTAATAAAATATAATGTCATACGTCAGTCTTGTACATTTTTCGACTGAAGTTATTCTTAGTAGAAAAATTAATCTTTATTATTTTTGTGCAGGTACACATGGGCACGCATATGTGGAGCAACGGGGCGTCACGACGAGGACGTCGCATGTCCCTAGACCTTCCGCCCATACCCATGACACCCAAGGATTCCGAATTTCTGCAGCGGAGGCCAGACCTCTTCTACCCGTACCTCCCGGCTCCATTCCTTAACGGAATGCAACAAAAGGTAATTATTTTTGTTTTTAAATAGTTCTGTATTTAAACCTTCTGCAAGGTAACTCATCGAAAACGCAACCAATCTTGTAAACTGTTTTCACAAGGTGATTCAGAAAACTATGTTATTAAGAAAAAATCGATCCAATCCAATTTACCTCTATTGAAAAACGTATCCTTAATCGTTCAAAATCGGCTCTATCGGAAAAATCTGATCTCTTCTTTCAATTATTATAAGATGTTTGATGTGTTAATTTTTCAATTGTTTAATATTTTGGGGAATTTTCAAGTCATAATCACGTTTAACCCCAAACTGTTTTATTGAAATGTCAAACATTTTTAGAGATTCTATTTTATTTTTCCAAATTTGCTCTGGCACGAGCATGGTTTAATCAAAGGCACAGAACTTACTACTCTTCAACTGTAACCCTTCTCCAAGAAGGTTAAAATGTTTTTGTTTATTTTCTCATGTAATGTCACTTCTTAAATTTATGTTGTTCCATCGTACTCTTGTTGTAAGTACTTTGTCAGTACAAACTACAAACTACAACTATGTAGACATTAGTACATCTACCAATTTCATACTTATTAAATTTTGTTCAAATTTGTTATCTTAATTGCGTATAATTGTTAAACTCCAACCAAGAGGACCAGTTATGATGTGACCGAATCTTGTTTTAAAACAAACGTTCTAATTTTTCCTAAACATATAGAAAGTAGGTACAGGGTGATCGATCGAGAATGGACCCCCCCTTTATTTCCGTTAATATTTGAGATAGGAGCCTGAATATTATGTTTTTATTTACTATATGTAGTGATTATTGTTATCCCACTCCCACTAAATTACAGCCTACTATGTGATTCATTATATTATTTTATTTGATTTTTCAACATTGTACCATGTTCTTTAGGTTTAGGTACCTAATTATAAAAGAGTCAACAAGGTGAATACTGAAACTTTGAGTGCAAATATCTCGAAAACTGTTAAATATATCCCCAAAGAGTTTTATATCATTGGATCGAGAAAAAGCAGAAGATTTTAGATTTTATTTTTAGAAAAATATACAGGGTGCTCCATTAAAAAAAATTATGTTCATGGTTGCCGGCTCTCCATTTTTAAACCCCTGTATAATTAATGACACATTTAAAAAATTAAGGACAAGCAAATTACTCTAATTTTTTGTCCTATGTTAATATATAGAAATATCTTAAATTTTCAGACACACAACAAAATTTTTGTATTTTTCTACAGGTTGCTATAAGGATTTTCTTCAGGGATACTTGATATGGAACCATTGTATCAGATTTTGACGGTACATGCAATCTTCTTGTTAAATATCGACTCTGTTGGAATATTTAACACGCTAAATACGCCACCGAAAGAAATTTATTTACCTACCACTCGTGGATTTTTTTACAAAATTCTAATTAGACCAAAACACTTAAAAATTTGCTTGCCTCCTCAAGGGTACCCCTAATACTGATTATTACACTGGGCATATTAAAAAATGTCGACCCCCAAGTATCTACAAAAAGAAACCATAAATAAATAAAAATGTGCCAATAAATGAATCTAACAGAGTCCTCTTTGTTTCAGCTAAACGAAATCTCTATGGTGCAAAGTAGCCAGAACGGATTAACAGGAGCCGGTAAATACAGTGGACTGCTCGGCTTCGGCTACCCACCGCCAGAAGCCATCCGATCTCAGGCGAGTTCTCCCGAACGTTCCGAGAGACCGCCCAGCCGCGATCCCGATACCCGAGGTCTTTGGGACCTGCATTTTGATCGAAAAACGGCAGCAGACGCCCCACGAGAAGACCTTTTGCCAGCCAGTAGGGAAGGTCTAGCTGCTTGAGACTCCTGAAGTGGCTGCAATGTTCCTATTTTCAACTAGTCTTAGAATGTCAAGGTGTTTCATATGTATAAACGAAATGGTCGCTCAGATGGGAATAGTGGTATTTCGATTTTTTATTTTTTAAATCCAACTGTTCTATTCTCTTAAATCAAAGGTGCGGGCAAGTTGAGGTCTTGCCAAAATTATTAGAATGATGAGATTTCATTTAATGAAAGTAAAAATATATTTATTGTTTAAATTTTATTTATTTTTTAATTGGAACACCTTGTAAGTACGGATCGGGGCAATGACGCATACTGTGATACATCAGCTGTAGAAGGCTGCCTGGGCAGCTAAAAATACTGCTGTGTAATTAGAAATATTTAAAGAAAAAATTAATATTAGGACTCTGTATTATATTAGCTAAGTGTACGATAACTCCTACATATTCGTTTGCTGTGTTAATTAAATATTACTGTGTCCAATGGACGCCTGTGGCAATGCCAGTAACTAGCTTTACACCTGTAAATAAATTTAGTATGTAAAGATCACTGTAATGTTATAGATGTTGTCCATTTAATTTAGCATGGTCACATTCTATGTAAATACTTATCACTATGTACCATGAGACTGTTTTTATTATTATTATTTTAATTATTGATGTATGCTTATTCTCTCCTCTACCCCAGTACAAACTCCCCGTTATTTATGAAAAATCAAATCACCAGTGAAACCCGCACTCCAGTGGGCCTCTAATACGTATCTAAATTTGAAAAATTTTAAAGAAAATTATTGTTTGTAAACATGTAAGATTTATAAATGATATGTGTAAATGTAAGTACTTTGAAATGTTTTTTTTATTTCTGGATGAATGTACAAATATTTTTAACTGGTAATGTTATTAAACTATGTCTGTATTTATAAACTCATACAGCCAGTTAAATTCTGTTTAATTATAAAATATAAATATTTATCACATATAATTTATTTGGTTTCATTTCAAATCTGGTTCCCTTTGATATATATCCATTTGAATTTGGTGCTAGATGCAGGAATTTCATTAGAACATTAGCTTCTTTATTTATATTATATTTTATGGATTTTACCAATATCACACGTTCAGAGGTTACTTATAACTTATATACAGAGTTAGTTTTATTAATGTAAACCCCCCATTTTTATTTTTATTTTTGACCAATTCGAAAAATAAAAAAACTGGCCTTACACGTTTTTTACGTAGATTCCACTTCTGCTAACGGATTGGCAATAGCGTTTTAAATATACAGGGTACGCAAAAAAGTTAGTTTTTTTTAAATGGAACACCCTGTATATTTTGACAAATTTGGATTCCTCCATTCATTCTGATTACAAATATATATACACATATTGTATAATCGCTTTACTGGTTTTTGAGTTATTTTCACTTTATTATGGATACGTTGAAATAATAGCGTTATTTTATAAACTCATACAATAAATCAATAAATGGAATAAATCGAAAACAAAACAAAATATATGAATTATTAAAACAAATTACGTTACATTTTCAACATCAACTTTGATCCATTTCAAATAACGTTTAATAAAATTCGAACGGATTCCAGACCATAATCCATAAGATTATTTTCTTTGGGGAACGCTCAAAGAAAAAATTTTAAACAATAAAAAAATCAAATTGAATAAATGAAATGTATCGAAGTTAATGGTGGCTGGTTATGTTGAAAATGTTATATAATTTGTTGTAATAATTCATATATTTTGTTTTGTTTTTGATTTTATTCCATTTATTAATTTATTATAAGATTTATAAAATAACCCTTTTGTTTCAAGGTATCCATAATAAAGTGAAAATAACTCAAAAACCAGTAAAGCGTTTATACAATATGTGTATATATTTGTAATCAGAATGATTGGAGCAATTCAAATTTGTAAAAATATACAGGGTGTTCCATTTAAAAAAACTTAACTTTTTTGCGTACCCTGTATATTTAAAACGCTACTGCCAATCCGTTAGCAGGAGTGGAATCTACATAAATAACCATGTAAGGCCGGTTTTTTAATTTTTGGAATCGGTCAAAGATAAAAATAAAAATGGGGGGGTTTACATTAATAAAACTAACCCTACATAAAAAGATGTATAAAATAATAGTAAGGAGTTCAGGAGCTGTTGATTAACTTTCGGATATCATTTCATTTTATACAATAATTTAATTATTTAGTCTTTTTTGAAACTGTTGCATTTCCAAAAAGTGGGATACCATTTTCATTAAATATTTTCGCTGTATCTACATAAATCCCATAAATAAAAATTAGGTTCAGATAATAATTTTTCTAATTATTATGTTTTCAAAACTGTCAAACAACTTACCTTGTATACGCATTCTTGGGTGTTTTCAAATTAATTTCAACATACAGTGTGTTATAATCTGTTTCACCAACAGAAATAAATAGACTCCTCCCCATTAATTTTATGGTTGCGCAGAACGGTGTGCGCAATAGTCAGTTTTACTTAATGAAATTAATGAAAGCTGTGATAGCCATCAGATTTCGATGAAAACCTAACCTTAAAAAAGCGTTTTAACATTTAATCTTATAATAATCGTTTGCATTACATACCTTAATACTTAACTTAAAATACGCAAAACATATAAGGTTAATTCTTAGACGTACCTTAATTTGCAAAGTAAGATATCTTTCTATAAGATAAATCTTAACGAATTCATTAACATAAACAGCTGACATAAATTAAGAAATAATTATCACAAAAACAAATATGACAGTTGACAGTTAGGCGGGCTCCCTATTTATTCACGTTTTTAATACGTTTAGCGTTTATGCGTTTCGCGACAATCATAACATAAGCTGATTGGTCTGGTGCAAAAGATGTAAAAGTTTAACGCGTTCGCGAGTACGTTGTAGATTCGGCCTTTGTCAGTCAAATCTAGGGGTTGCTTTGTAATTCGGGTTCTATAAATACGACCAACAGAGAAATTCCATTCAAATTTAGCGGTCATTTTTGGGGAGGAGTCTATTTATTTCTGTTGGTGAGATAGACTATAGAGATCTAAGTGCCATTCCATATAAGTGCCAAGTGAAATATTGAAGCAAACGGGACACAAAAAGTTTTTTTTGCAATCATGTATCATTCATTACCTAGCATTAAATAAAAATTCTTCTGGCAACACTTCGCGGCGTGATATACAACATACCTTAAACTCATTACCCGGATGAGGTACCGCACTCTTGTTAACTTTCTTATTTTTGATTTGCCAAGAAAAAGTAATTCTTTATAAAAAGTTTTGCTTGTCTCAAGAAGTAACAAGTTGAAAACTATCCTACATGCAGA
Organism: Rhagium mordax; assembly: GCA_963680705.1. NCBI lineage: Eukaryota > Metazoa > Arthropoda > Insecta > Coleoptera > Cerambycidae > Rhagium > Rhagium mordax. Next base: position 29,030,819 of record OY796658.1, on the reverse strand, counting down.
CCTCCTACTAGTATACATTTCTCTAACTTTTTTCTAAGTTTTTCATACACAGATGAGACCACACCTTCATTTATGGTTGCAACGCCATTCACAATTTTTTACTTTAATACCTACATCTGCATCGCCTTCGAAATGGTTTGCGACGCGTATACTTTTTACCTTAAATAACCCCATAAGTAAATGGAGCTAAATGAGGTAACCGGGCTGGCCATGCTATTGATGGCGGCCAATCCACCTGTCGGGGAAGCGATTGTCAAACCATTGTCGAACTCGAATTGTAGAATGTGCTGGATATCCGTCTTGTTGAAAAAATATTCTTCTACATTCTAAATTTTCCAGTTCGCCCAAAACAAAATTATTTAAAATTTCTAAATAAGTGTCTTGATTAAAAATGCCATCAATAAAATAAAGAACAAAAGAACGACTATTCTGATGCATTAGGCTTCACCAAACATTTACTTTTTTAAACTTTTGACTACGAGTATTAGTGGTAATTTGAAAAATGGATTTTCCTGAGCCCAGTTCTCACAGTTTTGAGAAGTCGTAAAAGTAGATTCGTCCGTTAATAAAATGTTTCGAGGAAATGATCTATCTGCTACAAATTTCTCACCCATAATTAAACAAAAGTCCAAACGATGAGCATCATCTCCAACTTAAATTTGTGAATAAATTTAGATTTGAATACATGAAATTTGTTGCTATATTTGTGACTAAAATCCTCTGAATATGAGATTTGCTAATACATCTAAATTTATTGATTTTTTTTCCGCATCGACGATCTTGGATGTTTTTGAACAGAATCTTAAACAACAATGGTAGAGTGTCCATCTTCATTGAATTGTTTTTTTGGTTTTTTTGATATTTTTCACATCCACCGGTGGTATCAAATTTATGAATTAATTTACGTACCTACTGCTTTGCGTGTCACTGTAACATCTGGATACTTATTGAAAACTTCTATTGCGTAGGTATACCTATTTATATGAAACATTTCCGATTCCAATGCATTTGACCAAGTAAATTCGTTGTTCTATGGTTAGCATACATTAATAATCCAGTAATTAATAGAAAATAACGTATAAATAACTATTACAACTTAGGTGAATAAAACATTTTTTTTTTTTTGAAACGAGGATTTTGCAACCAAACTCTGTATGTACATGTAAGTTTATTCATAACATTTTGTTAAATAAAATTTTCAATAAAAATAAAAAAAGGTAGTTTGTTCAAAGTCGACTTTATATTTTCCAGTTTTTAGAATGCCCTGTATAATTCATCTTAAGTTTGACGACTGTTTATGACTTCCTAAGACAAGCAAAACGTTTAATAAAAAATGGCCTTTTCTCGAAAAATCAAAAATAACAAAATTAACAAGCGTGCGGTTCCTCATCCAGGGACACATTGTAGGTACATATACCCCAACATTGTTTACTTATCTTACATGATAATGTAGCGTCAAGTTTAATTGGCAAAATTTTACGTAGCTTATTGAGATTTTGTTACTATGAAAAATAAATATAAGTATTAAGCGTAATATAAGAAAAGCTTAATTTGTTGAAAAAATTTGACCTATAAAATTTTAATTTCGTTCATTTTATCAAGTTTTGAATAGGTTATCATCCGCTCTCCCGTACAGTTTTATGGTAAATTTTGGAACCTCCAAAAGCATAATCATCAAAGCTTGTACCTAAACACCGGCACCCGTGTTCATGCCTGTTGCGTGTATTTACCTCGGATATCTATATCCGAAGTGTGAAGGATACCTCGCACTTCGGATATAGATATCCGAGGTAAATACACGCAACAGGCGTAAAACACAACAAGCGTAAAGAACATATAATAAGACTCGAGTCTTATTATATGTTTTTTACGCTTGTTACATATAATAAAAAATAAAATACAATTTAGTTTTTATATTTGCAAAATCTAGGTACTAGGAAGTAACAATATGAAAATAGGCTATTTTGGCGGATTTAACAGGTTGGCATTGGACACTTGCCCACTGGGCCCCTCTGTCCAAAAGTTAACATAGTTACCATTTTTTTGTTTTTGCAACAGAATTTTTTTCGAACTTTTCAACTGGGTATTCAAGAGGCTCCTCGTTAGTTTTTTTACTTCCATTTGATTCTGTCCCCTTAATGTCCCGACTGTCTCATTGAAATGTAATTTATAAAACTTTTATGTACTGTTTAATGTGCTCTCATGGACCCCAATTACCAAAAAATTTCAAATCTTATTTTTTAATGAATTTTGCTTTCGTATTACAAAAATTGTCTAGACTTTAATCCTGTCGAATGTACTCTCAGGGGCCCTCGTATCAAAAGAATTCCAATTATTGAAAATTAAAAATAAATTTCAGATATGCGCAAACATGTACATATATTCGTCGAGGCCCTCTGGCTTCTCGGATGTTTCGAGTGGCCCCGGATTCGAAAATTTGAATTTTTGAAGTACAAAATAAGCTGTGAGGGGGAGGCAGGAATATTTTGCCCACTGGGCCCTTTCTTAAGTCCACCACTGAAAATAATAAATAATAGCCTGCATGAGTTTTTATATTTTTTAGCAAACATCTATTTTATTTAGTTGTAACAGGATGTACTGAAACACTCCTAATATGGCAAATGAAAAACTTAACGGAAACCAGCCAGCTTTTATCCAAGCCCATAGAGTTAATCTAGAAATAAAAAAATACTTTAAAAAAAGAACTCAATACATTAATGATTTAAAAATTGATATAGGTTAATATATCAGATTCACTTCCTTATATTATTTATATTCCACATTCCACCATGCCACAGTATTTCTTTTATTTAATGATAGATATTAAAATTTTTTGACTTCTCAACTATCCTGTATCCAAAATACCGGGTGCCCCATTATATTATTTTGACCCTTTTTAAACCTATATATCTTTTGAACTAGTTGAGATAATGAAATGCGGTTTTCGCCAGTCTTCAAATTTTTTCTAACTTCCGGCTTAACCGGAAATGACATAAGAGCGTATTTTTGGGAATAGGGCAACTTTGTTATTTCAAATGGAACACCCTGCATATTTTTGTAAATAATCACTTTTACTTAGAATAAATTCGTCATTAGATGTATTTGACCACGAATTTGTATCTGTTAAATTTTATTTCTTAACTTTAGTAACAAGTAACAAGTAGCATAAGTGTTGATGTTAAAGTTATTATAATGCCTCTTTTTTCTCACAGTTTAGTACAGTGAAACAAAATTTATTTTACCCCATTATATACCCCATATAATTTATACTGCGCTCCTATGACTGTTCCCTATTAGCATAATTAGTTATTTTTTTACATATTTCCTAAAGTTCCAAGTTGTGTTAAATAATTTTTATCATTAGGTATCAGTTTCGCGTTTTTGCTATTTTTTCTTTGGATAGGAAGAAAACGTCCGACTCTACTTAGTTGTCGTACACTTAAAATACAAATTCGACACCTCGAAAAATATAGTTTTCTCTGTACAGTGTACAACGTACTCTATACAACTGATAATTTCTGTTGTGATTTTAAATATTTTTGCATTTCATATGGGAGCCTTTGAGGATGGGGAGCATCTGTGCACTATTTTGTGCGACCTAAGTAAGGCATTTGATTGCGTATCAAACGAGGTACTGCTAGGAAAATTAAATATGTATACATTTGGTCACAATAATATTTCAATAACAAGATCTTATTTAATAGATATCAAACCATCAAAAAAATTATGAGTTTTCTGGAAAAACAAAAATAGTACAAGGTATGCCACAGGGCTCAGTGTTTGGGTCCCTTCTCTGTTTAACTTATGTAACCATTTTTTCAAACTCAAAGGAGGTTTCTAGTAAAATACGGTTTGCTGATGATATAATTATATCGGTGAAAAACATGAATATTGAACAACTCTCAGCAGGGGTATATGGGAGGAGAAGACAAATGAGGAACAATGGTTCAAAGCTAATAAACTCTCACTAAACCGTAATAACACAGTGCACATGATTTTCTCATTGTGGGGAAAAAGTAGGGCAGAGAAGTAGACAAAACAAGCTTCAGAAGACCCCAAACTTTCTGAGTGTTTATATAAACGATAAATTAAACTGAGAAGTACAAATAGAAAAGTTGTCGAAACACATATTTAAGTTGAGAAATCTGGTAAACGAAGTAGGTACGGATGCTCTAAAACGTGTATACTTTGCAGTATGCAGTCATTGCTATGATATGCTGTCTTAGCATGGGGACAAGCGGTAACACGGGGGGAGAAATTTTGCTCTCCAAAGACGAACAATCAAGAAATATCTGGCTTAATTTATGAGAAAGATAGCAGAGAACAATTTCGTGAATTAAAAATGCTAACATTGCCCATTGCCCCTATATATGAGTTGCTTTTGTATGCTAGAGAGAGTTTGTATGATTCTGGTGTAAATATTCAATATCATTACAATACAAGACACAAGGATGAAGACACCTTTTGACTAACAAAAAGTCAAAAGGAAATTTAAGTATTAGCACTCAAATTTTACAATAAACTGGCCGAAATAACAGATATATAGTAGGGCCAAAAAGAGTAGTCAGTAAATCAAAACATTCACCGGCAATTCTTCAAAGTATTTAGCTGTTATGGAATACAGAAGCGGCAGCTTTTTTTACCATATAATCCCACATAATTGAGAAAAATATATCAAGTTTTATCCGCCTACCAGAGATGAAAACCACAACTAGTTCCCCCTGAGTTTACTGACTACTCTTTTTGGCCCTATTATAGTCTTTTATTTTTGCATTAAGTATAAAATAAATGATTAATTTCCCCATTAAAAAATGTCTTTATTTAAATCCCTCAGGATTCCATTCTGGATCCATTTTTTTTTTATTAATTATATAAATGACATGCCTTCCACGTCTTTATAGACTCTATTTGTCATTGCAGTTAGTCGGTTTGTGTTGCAAATATATTTATTACTTACTCATAATTTTTCGACGATTCGTAAAATGGCTGCGTCTTTATTATCCCTGATCTTGCAATTGTAACAGATTTTAGAATCCTATCGTTAACATCCGTTTTGAGATGTTCGATAGTATGTACAACTTCTGCACCTTTAAGTACCTAAAAATAATGTTTTTAATATTACTATTGTTACTTCACAAAAGTATTCAGTGCTTACTTTTCCAAAAACGACATTTTTTCCTTCTAGCCATGGTGCAGGAAGAGTTGTAATAAAAAATTGACATCCGTTTGTATCTGGACCTGCAAAAATAACAAATAGGTGGTAACAAAAACTGGTAAAGTAGAAATAATGTTACTCTTCGTAGATCATATTGCATTTTTATACTATTTGCGAAAGAGTGTAGATAGGTATGTTGCATTTGCCAGCGAATTTCTAAAGTGGTAAATACTAGTAATAGTATGCGTGTACTTATATCTTCTTGAGACATTTTTATATTACCATTTTATTATTTATTTTTGCCGATACGGCTTAGACTTTGCTATTTATGTACTTTTACTGTGCATATTATTATATTCTATTTTCCAAATGACTTTCCAAATGTACAGAAATGTATCAAATTGGTCAATAAATATATTATATTATATTTTTTTTTTTTTTTTTTTTTTTTTTTTTTTTTTTTCCGTTTCCGGAAGAAATTGCTGGACAGTCTCCCTGTGGCCTCCGACACCACACAGAGAGAGCGCCAGCGAATAATCTACAGCAACTCCCCACATCCCGCAGGGTTAGTCACTGTAGATTCCAGACTCATGTGCCCTAAGTAGACGAAGGGATCCCAGGATGACCGCTTTCTGCATTTGACCAGCCAACCATTCTGCCGATGTTTGGCAGGCAGGCATGGTCTTCAATGCGGAGAGCAGCGTGGGCTTCATACCTCCGAGTACACCGATTATCAGGACGACCATTTTGACAGAGTAGCCTGGGTATAGCACTTGGAGCTCGTACCGGAGATCTCTGTATTTAGTCCGTTTCTCCTCCTCCTTCAAGGCGATGTTTGTCTCAGCAGGTGCTGAGAACTCGATGACATACATCACCTTGGTCTGATGGTCGAGGAGGACTATGTCAGGCTTATTGGCGTGAATTCGCCTGACGGTCGGGAACGAGTAGTTCCAGTAAATCCGGCATTTCTCGTTCTCGACAACGGACTCGATATCTCCGGGGACGTAAGGCAGCACTGGTGTTTGGTCTATCTGGTACGAGTGCCGTAGATGGTAGTATAGCACTCGTAAAGCCGCGTTATGTCGTTGGATGTAGACCGAAGTCGCATAAATCGGGCATGCAGATAATAAATGCATGAGCGACTCCGGCGCCTGACGGCAGGTCCTGCAGTTGATATCAGGTACCTCTACACCCATCACGCGACTGCGATAGACCAATGTGTTAATAACACCATCTTGGCAGGCCACAATGTATCCCTCGGTCTCCGACTTCAGCCCCGCTGACCTTAAAAATGCGAAGGTCAGCTCTGTCGATAAACCCAGTGCTTCTATGTTGTTATAGAAAACACCGTGCAGGGGTTTATCGACGTGCTGCCTGAACAGATTTCTCTGTTCGGCAGCTTTGATGTGGGCTGTCAGACGATTAGGCGGAAGCTCAGTGACTGAGTCACCTCGCCGGCCTTCCCGCCTGTGGTCGAACACGAGACCGAGTTCATCTGCGGCCCTCTGTGCTACCCTAAACAATAAAGCGCCAACTCCCACAGTTTCATGATCTCTCACTAACTGTAGGAGTGGGTCCGAGCTCCTGATGACATTACATGCCATACTCAGTGCCACTCTGCCATGCATGCACTCCAGACTCAAGAGTCCTCGGCCCCCCCGTTGACGTGGGAGGTACACACGAGGAACGGACGATCTAGGATGAATAGTCCTATGAATATTCATCATCTTGCGGGTATTCCTGTCCAATTGACGCAGCTCATCTACTCCCCATTTGACTACGCCAAAGGAGTAGAGCAGAATCGGAACGGCAAGCATATTAGTGGCAGACACCTTGTTCTTCCCCGAAAGTTCTGATGACCAGATCTTTCGGAGTCGGTGTCTGTACTTGCCACGGAGAGAATCCTTTATTTGGTTCACATCCTGGATGTGGCGTTGTTCCACACCCAGGTATGTGTAGGTCTCTCCGGCATCCAAATGTCGTAGGATGCTTCCATCTGCGAGCTGCGCATCTTCGTGGAATTCCCCGCATCGTCCTCTCTTGAGGTGGACGACTGCGCATTTGTCCAACCCAAACTCCATTCCAATTGCCCGCGTGTATTCCTCGACCACCCTGAGAGCATTTTGAAGTTCTCGCTCTCCGGAGGTATACAGTTTAAGGTCATCCATATAAAATAGATGGGTGACCTTATGCCTCCGGTTGCTGGGTGGCCCACACTGATACCCGCGGGTTTGGCGGAGTCCAACAGATAGCGGCAGCAGTGAGATGCAGAAGAGGAGCGGACTCAAAGAGTCACCCTGAAACACTCCTCTCTTAAATGTCACCAACTCTGTCGAAACTCGCTCGGCACCGGATGTTATGGTGAAGCGAGTTCTCCAAAGCGGCAACAGTTGTTCGATGCATCTCACTAGTGGTGCTGGTACCGCAAGACATCCGAGCAAGTGTAACAAAAGCTCGTGGGATGTTGTATCAAATGCCTTGCGATAATCAATCCAGGCCATTGACAGATTCCGCTTGTACTGCACAGAATCCTGTGTAATACAGCGGTCTATCAGCAGGTTTTCCTTGCAACCTGCCAGGCCCTTCTTGGCACCACGCTGTTCGTTTACCTGTTGGTAGACCGGATCAACAGACCTCAACATCCTGGTATACAAGATACGAGTAAATAACTTGTAGCAGGAGTTGAGGCAGGTAATCGGTCTATAATTTTTTGGGTCAGACAGATCCCCCTTTTTGGGGATTAGCACAGTTCGCCCCTCGACAAACCAGTCCGGAATTTGCTGCCCCTCGTTCAACCATGAGTTGAAAACTCGGGCCAGATGGCGGTGGGTGGAAGGAAACTTCTTCCACCACCAGTTGTTTATACCATCTGGACCCGGGGCAGCGAAGTTCTTGGTTCCAACAAGTGCTTGTTGAACCTCTTCCGTACTGATTGCCGGGCACACTTCTTCTGGCTCTTCTAAGACTCTACGACAGAGAGCCTCGAAGTGTGCTATAGCTGGAGTGTCATTATCGAATGGACTCGCGACTTCGTAGATTCCTTTCCAGAAGGCTTCGACATTATCAACAGTTGGCGGATTTTCGACAACACGCTGTGGCTCTTGGAACAGGCGAGACGGGTTTGTTTGAAACAATTTGTTTTGTTCCAAACTCCGCATTCGCCTGACCAAAGTTTTCTTAATAGCCATTAGCGCTCGAATCCTATCTAGACAGTGCTGCTTGATGGTCTGCAGCACTGTGCGATTTAGAGTGTGGTGTTGACGTCTCAGTCCGGCTGCCACTCGCCGGACCTTCGGTGTAAATGGTCTACCTGCGACTATATAATCCACCACACTCTGGATTCGAGAAGCGTGTTGCCTTGCTGATCGAATTTTAGCTTCGATATTATATTATTATTATTATTATTATTATTATTATTATTATTATTATTATTATTATAATACATTAAAAATCTTTAGACTGTGTGTCATCTAATTCTGAATAATTTTTGATTTGCCAATGGTATTTGATATGTTAGTTTCAGTTAGAGCAAGAATCACATTGTTTTTGAAAAAAAAAATAGATAAAAAGGAAATAAAAAAAGTTAAGGACTATTTTTACCCCTAAAATTTTCCCGAAGAGCGTAGCAATTTCTGACGTGAGACTAACAAAACACAGTATTCTAAAGCTAAGTCAGCATCATCAACACTAACAATCCAATGTGGAAGTATTTCCCTATATACTTATAAGAATTATAAAAAAATAAAGTTTATTTATAAAAAAACTGCAAAAATGTGCAATAAAAAATGCAATAAATGCATAATAATTCGTGTAAACAACCAAAATGTAATTAACAATGTTAATAAAAGTGAATATTTTAGAATATTTCAAATGGACCGTTATACATTTTATATTAGTTATATTTATGTACATTCCTACTTAGTGCATATTACCATTATTTGCCATTACCAATAACCCACTTGAATCAGGTTTGATAGTAAAGTTCTCATCGGGGAAATATTTTCCGTAAATACTTATTGAGCCTGTGCCATCATTGTTGACGATGTCTCCACCTGAAACATATTGGTCAATACAAAATATATCAAAATCACAATACTTAAAATAAATAAACAACATATTATGAAATCAAAGTATGGAGATTGCACCAAAATTTAAGTCATAGTTGGCAATAAATAATTTGTTATAAGTGATGAGATCTTAATAGTTATACCCAAAATAAATATAGCATTTATTGTTTATCTTATATTATGTTTCAAAATTCCTATTAATAATAACTCATATTCATTCTGTATTAAAATTTAATCGCTTACTTCGAATTACGTTTTCTCAATTCTCGAGTATTACTCTTATTGAAAGTTTCATTATTAATATTTTAACCAGCATGTTTTGAGGTTTTGCTTAATTTTTTTATTTTTTAACGTCACAATTGCTACAAGGATGTATTATACTCTTCGGAATGGATACAAGGGGAGGTGATAGTTTAGTATGTTATCCTCAATTTTAAAGTGATGTAAAACATCATAAATGAAAATTTCTTATCGCTTTACTTAAAAGATTTGAAATTCAGTTTCATCAAAAATTATTTTAATTACGATTTATAATGCAACCATTTTTCTGAAAATTATAAAATTAGAGCATGTTTTTAGAGGCAATTAATGTTAAAGGTTTAAACATGTAAGTATATATATTATTTATCAAGAAATAATGCTTAGAAATAATTTGAGGACATTTTGGCAACATTAGATATTTTCGGCTAATGGCGACAATAGAAAGGCTCAATTATAAAAAAATAAACCATGGCTTGAAAATTAATAAACGAATGCGTGGAATCTTAAATCTAAGTCTTAACCATATTGTTTATTTTGGGGTTAATTATAATTATACTTGAAATGAAGAAAAGACAAGAAACGTACCTTCCGCACCTTGTATAATTTCCTTATGTAAAGTAGTAATAAAAGCAACAAAAAAAATTATGACTTTATTTACTATTTATCTTACCCTGAATCATAATTCTTTCAATGGCTGTGTGAAACTTTGCGCCCACATATGTTTTCCCATTTATTCCTCTAGTAGCAAGTTGTTTAAAGTTTTCGCAAGTTTTCGGGGCTATCTCACCAAATAAACCAAAAATTATTTTTCCAACATAAACATTCTCAATTTTCACATCAAAATATACCTGAGTTGTCACTTTGTATTCCGAACACTGAAAATATAATTAATTAACAAATTAATTAACAATATAAACATTATTATATATATTATTATTCGTAAATAAATACTAGAAAAGAAATGGAAAAAAGGTAAGGGTTGATTATTTATTATACATAGGTCTTTGGGGTTAACTATTTGATACATGCGCTGCATTTCTCCTCAATATACTTAGCAAAATAATAGATGAAAATATAAATTCCTATTTACGTCTCAGTTTGTATCTGAAATTAAATAGTATTAGTTATATGTTTATTGTTATTATATTGATAACAACAAATGAATTGCCCGCCCTGATGATCAAACAAAATTATTTTGAAACGGCGACTATGTCATCAGCATACAAAAACCGTGTGTTGTTTTAATTATTGTCTTTACTAGATATCTATATCTAGAAAAAGATAGCCGCAAGCCAATTATACAATTATCCATATTATTATTAATTTGTCACACTAAATGATTTAATTACCATCAGACAATTAAATGGTTTCTTTCCATTTAGATTACGATCTATTTTTATTTCTGAACATTCCGACACATGCGTTACCTTCTAAATATAATGCTATTTTCTTTTGTTTTATAGAGCAATTCATCTTAATAATTGGAAATTTAATTTATTGCTCTGCACAGCAATAATTTCGAACATAAAACAGACCATATAACTTTCATGTAAATTTATTTTACTCACCTCATCGTAAGATGCTATCAGAAGTATTACAAGAAGTTTATAAGAATTATTTAAATACATTTTTGTTGCTGCTTTACACTGGTTGTTACCATGAAGAAATTGTATTGCTTACCTATTACATTGATTTTTTATGGGTTTAGGAGCTCCTTAATTAAATTAGTTTAACGTTACTGCGCGGTAAAGTGTAAAGTTCAGTTAGCTAGCTATCTTTAGTACTTTTATTATAAATAATAATATGATTATTAATTTATTTGTCGTAAATTAAACTAATGATTAATTCCTGAAAAAGGTTTAATTCTGAAAATATACTTAAGTAGTACTCCAGGAAACGAAGGCTCAAGGTGGAAAACTATGTAGAATTTGATTTTTATATTTTTGTTTATTGTTCTCGAGATGCTCATTTTGGGTTTGTGGGACACAGCCCTCCCCGGAACATTCCCATTCATCCCCCTAAAGATTTTTTTTTTGACCTGTGTGAATGAGATTAGAAACAATAACTAAGTACTGAAGGTTGAAAAGTACAGCACACAGTACTTTATTCGTACTTTCGTGCAATCATGTGCCTCAACCTTTAGTAGTTATTGTTTCTGTATGGTCCATTACTTAAGCCACCCTACTCTGATGAGGAGCAATAACTCCGAAACACGTGTTCGTAGCTGCATTATGTTCTTTTTGGAATCTACGACACTAATTAAATTCCTTATATTAGTTAGGTATTTAACCCCACTCAACCTCATTCTTTTAAAAATCTTTATAACAGTAGAGCTGAGCTGAACTATGTCGAGTAAACTTTAACTTGGCGTGTGGATGAGTTGATATTGTGCATACTATTTAATTTTCTCTTGCACACAAAGTTAAAGCAATAACCCAAAAACATTGTTCACGTATGTTTATACGTAAACAATGGTTTTGGGCCATTGCTTCAATTTTGTGTGCAAGAGAAAATAGAATAATACGCACAATATCAACTCATCCACACGCCAAGTTAAAGTTTACTCGAGTACATCTATATGCGCGGGTATTCGGCAACTCCCAAAGAACTGAAGAAAAGTTATTAAACATGTGACAAAGCGGCTCGATAAATGTATTATGTTGGGTCTTGGTTTAGGGGAAGCTAATTAAGTTGTTTCTGTTTATTTTGTTAATTTCTTGATACTAATACTAGATATTAGTGTATTTGTAAAAATGACTAATTGATATTTTAACTTGAATAATAAAAATGGATTTCTTCTCTCACAAATTTGTATATAGGCTAAGTTTGTCATTCCGAACATTAAATAAACATTTAATTTTTCGATTCAACAAAGTCATTGAGTAAAGGAAATTATTTACTCAATGACAAAGTCTACTATCCTTTTTTAAATTTTTATATTTTTTAACCGTTCTCAGTAGCAGTGGCGTGTCCAAAAATTTTGTCTGGGGGGAGGGTTGACTACTGAGTCTTGCATTTTTTACAATAGATTATATTTTTCTTAATGAAACGTAATTTTTTCTTCGGGCTTTTTATCTTTAAAACCCTATTTTTCAGGTGTCTTGGGGGGGGGGGGGTTAACCCCCAATGGGCACGCCACTGCTCGTAGACCATGATCAATGAAATAATTTTTTTTTGACAAAAGAATTATCAATTTTATTGATTGCAAAACTGAGAAGAATTTTAAGTTGATCTAAAAGAAACTGCCTAATACGAGGGTGTGTAAGTGAGAGGTGAGATATAATACAGTGTATATTTTAATATATGGGGATTTTTAATAATATTTTCGACTTTCTAGTGCCACTGCCACACGTTGGGATGACAATAAAATGTAATGTAATAAAGGTTTGTACTTATATTTGTTATTCTTATTTAATTCTTTTTAGCAATTGAATATTTTATTTTAGAAAAATATTTGGGTTAAATTTTTTTTTATATATTTAATGAATTGTTTTAGGATTTTCTTTTAAGTTTGATTCTTCTTTTTGCTTTATATTCATTACCCACATTACATACAGATTTTTTTTGCTTGGAATACACTGCAATTTTTAATTATTTATAAACGATTCCGTGTATTTACCAAGGCGAAGGACTTACTTGGGTTAGCTTTAAACTCAAGTCTTATCAGTCGGAGTAACTTACCTTTCTCTAGTTTTATTTGATTTGTAATATTAATAAAGATATATTTAATTTAACCTGAGTACACTGATTTTATTCAGAGAAAGAAGTTTTATACTGATTTATTTTTGATTTATTTAATTTTTAAAGAATTTATTTTTATTTTCATCAGTTAGAATACATGACAATATACAGTGTGTATATTGTCAATTTAATGAATTAATAAATGTTCAAATTGATATCCTTCTTGCACCAGATGATACACTCAAAAATAATGAATACAATAAAAGAAAATTTTAAGCAAGACCAGTTTACAGAGATTTAATAAAAATGAATTTTTATCTAAAGCAACGATCATTATTTGATACTGGTTTTCGCTCAGAATATATTTTTATGTCGTACTGTATCCTGAAGAGGGGTTGGAACCTTTGGTGTAGAACTTATACTTGGAGTAGTTTTCCACACATACCAAAACACTTTTGCACACACTCGACGCGCGTTTCGCCAACCAAGTTGGCATCATCGGAAGATGATTAAAACTTTTAATCATCTCCCGATGATGCCAACTTGGTTGGCGAAACGCGCGTCGAGTGTGTGCAAAAATGTTTTGGTTTGTGTGGAAAACTATCAAGTATTCGTACTGTATCTATAAAATGTACAAAAAATGGTTTGTTTTTTGTTGGCAAGAACTAAATGAACTTTTGTTTTGAACTCTAGTATACACTTCTCCAAGAAATTAACGCACCACCATAAAATAACCAATAGTTTGAAGTTAATTTTTGTCTAGACCTCTTGTCCGATATCGATGATTCTGCTTTTGTATGATAGGATCTTTATTCAAGAATTGAATGTGATTCTATTTTTTCCGATAATTTTTTTTTTATTGATTACAGGGTGTAACAATTGAGACGTGTTTTTTTTATGAAATTTGTAACTCCCTGTGAAGTTCAACAGTTACACCAGCAACTTAGAATTCATATCGTGCTGTAGCCTTATCTTTTTTTAACATTCTCTTTTTTGATTTACTTTATTATCTTTATTGGTACCAGAGAAACACAATCTTATAGCGTAACATGTTTTTACTTTGAGGTAATATCGAAGAAAAAAAAAAAAAATTAAATGAAAATGAACAAAATGCAAAAAAGAATATCAATAGCGAGTATTTCCGCCTCTGCCTCGAATAACTTCTTGGCAACGCCGATTCATACCTACTTAAAATAAGCGACCGTATTTCATTTTGGTTCAATTCTTCTCAAATTTGACCCAATTTTCGCCCAACATCTATCAAGGTGCCTAATTAATTACGTTCAATTTTCTACCAAATTTATCCCAGAGGTTTTCCAGTGGATTTAAGTCCGGGCTTTTGGTTGGCCATTCCATGGTGTTAATTCCGACTTCTTCCAGATAATATTGCACAACTCGAGAAACTTGATGTCTGGCATTATTCTGCATTAACATAAGTCCTTGCCCTTTATGGCGCATATGAAACCACGTGGTCGTCTAATATGTACCACTCAGCTGTAAGGCTTCTATTAATGACGACTAGTTGTATGAGCCACATTAAATCGTTGCCCAATTCTTCGATAACTCCAACCTACTTCAACCAATATTAGCTTGAGCACATTTTTCACCAGTAAGATTTCGTATTTCACGTTCCATATTGATAAAAATATTGAAAATAAACACATTAGCCTACACGTTTCTTGTGTTTTCCAAAGCAAGCTACTTAAAATTACTTTAGATTTTTCAAAATTAAATCAATAAAAACATGTTATGCTATAAAACTGTGTTTCTCTGGTACTAATAAAGATAATAAAGTGAATCAAAAAAGAGAATGTTAAGAAAGGATAAGTCTAGAGTACGATATGAATTCTAAGTTGCTGGTGTAACTGTTGAACTTCACAGGGCGTTACAAATTTCATGAAAAAAAAAACACGTCTCAATTGTTACACCCTGTAATCATTAAAACAAAAATTATCTGAAAAAATAAAATTACATTCACATTCATGAATAAATAGCCTATCATACAAGAGAAAAATCATCGAAATCGGACAAGAGGTCTAGACAAAAATTAACTTCAAACTTTTGGTTATTTTGTGATGGTGCGTTAATTTCTTGGAGAAGTGTAACATACTTGTTCTTATGTCAGTCTTTGGCACAGTTGACATTTAGTCCAATCAACAGAGCATAAGAAATTACTTCAGCTTGCAAAAGGTATAGGAAAGTTTATATTTGGTACGATTGTTTAATTAGGTAAGTTATTTAAAATCCCCAGTTTTCGACCTTGGAGGGGTGCCGTTCGAGCCGCCATATTGATTTGAAGGGGTGGAAAATGATTCATAGTTTTAGAGCTACAGCGCGTAGAAAGTAAGCGTTTTCATCAATTTGTCGGAAAATTTTATTTTTGAAGAAAATTTCCCGCTGTTTATTAATTTTTTTACCCTTATTTGTTACTCCATTCCACACCACCATAGAGATGAGTTAGGGCGCGTTTTTTAATGTGGTGTCCCAGTAGGCATAATCCACGAAGCATCGTGTCGTTGCAGATGATTAATACTGACGTTTTCGAACTCCTTGTATTCATGATGGAACCAGTTAATTAACGTTGAAGAATTTAGTTCGTCAGAGATTATGGACTCTTCCTGAGAATTTTCCTCTTGTTCTTCAGGAACATCACCATTATCATCTGGCATTTGCAAAGTGAGAAATTGATTGATTGCAGGTGTGATTCCTCATCGAAATCGGGGATTATTTCCGGATGTTTGAGAAATGAAGGTAATTTGGAATACTAATTTGAAAAATATATATATATAAAAAAAATGATACGAGATGGGGAATAAAACTACCGACATGTTTTTACAAAACTTATTTATTAATACACTCTAGATTATTAAAATAAACAAAAAATATGAAAGTGCTTTTTTCTTGGTATGAAACAAAAAACGAATTAAAACGTGTTTTAGATGATGTGCTGGTAATTCGGTATACCGGTATTCCAAACTACCATCACATTATGTTAAATTAATCTTTTGGGGTTAAGTGTGTTAACTATTTATATATTTATACTAAATTACTTTTTTAGTACGAATAATTATCACCAATCAAAATAATATTCTAGTAAGAATCAATTGTGACTAAAGCAACGTCCTAAATAAAACTTCTTGGGAGCACTTTCACTTTTAATGCCGGTCACCGTTATGCTTGAACTGACAGATTCCTGGCAAACGTCTTTCATTGACGAGTCAAACGTCCTACTAGTACGTAGTATTTAAAACTAGGTGGCACTAACAGTTTCATTTAAACGTAAGTATTCCTAATTACCGACAGTATTCCAAATTACCTTCATTTCCTCATGAAATTTCTGTGCAAGTGGTGTATGTAATCGAACATTTTAAGCCTGCCTTTCTACAACTGCGTGTTGTTCCACATCCCTTATTACATTTACATGAAACGCATTTTATTAAAACTTCAGGTGCAGGATCTTTCATCATATGTATTGGAGTAGGATCAAATTTACTACGCTTCCATTCCCAATTAGCTGCATTTTTCGATTTGTTGTACCATAATTGAACTTGATGGTAGGTCCGTAAAGAATGATATCGTGCAGCAACGCTTGTAGGAGGCAAAGAGGCCAATGTAAATTTAATAAATTATTAATAAAATGTTGGTAGCGCAGATCATTTATTAATAATGATGACGTTACCATCATTATTTATTCTGCAAAATTCACCAAAAAATTTTCCCCCGTACAATGATTCTGAAGAACAAGAGGAAAATTCTCAGGAAAAGTCCATAATCTCGGACGAATTAAATTCTTCAACATTAATTAATCCAGAACAACAGGGTACATCAATGAATACAAGGAGTTCGAAAAAGTCAAAGTATCAATCATCTTCAACGACATGATGCTTCGTGAATTATGCCTACTGGGGGTACCACGTTAAAAAACGTGCCCTAACTCTACCTCTATGGTGAGGTGGAAAGGAGTAACAAATAAGGGTAAAAAAATTAATAAACAGCGGGAAATTTTGTCCAAAAATAAAATTTGCCGAGAAATTGATGAAAACGCTTACTTTCTACGCGCTAGCTCTAAAACTATGACCCTTAGAAAAAAAAGTTTGAAATATGTAGAAAATCGCACGGTCTACATTTTTTATAATGACCAAAATCGATGTGTCTCGCACCGGTACCGAAATAATCGCGAAAAAGCGATTTTCCACCACTTAAAACCAATATGGCGGCGCGAGCTGCATCCCCCAAGGTCGAAAACTTTTTAAATAACTTACCTAATTAAAAAATCGTACCAAATATAAACTTTTCTATACCTTTTGCAAGGTAAAAGTACCTATGGGCTGATTGGGCTAATTTTACTTTTTAATTCTTTTCGAAGAATTTCATTAATTAAAACACAATGCTTTTAGTCTCAATTCAGAGAATTGAAGTTCTTATAATTGGATAAAGTGACAGGGTATGTAAACAAGTGTTTTTCTGTTTAATAATAAATACCCGGGTGACTCATAAACCAATCAAGGAAATTTTTTGAAAAACAGGTTCCGTTGATGATCGGCCTAAAATTAGGACACTCTAATACGAGAAAAGGAAATAGAAAATTGAATGTTTTGCTAGCTGTAGAAGAAAATTCGTATACCAACCTTCGCCAGGTTAGCCGAGATTATGATATCCCGTTGCATCTATCTGCACATAAAATGTTAAAACTAAAAAAGTGGCAATATAAGATGTAAGATAACTCTAATGGCAGAACTCTCTGATGATTATCATCCAGACCGACGAATGCAATTCTGTCAAACGTTAATGCAATGCTAATCATCTTCAAGTAAATAATATTATTTTCCCTAATTAATCCATCTTCACACTAACAGGGGAAGTTAATCGACAAAACTGCAGATGTTGGGCAGAGGAAAATTTCAAATGAATGAAAGAACACATCTGGAACATCATACTCATAACAAAGGTAAACGTTTGGGCAGTAATTGTGGATAATAAAATTATTGGGCCCTACTTTTTTTTATGAAACTTTAAATGGTCTCCAAGATACCTTCAATTCTTACGACCTCAATTTTAACATTTAATTCATTAATTTGTTATTTGTATTGTTCGTTTCTTTAAATAAGAATGTATTGTGTATTATATTTCTATATTTTGTCAAAAATTTTCTTATGCAATACAACAAAATTTCTTACGCTCTACATCCAGAGAAATATGCTCTTTCAAACGGCATCGTGAAAAGTGTGGGTTGTTATTTGAAAATAGTTATTTACATTACTAGATGCGAAAGTTTACTTTTAGGTGCGAGGTGATTTTTGAAAGGTCGAGGCGAAGCCGAGAGCTTTCAAAAAAACACCGAGCACCTGAAAGAGCTTTCGCATCGTGTAATGTATTATATTTTTTCTACTACCGAAAGATATTATGGTATTTCATAATTTAAAACTATTTATTTCATGAAATTATAATATGACGTTTTTAATAAATTTTATAGTTTAGGACTTAGGAGGCTGTCTATGAAAATTGTTTCTATGGCAACGTAGCAATTGCTATATCTGTCATCGAGGTTTATGTCAAACATTTTAATTTGTGGTAGTGTCAAATTGAAATAAACAAATATGTTTGTGGCGGAGAAAATGGGATATAAGAAGCTGCCAATATCGATTGTGTTTTTAAAATGGTGTGCCGACAAAAATGATGCGGATATCGGCGAAAATGTAATGTTGGCGTACTTCCTTGAAAGATCGGAAGCTTTTTTTTACTTTTCTGTCCTGGCTGCGAAAGTTTAACTTTCGTAGCTAGCAACCAGGTAACTCGAATGTTTACTTTCGTCATCACGCGTGTGCTAGGGGTACAAAGTTCACTTATATAGACGGTAGTAGAAAAAAATATTATAATATTTACACAGAAATAATTCTCTCATAAATGAATTAAATAAGTATAACAATAATTGATCTAGACTACTAGAAATCTTTAGACCAAAAAACTGCAAACAAATAAATGCATGAACAACAAACAACAATTATTATTAGTGTTATAATTTATTTGATTTATAACGTTCAAATCTTGGTCCACTCCTCTTTTTATTGTTTATAAACGATCTTACTGAAATTATTGATTGTGATCAACTCCTATATGCTGATGATTTAAAATTTTTTAAAGTAATATCACACCTGGATGATTGTCACTCACTACAATCTCAGCTTAATAGAGTAGTTGAATGGTGTAGCAATAACAAGCTATCACTGAATATCTCCAAGTGTAAGGTTATGGCTTACTCTAGAAAAAAGTTTCCTTGCCTATTTGATTATAGTATTCAGGATGTTGGACTCATAAGGTGTGATTTGATTAAGGATTTAGGGGTTATTTTTTATAAAGATTTATCATTTAATGAACATATATATACAAACCACAGTAAAGAATTCTGTTAAAACTCTAGGATTTATAATCCGTAATTGTAAGTCATTTTCGAATGAATTGGCGTTAAAAACATTATTGTATAATTCGTTAGTTAGATCTAAGTTGGAGTACTGTTCACTAATATTTTTTCCCACTTACCAATTACCATTCACACTCTATAAGCTTGGAATCTGTACAAAGAAAATTTTTGAAGTTTTTACATTTTAAGTGCAGGAGGAGATCCTGAAAGAGGCTTCAGTCAGGAATTATTACTGGACATGTTTAATATGCACTATGCAGTCATTAAAGCATCGCAGAATTTTATATTCATTAAGCTTTTTATTTAAACTTTTTCATAACGAAATAGACTGTCCCAGTATTCTCTCAGATTTAAATTTTCATATTCCTCGTATTAACTCTAGACAAAATAAAACATTTACTTGCTCAATACCCAGAACTAATATCCTGGCTAAGTCTCCAATTTGTTTGATGGATCTTATTTTAATAATATATCACCTAATTGTGACTTAAATGATTGTAAACTATCTACTTTAATAACAATTGCTCGTGAATGTTATCTCGCAACTGAGATTTAGCATCATTTTTAATATAATATAAATAATATTGTTTATCTGGTGGCATGTCATAATGACATCATTATGTCATTTGTTTATAGTGACATAAGTAAGTTCATTATGGTACAAGGATCATAATGAAATTCCAGAAAGTACTAGTACCATAATGAGATTCAAAAAGTACTAGGTATTACAATAATTTTATTTGACTTGTGTAAAAATTCTATATCTTTACCATCAATAAAATAAGTTTAGAAGAAAATATATTATGTGCTAGATCAAAAAATTTTATTCAAAATACAATTTAGCTTAATTAATTATTATAAATTGCAAAAGAGCAATTAAAACTGAACCTTCATTTATTACATTCTTCGTGTTCTTACTGGTACACCATTCCTCATAACGAGCAAACACAGGTTCATATACCAGCCGTGATTTTTCAGGCAAAAGAGAGTCCACGACATTTCCTGCAATTTCTTCCAAATCGTAAACTTTCATCAGAATCACCATATAATATTTTAATTCGTTTAATACATATTCAATTTACAACTTATAGCAGTGTTTGACAGCTAAATAAATAATTTGTTGATGCGTTGTCAAGGAAACGGTAAGGCACAGGTCACTTACTATTTTTTTAAATAAATAACTTAATGCACCTGTCATCGTTTCAAAAATACAAAATTTTAAATTTTTAGAAAAATATAATTTTACATTCCTTAATATGATAAAATTTTGTATGTAATTTGGATCATAAAACACGCATTATGGTACACGCCGTGTCATCAGACTCGGCTGCGTCTGATGATATTCACGGCTAGTACCATAATGCTTGTCTTTATGATCCAAATTACATAAATAACTATTATATACTTAAGTAGGTACTTAATACTTATTGCTCTTTAATGTTATTATTATTCTGCTTTTATGTTTCATTCTAGTTTACTTGATAACTAAGTACTTATATATTACTGTTATTATTATTATCATTTTCTGTTTTCGACTTATAGGTATTATATTATTATTTTTCTGTTTAATAATTGCCCTGTAAATGGTTTTCTGTTGGGTAATACTTACAATAAATATTATATTATTATTATTATAGGTATATGTACTTTATATTTATGCTTTTATTCGTTTATTAGGAGTTTTAGGTAGTACTACCTACCTATAGACTCTGTAGTACTACTTATTAGTATTTATAATCGTTGTGAATAATAATTAATAATTCAATCAACGTTACAGTTTAAAATGAAACAATAGGTATAAGTAGATTTCTTTGTGATAATCCCAAAATTTTTAAATAAATGAACCCCATAAATAGGGCATAACATTTATTTTTATTTTATATTGCAAAATAAGATTACAGGCACAGGTACAGGGTTATTCATTATAAATTACCCACCCCTTATCAGCGTTATTATTGCCTATAGAAAAAAAAGTTTTAAATAAAAGTTGTGTGGTTATGACTGAATTTTGTTAAAATGCCATCAAAAGTACAGTGGCGTGCAGACTTCAGCGGATACAAAAAAATAATACATTTTTTTAAATGGGATACCCTGTATATTATTACATTTTCAGAATGATCCTTTTTTCCTGATTTCAAAAATATACCATATGTTACCCCTACCATATACCGTTTTTGAGTTATTAAATGTCGAATATCTTAGTTAAACTAGTTACTGTAAATATGGAAAAGTTAACATTGTTAAAGTGAGCTAAGAAAATGACAACTGTTATGTTTGATAAATGACATTTATCTAATGAAATTATCAAAATGGTTTACAGTGTCATTTTACTCATTTTCATAGCTCACATTAATAATGTTAACTTTTCTATATTTAAAGTAACTAGTTTAACTAAGATATTCGACGTTTAATAACTCAAAAACGGTATATGATAGGGGTAACATATGGTATATTTTTGAAATCAGGAAAAAAGGATCATTCTAAAAATGTAATAATATACAGGGTATCCCATTTAAAAAATGCATTATTTTTTTGTATCCCCTGAAATATGCACGCCACTGTACTTTTGATATCATTTTAACAAAATTCAGTCATAACCACACAACTTTTATTTAAAACTTTTTTTTCTATAGGCAATAATAACGCTTATAAGGGGTGGGTAATTTATAATGAATAACCCTGTACAGTGATACTACCTATGTAATATTAATTAATTATTGAACATCAAAAATTCTTCTTATATGCTCGCCATCTACCACTTAGAAGAGGAAATTTATACCACACGTACTTACATCTCTCAAACTGTCTTTAATCAATAGATGGCAATATCCTCAACCACCCAACAGAGTCAGCTTTCTATTGATAAATAAGAAAAAAACAAGCCAGGAACTATTTTTCTGAAAACAAATAGGTAAGTTATTGTGACCATGAGTTCGTAAGACTTTATATTATTTTATACTGAATTATTTGGAAAGTTTACACATTTTCAAAGTTCTGTCATCTTTTGTTAGATAGATAAACTACAAGAATATAAATCATTGAATAATTTTATCTACCAACTTACATAATTCTACAATACATGAGAGCCGAGAGCCCAACAACTAAAGGTACCTACCTACTGTTTAAATAATAAACATCCAGAATGTTCCATTTTATTTTTTGCATTAGATAATAATTATTGATGCACATGTTAAGTAATATATTATTATAATTTTATTTTTAGTTTCTAATAATTTGCCTTATATTTTGAATTATACCGTTGACACAGATTAACTATATCTGTTAGTGCAGTGTGAACATTTACTAATATATTACAGCAAAAGATAGCTATGGTATCTAGGAAAAAATAATAAATAAAAACAATATATGTCAAGATAGAAAACTGGCATGTACGAAAAATTATTCTTGTAATCATATGAATAAAACCATAATCATATCCCGTGTATAATTGCCCAAACTGTTGGGTACAACAAGAGAATACAACCAATCTGCATTCCCATGGAAGAAATGGCTGCAGAACATACATAAAATATGGTCCTTCGAGCACATGGATGGTCATTGGTCAGTACCAATAATTCAGCCACATAACTGAAACAGGACAGCAAGGGCGGCGGCAAGAGAAAATAATTAAAGTACCTACACACAGGATACTGGTCAGTTGCAATAATTAGGTCAGTTCTGTAATTTATCGACGTTGCTAACCGCAGCCACTTGTTAGTTTAGTAAAATCACATTTAATCATAAAACAACTCGATCTTTTCTCATAGAAGATTGAGGTTATTATTATCGCGTAAGTTTGGCGATCAATAAAAAGCCATTTTAATAACATTTGAAGTGGTGCTTAACAACAACATATTAGGTAAATAAAATAATTTATGAATTTTGACAGATGTTAAGTCAATATTAATTATATTTGCAATTGTCATAATATTTGTCAGTTCTCATCTATAAACTACAAATGTCTCATTTATAACTAGCAAGTTGAGATAAATAACTTTTTATAATCTTTTATAGATATAAAATATAATCATCGCATTAAAATAATATTTCACATAAGTGCTGGGAAAAGTTACTTTCCATCACCATGGCAGAAGGTTCTGACTTAACAAAATTACATAAACGCCGTGGATATTTAAAGGGTCAATTAACTCGGTTTATTAATTTTCTAAACATATGCAATGAAGGCACAGCAATGCAATTACAGGCGCGTCTTGACGCAATAAAAATCACGTTCAATGAATTCAATAATATTCAAGCTGACATTGAATATGTAGACGAAGTGTCCGACAGTGAAACACATTCACGGGAGCGGGAAGAGTTTGAAGCAAAATATTTTGATTCGGTAAGTCGCGCACAAAAATTCTTGCAATCGCAAGTGGACAGTAACAGCCAGCCACAGCCACCGAAGTCTGGCATGCCCACGCAGGTTAAGGATTCATCAAATAGTAACACCTTCAACATTAAATTACCACAAATTAATTTGCCAGAATTTTCTGGTTCATATGAAAAGTGGACAGAGTTTCATGATACATTTAAGGCATTAATTAATGATAATCCTACATTAACCAAAATACAAAAGTATTACTATTTACAAGCGTGTTTAAAAAATGAAGCAGCGCAAGTTATTACTTCATTAGCCGTCTCGGAAGAGAATTATGATATCGCATGGCAATTATTAACTGAAAGATTTCAAAACAAAGGTAGAATTGTTTCAGCGCACATCAAAGGTATTGTCGAGTTGCCTAACATAAGCAGAGATTCACACATTGCTCTTCGTTCATTTTTGGACGCATTTTTAAAATACTATCGCGCATTAGATCGATTAAACGAAAGTGTCAAACATTGGGATCTTCTGTTAATTTATTTATTGGCTGCAAAACTTGATATCTCGTCGCGAAAAGAATGGGAAATCTATATAAAAAACAATGAAACGCCAAATATAAAAGATTTCGCTACCTTTTTAACAGAACGGTGCCACTTATTAGAGGCATTAAGTATTAAAGCCAATGGTAGCTATACATTCAATAAGAAACCTACCGAATTCAAATCTCATGCACATATTACAACAAATAAAGGTACCTGTATCGTATGTCAGGGTACACATTTCATACATTCATGCAAAAAATTCCTGGATATACCAAGTAATGCAAGGTTTTTAGAAGCAAAGCGCTTAAGACTTTGCACTAATTGTTTACGGGTTGGACATTCAAATTCAGAATGTACGTCTAGTGGATGCCGTATTTGTCATAAAAGGCATAATTCACTGCTGCACCTAGATGCTCAAGCTCCAGTGCAGCTAAATCGAGCTCCGAGCAATGATCAATTCAATAATCAATGCAATACTCATCAGAATCAGATTAATTCAAATAATTATCTTAGTTGCACTGAATCTAATCAGGCGCAAAGTGACCAGAACTTTCAGTTAGCAGGTATAAATACCAATCATTGCAGTATAAATTCAATAAATTCACATAATAGTTTGCAACATCGTGATTCATTCGTGCTGCTATCTACAGCGCTGGTATATATATATATATGATACACACAATCACTTGGTTCCATGTCGGGCGCTCCTTGATAACGGCTCCCAATCTAATTTCGTCCCATCAAATTTAATCCGACGTTTAGGCTTGCGTACAACCAAAATAGATTTACCGATTTCGGGTATAAGCCAAACGGTCACCATGGTAAATAAACAGACAAACATAAAAGTCCATACACAATGACTACAATACAAAATTGTCATGTCTTGTTATTGACAAAATTACGGATATTATACCACAGAGAAGATTTAATACAGATAATTTTGAAATAGGCTCCAATATAAAGTTGGCAGACCCAAAGTTTAATGAGCCATCTCACGTAGACCTATTGATAGGGGCAGGTGTATTTTATGATCTGCTTTGCATTGGTCAAATTAAATTAAACAAAGGTCAACCAACGTTACAAAAAACTAAATTGGGATGGGTTGTTTCTGGTTTCATATTTGACTCTCCATCTCAAAGATCTCAGTCTTGTTTTGTTACCACAAAATTGGACCTACATAATCAGTTAGAGAGGTTCTGGCAACTAGAAGAATATCACAATGGTAAGACCTATTCCAAGGAAGAAATAGAATGCGAAAATCATTTCGTGGACAATTTTCAGCGAGACAGCACAGGTAGATTTATAGTTACGTTACCAGTACGCGATAATCTCCACGATTTAGGCGATAATCTGGAAAGCACGGTTCAGCGGTTTTATGCGCTTGAACGTAAATTCAAAAATAAACCTAAATTCAAAGATGATTATTGTAAATTTATGACAGAGTATAAAGTTCTTGGTCATATGACTCGCGTTAACTTGAGCGAGGACACGCAGAAACTTAAATATTATATACCCCATCATGGCGTTGAGAATCATACTAGTTTAACCACTAAACTTAGAGTAGTTTGTGACGCCTCGGCAAAGACGTCTACAGGCATTTCTTTGAACGATACTTTGAAGGTAGGTCCTACAATACAAAGTGATCTGTTTTCAATAATTATTCGATTTCGTCAGCATAATATTGTATTAACCGGTGACATTGCCAAGATGTACAGACAAATAAATGTAGATCAATCACAACGCGACCTTGTCGCGAATTGTCTGGCGAGATAATCCTGAAGCAGAATTAGGACATTTTCAGCTTAACACTGTTTCTTATGGAACAGCATCAGCATCCTTTTTAGCCACAAGATGTATAAATCAGTTAGCAATAGAGTATCGCAGTATATTTCCACATGAAGCCAATATTATTATGAATGACTTTTACGTGGACGATTTATTAACAGGATCTCAAGATGTTGACAGTATGCTCGCGGTTCGGAAAAATATTACAAACATATTAGCTAGCGCAGGTTTTGAATTGAGGAAATTTGCATCAAATGACCCGCGAGTTGTGAAGGGTTTATCCACCGCATCTGAAAGTATGTCTAGATATATCATTGTGGATAGCGAGCATATGAAAACACTTGGCATTGCTTGGAACCCCACATCAGACAACATTGAATATGATTCTAAACCACTTTCTAATTCGATAAAAACTATTTCAAAACGCTCAATTCTTTCATATATATCTCAAATTTTTGATCCCCTGGGACTTCTGGGTCCGATAATAATCCAATCTAAAATAATTTTGCAAAAGCTTTGGCAGCTCCGCGTTGACTGGGATGAAACCATTCCCAGCGATTTATATACAACATGGTCTAATTTCTATTCTCAGTTACATAAAATCAGTTCAATTCATATAGCCAGGCATGTTATTATACCAAATGCCTTAACAATACAATTGCACGGGTTCTGTGATGCTAGTGAACAGGCATACGGCGCAGCTATATATATTAAATCGCAAAACAAAAACAATACATGGGTTAGAGTGGTTAGACTATTATGCGCTAAATCGCGTGTTGCACCTCTCAAGGCTATTTCACTGCCTCGTCTTGAGTTGTGTGGTGCACTACTACTTTCTCAGTTAATTCATAAAATCGGAACTATTTTAAGTGTACAAATTGATGACATATACCTTTGGACAGACTCAACAATCGTTCTGTCCTGGTTGTCCGCTGAACCTCACATATGGAAAACTTTCATATGCAACAGAGTCTCAGAAATACAACAGTTAACCCCAGTCGACAAATGGAATCATATAAGCTCCGCAAATAATCCTGCTGATATAATATCGCGTGGCATAAACCCAGAGGACCTTTCAAGTTCTACTTTATGGTGGAACGGTCCATCATTTCTTCTACTAGAATCGCAACACTGGCCGGAAAAATCTCACATTTCTTATTTTGCTCGCAATAATTCTGATGCGCCAGAAAGAAAATATTCCACATTGTCATATACCTCAAACATTGCAACATTAGATTTATTCAATCAATACTCTAGTTTTACAAAATTACAGCGAATTTTAGCCTTCTGCTTAAGGTTCTTAAATAATTCAAAGCTGCGTATTTAACTATTCAGGAACTATCTCATAGTACCAAGCTTGTACAGGCTCAATCATTTCCAGAGGATATTTATTCGCTTAAAACCTCAAAATGCGTAAAGCCAAATAGTAAACTTTCATCACTTAATCCATTCTTGGATGATGATAATATCATACGAGTTGGAGCATTCTAAATTAACATTTAATTGCAGCAAACATCCTATGCTACTTCCTCAGAAGCATCCCTTCACAAATTTAATCATAGGTTTCGAACATGTTCGCAACTTACATGCTGGGCCACAGGCCACGCTATCATTTGTGAGACAAAATTATTGGCCTTTAAATGGTAACCAGGCAGTAAAATCTGTTCTACACAAATGTGTTCCATGTTTTAGGGCCCAACCTGTAAGCATTGCACAGCAAATGGGTGACCTACCCTATCCCCGAGTGGTTCCCTCTCGAATATTTTCTACATGCGGTGTCGATTATGCTGGCCATTTCTATATAAAGGATGGCAAAACACGAAATAGAAAGCTAGTAAAGTGTTACATTTGCATTTTTGTTTGTTTAGCCAGTAAGGCGGTGCATTTAGAATTAGCCGGTGATCTTACTACAGACTCATTCATGAACGCCCTCAAGCGATTTGTGTCAAGACGCGGCCTTTGTAAAAAAATATATTCGGACAACGCTACTAATTTCAGCGGCGCTAATAATGAACTACAGGAAATTAATAAACTATTGCAAAATGACAAGTTTAAAAATTATTTATCTCAATTAAGTATTGAATGGCATTTCATACCAGCTCGCTCACCTCATATGGGTGGTTTATGGGAGGCTGCTGTTAAGTCTGTTAAGCATCACCTCAAACGTGTCACAAATAATTTTTCTTTTACCTATGAGGAATTTTATACCCTCTTGGCGCAAGTGGAGGCGGTTTTAAATTCACGACCTTTGGTGCCCCTTTCCAACAATCCCAATGACCTGACAGCTTTAACGCCTGGGCATTTTATAATCGGGGATCCCCTTACAGCTGTACCTGAAACTAATGTGCAAGAAATTCCCATTAGTCACCTGTCACGATACCAGCATATTTGCAAAATGACCCAGCATATTTGGCGACTCTGGTCCATTGATTATTTGCACCAGCTACAGCAACGCACAAAATGGAAAACCTGCAAGGAAGTACCTCTCCTAATCGGTGCCCTGGTACTGCTTAAAGAAGACAACACTCCAACTCTCCACTGGCCCCTAGGTCGCATAGTAGCAACACATCCAGGAGCTGATGGTTTAGTGCGAGTGGTTAGTGTAAAAACGCATACTAGTGTTGTGAAGCGCTCATTAACTAAAATCTGCGTTTTACCGATCACATTATAAACAATATTTTGATGACAGACTTTATTCTTGTATTATCCTTTATTGTCATGAAAGGATTGTTTATGTTTCTTGTTAAAAAATGTATTGTTAGTAGGTTAAAGTTTATTGTTGTTATTGTTATTTTAATTTCTTGTCTTTATAACATTTAAACTTTGTAATAACCTGTGTAAGATATATGAATATCACATGCCAGTTTTAATATCAACTCTCTTTTTGAAGTGCACATACTTCAAGGGCGGCGGTATCTTAGTGCAGTGTGAACATTTACTAATATATTACAGCAAAAGATAGCTATGGTATCTAGGAAAAAATAATAATAAATAAAAACAATATATGTCAAGATAGAAAACTGGCATGTACGAAAAATTATTCTTGTAATCATATGAATAAAACCATAATCATATCCCGTGTATAATTGCCCAAACTGTTGGGTACAACAAGAGAATACAACCAATCTGCATTCCCATGGAAGAAATGGCTGCAGAACATACAATATCAGATGCGAAAGCTTCGCGCGGTGCCTTTCATGTCCGCGACACACGTATTAGACAAAGGCCCGTCGGCTACAAGGCTCGTAAACTTACAAGGTTACCCCATCCGAACCTGACCTATCTCAACACATCGTACGTCACAAGGAGCCCGGCGTGCTCAAGGAGCCCGTTCAGAAAGAGAAAGTAATACCGGGGTAATGGTAAACAATGAAACTTTGCGTAGTGTACCGAGGCGATGTTCGTTTATGAACGCGTTACGGCGATCAAATTATTCAAATCTTATAAAATTATAAAACACAACATTTGGAGACAAATCTGACCCATGTTGAGAACATGCTTCCCATTTACTTAAGAAAAAGTTAAAGATTGTTAATTGTTAATAAAAAAATATTTTCTATATAACCTCACTTCAAACAAAGATATAGCTTTTGCCTTTCAAACTTAATTCACTTTTTATACTACGCATGTGCGGCGATTATCGCTGGGCTCCGGAGCGCGGCGATCATGGTTTACTTTTGGCGACTTACTAAGCCATTTCTGAACGTTGTAGGGTAGTTGACCTAAGAGTAACTTTACTATTTCTGAACGAGTACAGGTACACTGTGTGTACTCGGTAAGCGTTCCTGAACGCAGTCCAGGCCGGGGATCGTCGTCCTCTGGGGCCTTATTCTCAGCCAGTGGATATCAGCGTTCCTATGAGAAAATCCGCCATGTTTCTACTGAAATCTAATAAGCCGTATTCTCGACCATTCCCTTCCTACGATATTTCAGTAGAATACGAGCAATTTTGTTCTCCTGCTTTCCACCAAGCGAATTTTGTAATTTCAAGAGAATCGCATGCGCATATAGTGTGCGCATAGTGTAATTTACTTTGCATTGTAGGCACAGGATTAAGAAAAGTTGTAGGTTAACGAGGAGCGTTCCCATTCGTGTGAGAGAAGGTTCACTTCTCTCGATTTCGTCTCCTCGATGAGAATAAGCACCCTGTTCTACAACAGCTGATCAGTCGGTCAGTGTAGTGTCTCTTTTTAAAGCACGTAAAATAAAAATAACTATTAATGAAAAGACCATCCATCTATTTAATTATGATAATTATATATGTGTATTGAACATTAAATGTATTTTATTTAATTATTAATTTCTTAATAAAAGTTGGCAACAAACACAATATGTAGAAGGAAAATAAAACAATTTGGCCAAAATAAGTTATTATGGCATAATAACTTATTATTGAATGACTGAATTTGTTTTAAAACAAATAGCTAGACCTATTTACTGTAACGTAAAAATAAGAAAGGTTTTTACCTAGAATTCCTATTATGATGGAAAAGGGGCATTAAGTTATCAATAATGCAAAAAATTTTCTCCATATAACTACCTATGTATTTAAAATTTAAAAAAAAACTATTACAAAAGTTTAAATACTTTATTTGGGACAAAACAAAAATATATTCTTAATTAACTGTTTTTCTCATTTTTTTATGTGCTTTGTCTTGTCATGTGTCTCAAAGCCACGGCGTTTCTTACTGTCTTTATTTTCTTTTGTTTTTTCATTAATATATTTAATTCTTACGAAAGTTCGTTGTCGCATGAAACATTTTGCAATATCCTTTTGAGATGTCTACCTGTTCATTTTCGTACAGTTTTGGTTTCTCCAGATATAACAGTAAGTTTTTTAATTTTAGCGAAATATTCTGTATAGGTATTAAAATTATTATATTTTTGTGAGAAAACCCATTTTGATTGGGTTCTAAGGCCACTTGATTTTTTTAAGCAAAATTGGTCAGAACAAACGCGGGAATTATCGGGATTCCATGTTCCGTGTCTTCACTCTTCGACATCTTTCAACCCAAATTTGTCCCAGTTGAGTTGTTTATTTTTTGGAAAGCGATAAAAATAAATTTGTTTCCTGATTTGTGTACATTTTCTCTGCTGTTGTTGCAGATTGCTAAAGTACATCGCATTCCAGGCATTGTGTAGTTCTGTAAAGAATAAAATAGACTAAAATATAATTATCTAGTCGGTATTTATTAAGAAATTATTACAATACATACAAAAATTTGGAGAGAAAAATGTAACAGAGTGGTACAAACAATGAACATAATTTAAAAAATTAGGCGTATTTGTACCATCATCGATAATAAGTCTTAAAGTCTATAAGCCTTGCGTCGGCTACTCGTAACGTTGCATGCTTTTTGCACCACAAGACTTTAATATTTATTTTTGTGGATGCGAGTTAGTTGCACCACTTGAGCGCTCGAGAAAAACAATAAAAATATATTATAAAATATTCTTTATTAAAACAAATATGAAATTGTATGTTTACAAATGGGATAATATTGCAAGTATTCTATTTGTTTTATCAGGTTTTTTTGATGTTTTTAGATCTCTATTTGTATACACCAACAAACTCGTATGACACTATTTTGACATTTATAATCCGAACGCTCGGACTAACAATATATCGCCGTAAACTCTGCTACACGCTGTCACGATAATGCTCTCGTACTAAACCCTCCGCGGCCTCCGCATATATGCATAGACGTAATCTGGTATAGTTAATCTGTGCCGTTGACATGATTTTTGCGTCGAACAGAAAAAATAAGTCGCACAGCGCACAGTAATTTCTTGCGTGCGACATCTATGAGGAGATTCTAAGATTCACTATTTAATTTGGAATGCACTAATGCAGGTATCTATCTTTCTATCTACTCAGAAATACCTACCACTGTACAGATTTCATTACTTGTGCATGTTAGGTAATAAGCTATCACTTACTTTTACCAGCAGATGTCCGACTTAGCACCAAACTCATTCTAAAAATTTTAGTAGCTGTCAAAATTAGTTGTGAATGTTGTGATTGGTGAGGTTAGGTCTATGGTCTATTTGTCAACAAAAAATATCAAATATCTGATAATGAATGAGGAAATTGACGATAGTGAATTTTATCATCAAGATTTTACAACAGCTTCGGAATGGGAAATATTCATAGCACGCATGGAAGAAATAATAAATCAGTGGAAAACAGACGACTTACAAAATGAATTACTGATTAATACACAACACATATGGGACATTAAAAGTGGAAAACTGACCTTTGCAGATTTTGATTTCAATCTGAATCTATACAGAAAGAAAGTTGAGGGTCCTGATTGTTCGGAAAGCAGTGACGAAAATGAAAAGCAAAATAAAAACCCTATTAACACTTTGTATGACTTTGAATTGTATGATGAAAATAATGTTACAGATGCATCATGTCTGTCGACCTGGTATGGAATAAACGAATTTATTGTTCTTTCACCTTTTGGTAATATTGGTATTACTTCTGAAAGTAAAATTAAAATTTTACTTAGTTCTGCTTATATAGTGTCAAGCAACTTAAATTGTGAGATACCAATTTTTGTTCAAATCAGAGAAAAGTGGCAAAAATGCTACCTCGGTGTATATGAAGGTGAAGGAATCAGAACAAATTTTGAAATGGTACATTTAAAGAGGGGTCCTCCTCATTGCCAGTACTTGACGGGATTGTTAGATCTATTTAAAACAAAAATAATGTCTCCATGTACATTTGACAATATAATGGTTTCGGTACAATTCTCTTATACGCTAACAGATTTTGGAAACTTTATTTGGAAACAGGACACCTTGAGCAATGATAGTTTTGACATAGAAGCAATATTTGTATTACCTTTTGGAGTGACCGTAGACCCTATAAGTGCAATTGTATTGAAAGCAACTTGGAATCATTTATCTGATCATTTGGTCGTTGACAGTGAAAATTATTCAGATTTTGACCCCACGGTCGCTCCAAAATGGTCCTGTCTGACAAAAATGACCAACGAACCAGTTTGTTTATTAGGCGACTGCCTTACAGAGTTTCTACAGATTTTAAGTAATAATTTGACGGTTTACGATATCTTGGGAGATTATGCAGCTTTTCCTTCCCCGGAGAGCAATCCCCTGGATTTGTTGACTGAACCTATCGTTCCCACGATTTCTACTTTATTAAATAGAGCAGCCAGGAATTCGTTAACGAAAAATAAACGAGCCAATCCTCCTATATCTGATTCAGTCCTAGTCCCTTTGTTATATTTTTTATTTCCTGATGCTGATGAAAAGTCAAATTTTCCTTATGGGGATAAAGATGATAAGGAGCCATCCGAAAGGTCAATAAGTGGAAATGTAAGAAATCAATACCGTCTTCAGATTGGTGCTTTTATATTTAAAGCAATAATATTTTATTTACAGGTGTTTATTAAAAATTTGGAGGAAGATTTCAAGGGCTTTAAAACATGTGGCGTAGACTCCCTTACTTGGAGGCTGTCAATTATATTAGCACATTCGCTTCAGTCTTTGGGAGGAATAAAGGCATTTGCACATGTCTGGTATGAATTTGTACAGGAGATGAGATATCGATGGGAAAAGAGTATGCCGATACCAGGGTAAGTATTTATGATTTTTATTATTTATAATTTTCAAAAGGCTGTCTTCGATAATCTATAAATGTCTTTTAACCTAATTACTGTTTAATAATTAAAATATATTCATATCATTTGTCCTGATTTTTGCACTTTCAATGTAATACTGCAATTGTACAATTAGTTTTAACGGAAGCCCCAACCATAAGGCAACAAGTCTTCAGATGTATACACTTGGTTATGTATGTTTCGAGGTATGTTTATTAGTACTTGTATTCTAAATGAAATATGGGTAAGCTTATTGCAGGTTCTAGTAATTAGCGTAGGAGTTGCTCGAGTAACTATGCAAATACTCCATTTGAAACATTTTATAGTTTTAACAGTTTTAATATTTAATATTAGTATAGGTAGGTAGGTATATGTTTCGGTATATATGTACCTACATTGTTGAATACATTAAAAAGAATAATAAATTACCAGTCTAATTATATTTACAATTGAGAAATATTAACACATGTTTATTGTGCTATTATTTTAAGTGTTATAAATTAGAATATAGCTTTTAGTTTATAATAATTTTTAAACACCGTTCACCACTGTTGTTTCTCAGAACCCACTAATATTTCTATAGTTGTTAGTAAAATGTTGTCTAACGTTTTCTCGAATATCGCAGGTTGTCTGTGGCAAATATATCGAATATGGTATCGGTTTTTAAATTATACAGGGTTAACCAGAAAATAATAATAGAGTAACTGGAACTTAAATTTTGAATGTGAATACTTTATTATCATTGACAACATCGCAACATTCGATTTCCAGTAGGAATATACAAGGTGAGTTTTTTATACGAAACACATTTTTCGTGAATTTTTTCACCATTTGATGTTCTATTGTCTGCCATCTATTTTAGTATTCTAATTTTTTCCTAGCATAACCGTAAATATAAATATAAATATAAAATATGCCAACGTTTCCGCTTAAATGGATCACCCTCTATACCTACCTTATTTGCATGTTGTTTTTCCATTGAAATTTCTCAATTTCAAACAATTTTCGGTAAAATCGGTAGTGATATTAAAAAAATTTAGGTACTACTATTACACACAATATTAAAAAAGTTACAGTAATTAAAAAAAAAATCAGTATTAAAAAATTGAATACTTATTAAAAATAAAATATCTTAAAGACTACTGCAGATCCGACTTTTTAAAATTTTCAAATTTTGCATAAAATTTAGTTCTTCGAATGGCATATTATTATGTAAGGGCATTATGTTTCAAAACTTCCTCGATCGGAGAACATTTTTAAACTGCAGGTCTGGTGATAATGTTACAATCGAGGTTAAAATAATATCTATTTTTTTCCTTATATCTGTTTTTTTTACTGATAATAAATTAACTCACATATGAAAAAGTCTATTTGACAGTCACATTTTGTCACTTTGACAGCGATAAAAAAGGTACATCGTTTTTTATCACCGATAAATTAACTCCTATATATGAAAAAGTACACCAAACCAAACCATTTATAACAACTGTATTTTTAATAACTGTTCCTTCAAATAATTGTATAAATAAAAATAATTATTGTTGTTGTTGTTCGTTCACATATTCTGTCGTTAATTTATCTTGCCAAAAAACACTCGAGCTTTTTTTTTTATGGATAAATTTCTTTGTAACTCAAAATTTTGCCAATCAGTAATTTTGCTCGAAAAACTGACATTTGACAAAATCGCTCGACCTCCGGTCTCGCGATTTTTTCATGTCAGTTTTTCTCTTAAAATCACTTATTTGGCAAAATTGTTTCGTTACGAAGAGAAATTTATCCGATAAAAAAAAAGCTCTTGTGTTTTTACTGTTGATAAAAATGCCTGCTCCTCAAAATCAGTGTACATCTAGTAGTCGCACGTCACTTTAAAATCAGTACCCCAAACCAAACCATTTATAACAACTGTATTTTTAATAACTGTTCCTTCAAATAATTGTATAAATAAAAATAATTATGGTTGTTGTTCGTTCACATATTCTGTCGTTAATTTATCTTGCCAAAAAACACTCGAGCTTTTTTTTTATTGATAAATTTCTTTGTAACTCAAAATTTTGCCAATCAGTAATTTTGCTCGAAAAACTGACATTTGACAAAATCGCTCGACCTCTGGTCTCGCGATTTTTTCATGTCAGTTTTTCTCTTAAAATCACTATTTGGCAAAATTGTTTCGTTACGAAGAGAAATTTATCCGATAAAAAAAAAAGCTCTTGTGTTTTTACTGTTGACAAAACCGAGTACAAAACCTATATTGTACTTGTACTACTTATGGCGAATAAATGATCTTATCTTATCTTAATAGTAAATTGTACTTCCTGAAGAAGGCATTAATCAATACAAATTTATTACCTTTTACAGAATAAAAATATATTTTTTAGTTCCCAGATCTCAGCTATGGGAATGTTATCTAAAACGCCCTGTATATTATGGATATTGTAATTGACTTAAGATTTGATTATGTGCATTCTCAATACTAAAAGGTATATAATGATTTGAATATATTTTGTCGGAAAATAACCACTTTTCTAAAATTTTCACTCGGGTTTTTTCTGGAAAGTACACCATGGTATGTTTTATGCAATATTTGTTATAAAAATGTATGTATCTTTATGAAAGTACCTACATCATATACAGTGTGTCTCACTTTTCACCACTACACCCCAATATCTAGGCCATTTGTTGATCGATTTATATCAAATTTGGTATACTTCTTTTCTTTCAGATTGTGTTTAAAAAGTTATTAATAAAAAATTTTTTCAAAATTAAATACGCCTAGAAATTGGCAAAAATTAGGAATTTATATTAGCGATGGAGTAGGGTTTTTGTTTTTACAGCATGACCTAAAACGCCTGTATACCAAATTTCGTTACAAAATATTCATCCCTTCACAAAAAAAAAGTAATGAAAATCTAAGATTTCAATAATAATCACCCTACTATTCCAGTTATTTATTGTCGGATATTTACATAACTTGGTAGTCGGGTGATACAATGACGCTAATTAAGCATTAGGACACTTTTTTTTAGAAAATATCAAATAACTCAACTTTTATTATTTTTTATTATTGAAATCTTAGTTTTTTATTACTTTAAAAAAAAAAAAAGAATGAAAATTTTTTAACGAAATTTGGTATAAGTACAGGCGTTTTAGGTCATGCTGAACAAGAATCTGTAAAAACAAAAACCCTATCTCAATCGCTAATATAAATTCCTAATTTTTGCCAATTTCTTTTGATCATAGTAGGTGTATTTAAGTTTGAAAATTTTTTTTATTAATAACTTTTTAAACACAACCTGAAAGAAAAGAAGTATACCAAATTTGATCTAAATCGATCAACAAATGGCCTAGATATTGGGGTGTAGTGGTGAAAAGTGAGACACACTGTATATACTTTAAAGTAGGTAACGAACTAGATTTAGAACATGTTAATTGATAATAGGCAAATGTACAATGTAGTAAACACGGCAGAAAAACATTTTCCCAATGCAAATCTACATAAATTTGCATCCCAGAAATATATTTAGTTTTTACTTTGTATCAAAGTCATGGAAACACATTTTCATTGTTTATTTTATAAATAAAAATTTATTTACAACAGCAGTATTAGGTCTAAATTCCTAACATTTAATAAATACGTGCCAGAGTAGAAATTATTTTCTTAATAATATCAATAAACTAAATCTATTAAAAAACATAATATTAGATTGCAAACATTTGTTATCATCACAAAATAATATTAATAATACATACATATATACAAAGTTCTGTTTTCTGCACAGAAAACTATAAGTAGAATACTATAAGTAGAATACTCACAATCTAAGCGATAAATTCCTATTGTTAAGTTAGTACCTACTTAAATATATTTTTTAAATAAAACTATAACATTATAAACCGAAAACTTATAATAAATAACAATCTTAACAGCATATTCAATGCCGGATAACCGGGGCGCAATGGCGCAACTGCGCCCGGCCCCCGAGTCTCGAGGGCCCCGTGCATCGTGATAATGTATAATATTTTTAACAGGAAAATAAAAAAAGATCTACGAGAATAATTTTTTAATTTTTACTGCGCCCGGACTTAATGATCCTTAATCCGGCATTGAGCATATTTTATAGTATTTCTTGCCCGCGAAGATTATGTTACATTTGTATTTACATAGATGTCTAGGTAGAATTCTTAGACCTATGTAAATAATGCATAAGAATAACAAATGATTTCATTTATATGTATATACAAAAATGTTAAACTAACCGCATTTTTATAGACAAGTACCTCCTATATGATACTTACAACGCTGGATGTAATTAAAATATGGTACTTCTTCTTTGTCCCATAATGATTAGATCAAATGACAGTCATATTTATAAAAAAATAGACAAAAACGTAATTTTAGAAAAATATTGTAGGTATTGATTTAATTATTAAAATTTTTAATAAAAATAAGCTTTTGTATATGTTTTCAACTATTTCTTATATTTTAAATATTGACTTCATGACTAATTTTTTGCTAAAAACCTTATGCAATTATTACACTTTCCTAAAAGAAACATGTAAATCCCATGTCATGTCTGAAAAAACAGAAGTAAGCCAGATATACCTGAAGCATAGGTATACAATTTTTATAAGTATTAACTTTGGTAATTTTACAAATCTATGTAAGAAAAATTGCAAAAAAGAGGCGTGTACCATTCCATTAACACCAAGCAGGTACCTACTTTGGTAGAACACAAAATTTATCGTTTTAATATTAAATTTGTTTGTTACATATATATATACAACGTGTCCCACTTAGAATGCTCCCCCCCTCTATCTCCTTTATTAATTAACAAAAAATTTTGAAACTTGTCAATGTTAGTAAATCCGAGGTGGTGACTCGAAATTTAAATCCTACGTTCATTTTTCACTTCCGGTTGATGCCAGACCCACATAGTGCTATATGTGCGTATTTAAAAAATTAAGGGCTAATCGAATATTTGAAAATTGTATAGGATTCCCTATTTAAATAAGGAAGTTGGTATCACTTCCACGTAAGCTTTAAATTTCGAGCCACCACCTCGGATTTACTAATATTGCCAAGTTTCAAAATTTTTTGTTAAATAATAAAGGAGATAGAGGGGGGGGGGGCATTAAGTGGGACACGTTGTATATTTTTTTAAATTATTTATGACCTAACACATTTACATAAGTAGATGAATGTAGATCACATACATAAAACTTCGGTTTCAAAAAATACATCTAAAGTTTTAGACTTGGTTTCTATCTTCTGAGCAAATTTTGTTTTTCTACAAAGGCACCAGTCCGTTTCTCGTGGTTGGATTTCTAGCCATGTAAATATCCATATCGTGATCGGTCCAGTTGTCGGAATTATCACAATAATTGTTTAAGGTATGGGTAGATCCAGCAGTGCTGTAGCGGCTGCTGGGTCTATGGTGGTCCCGCGATCTGGATCTAGGTCGTGAACGTCTCGTAGACGATGCTGCCGATTGAACTGGTGGAGCATGATGTGGGGCCATTCTTGTCGACATTCTGTCGGATTGCATCGCCAAGGATTGTCGAGACTGGCGTAAATCTAATAAAAATAAAAATATTAAAATTTATATTATTTTGTGAGGAGTATTTATTATATAAGAGGACTTGTATCAAGTACTATAGGTTCTGGTATAACTATAACAACTTTTAACCAATCAATATTCAGGTAAAACGTAATAGCATGTACTTAGTATACATCGTCAAGGTTGTTGTTCCTCAGTATGTTATTGGTAATTAATTGTTGAAAAAATATTGCAAAGTATATTTCTTACCTTGTCTAGAAGCTAGAAGGTTGTTTGGAAAAACATTAGATGTCAAATATCTCCCTGAATGGTTCGAGAAACTATGTTGTGACTGCCCATCTGCTATGGACCTTGGTTTGTTTCCTTTTGTACCAAAATGAGCTCTCATCTCTTCCAATGATGGCGGCTGGTCCACTGTGTACATTCTAGGCCGTTGGCTGTGGGTGCTGTAAGCCGACACTTGATCCCAGTCCTAAAGAGACAAACTATGCATTTTGTTTCCCTCAAATATTGTGTTACGTTTGTATTTCATATATAAAAGTTGGTGTTCTTCAAGGGTCAACTTTTGGTCCTATAGAACTGTTTAAATTTGGTCTTATTCTTTTAATAATTAAAAAGCAACATTAAATTAATTTGTAATTTGAGTGATGAAAAACTGTTGTAGAATATATTAATTATTTTTATTTAATTGTCAATTAGTCAATAATGACTCCAAATAACTCTCATTTCACCGTAAGGAATGGTTACCTTACCTGAGTTTTTTTTCCGTAACATTTTCTGCTTAACGCATACTTTCAGTCGCAAAGCTATATGGAAATAAATAGGACATATAAATAAAAAAATTAATGATTCATTAAATGTATTTACTAAAAACTACGGTTATTAATACATTAATTTCAGAAATATTTTACAAGTAGGGAAATACGACTGCACTGTATCGTCAGGGTCAGAGTCTTTGGGCCTATATTCTGTCACCTTACCTTGCTGGTATTATACGCGTTAAGAGTAGCTAGTGATGACAACGGTTCTCCGGGACTAGACGGTAATCCGGTGCAACAATTAACTGGTAATCCAGCAATTGGTATGCCGTGTTTGATACCCAACTTTTGCTGATGTATTTCATGCAACTTTCTTGAACGTCTTCGCGAAGCTGCAATGAAAACGATCACTGCTACGACGATAGTGCCGCAAATAGCCGCGCTCGCGGCGATAGTGATTTTGTCCATGTTTGAAGAAGCTGAGGAGACGGTTCGAACTTCTCGACATTGGCCATAGGGGACGGTCTCTGGAGTTACGTTTATTTCTTCTAGAGATATCACGCAGACTATGATGCATTCCTGAAAAATAATGAATATATAAAAACACCGGCAAGAATAAATTTTTATGTTTTTTTTTTTTCAGTAAATTCATGCAGTTGCAGTATTAATAATTGTACATGTAATAAATATTTTTGCATTGATGAGGGGGTGTTTAAAGTTATCATTAATGAAGTAAGTATTTTATTGGTCATAAATACACAAAAGACAAAAGTGTTTTGACAAGTCAGAAAAACACAAATTAATAAATAGATACATTAATAAGTAAGTAATAAAGTAATTTAAATCGTAGTCATCAATAACTACAAATTATATATATATGTATATTTTGATTCAATAACGAAACAAAATCACAGATTTATAGAGGAAAAGTCAGATGACAAGAAATTATTTTTTTTTCCCTTTTGGGTTTGGATGTTCCGTCAGCCATTTTCCCTTGACTTGACAAGAAATCTTCAAAATCGTAAAATGCATTTTCCAAGAAAAATCGTTCAATTACGAATTTAAAACGTTTACAGTCAAGTGCCTTGAACTCTATTCGGTAACACATTACAGAACTTGATAGCATAATAGCCCGTTCCGTTTCTGGTCTTTATTAACCTCGAAAAATTTAAATGAAGATTACGTGTAGTTTTATTACATGTGGAATACGAGTGGAATATTTATTTAAATTTTCCTTTATATACATACAAAAGGCACTGTGTATGTACAGGGCAGTCAGTAAGTTAAAATTTCCCTACACTCCCTACACTCGTCTCTGTATGCCAATCCTGCAATACTTAATTCTTACTGCTTTCCTTTGCAATGAAAACACAGTTACGGCATGTGTGGAATGACCCCATATCAAAATAGGGTACGATAAGGTAGACTGAATCAACGCATAAAATGCCGTTAATACTGCATGTGGGCTGTGACACACAATTCACGAGATTACGTAATAAGAAAATGTTCCGTGATATTTTCTTGCAGCCCAATTCTGTGTGTTTGTCCCATGTCAATTTACAATCGTGACTTTACGCCCAAAAATTTAACACTATATGAGGAAAAACGAAATTTTGAGATACATTTTTTAAACTTAACTTCATCGATTCTGTTTTGTCACGATTAAGAATTAACTGGTTACTGACACCAGTTTTGAACTAAAGATAGAGATTTACAAGTTTTAGATATTAGGACTGCGGAATCATTATGGGTTTGAGCCAAAGTTGTGTCATCCGCAAAAAGGGGAAGTTTACTGAGTTACTACTAGTTGGTAGGTCGTTACCATAAATAAGAAAAAGTATTGGATCTAGGACAGAACCTTGTGGTACACCAAATTTAATGTAAATTGAATTTGAATCGGTATTAATGTAGTTATTAAATTGAGATGTATTGGTAAAATTTTAAGTTTTTTATTAACATATGAGACAGTCAAAAGCTTTGCTCAAGTATAAAAACTGCACATGTATAAATTCTTTGGCCTCAGGACCTTTATTTATTATATTAGATAAAGCATTTATAGGTAAGGTTGTGGACATTTTCGACCTAAAGACATATTGATTATTGTTAAAAATTTTTTAATTTTCAAAATAGTTGTTAATTTGAATTTTTAGTGCTACCTCAAAATTTTTTACAAATGTAGGCACTATGGAAATGGGTCTGTAGTTTGCAGGGTCGTCAGCAGAATCTTTTTTAAACAACTGCACAATTTCTGACAATTTAAAAATCTTTGGTAAAACATTACCACTAATACACCGATTGATGAGTTTAGTAAGTAGAATAAGAATATTATACTTTATACAATTCAATACTTTTTACGTTAACATCTTTACTTTTAGTCTGTTTCAAATTTTCAATGATATTAAGTATTTGATAGATAGGATTCGTGGGGTCAAATATAAATAAATAAGAAACTACGCTACGCTGACGAGGAGCAATAACTCCGAAACACGTGTTCGTAGCTGCACCAGTTTAATCTTTTGGAGTATATGGCACGATTTAGTTTCTTATTTATTAAGTATTTGATTGTAAGATAATTGAGAATAATTAAATTCCTCGTCTGAATGGATGCTAGTAGAGTTATATTCAGAATTATTTTTGTATGGTGGTAAGTGTTAATTAAGTTTTGTGCTATATTGCCAAAGAAATTTTTAAAATCGTCAGGGGATATAATTTCCAAAACCTTTTCTGACTTTTATTTGTGTTAATCAAATTCCACATTGCT
Organism: Rhagium mordax; assembly: GCA_963680705.1. Taxonomy (NCBI): domain Eukaryota; kingdom Metazoa; phylum Arthropoda; class Insecta; order Coleoptera; family Cerambycidae; genus Rhagium; species Rhagium mordax. The sequence continues at coordinate 28,987,884 of OY796658.1, read as the reverse complement.
TTTTGTTTGTTCTTATTCGAATGGATGTACTTATTGTTTACCGTTCTCGTCTTTATTAACCCTATTCACGATGTTTTAGGTTAATTAAATCTTTTAAATCACTAGTCGGATTAGTTTTATAAATGTTAAGTAAATGTAACGTGTCTCTCATTTGTCGAAGATTATCAGTGAACCACCTTAAATTTTGCTTCTTGTCATTAGTAAAAAATTTTAGACTTTATAGGAAAAGATATTTCTAAACCAAAAATAATTTAATTTAAAAAGATTTAAGATTTTTCATCAATATTTAAGGACAAATCATCAATAAAACCCCAATAAACTTGCTGTAAATATGTATTTAAATTAAATAAGCCAGCATCAGTAATAGGTCTGTAGTAAATTTTTTTAGACTCTTGAGGAGGGCTGCAATTTTCTACTGTCAATTTTATACCAATATGATCAGACAATTTCGGATCGATTGTATTTGATATAGAGATATATCTAGAAAAATTTTCAAAAATATCAAGGCGAGTTACAGTATCATTACACGCAATAAAACCAAAAGAAGTAAATAAATTGATAAGAGAATGTGTATATTTGTCTGGGTTATGAAATTGGACATTAAAATTACCAGAAAATATTGCTTTTTTATTTCCTTTTGTAATAATATCCAAGGCGCATGAAAGCGTGTGCAAGAAAATATCAAAATCTCCTAATGTAGTTACCTACTATAATAAAATTATCACAGACAACAGCAGCGCTTTTCACAGTGCAATTCGACAGAGAGTTTGTTAAGCTGTGGGAGAGAACAATTTGTTTCCACAAAAAATAGCAACCCCATCTTTAATATGCACTATTGACCAAATGTTTATAGATAATTTTCGTTTTGTTTTTAGCCCCTCTACATGCTCTAAGAGTTTGGCCGCATAATCTTGGAACACCCTGTATAAGTAAAAATATTAGAAAACAATTTCTTGTTCCAAATTGTGTTTCAACCTTTTCAATATGTGTAGGGTTTTTGTAAACACCTTGCATTTATCTTTAAAAACTAAAAACAGCAGTCTGCAATGAGTTAAGAACTAAATGATAACATGTCTAATTTAAAAATGTCATGTTCTATAAAATCAGCTAACTGTGCCTCAGTTGTGAAGAAACGAATTTCTTTATAATTTATTTTCCCACTTGTCAATCGACGTTAATCTATTTTTTTTTGCATATGTATAAATATGTCATTCTATTTTTAAGTGTGTCAGAGTCAATCTGTAGCGATGCTCATTCATTAATAAAAAAAGTGAAAATTAACATATTTGAGCATGCAAGATCGATGTTTATACAAGCGAAACTCCTGCCGTCTCTAAAGAAAAAAAGTGAAGAACTCTGCCGTATGTAAATAAATATAGATTCTGAACTAATGTAGACAGTGATCGAGGTTGACAGGTAAATATAATAATATACCAACGATGTGAAATAGCTTCATGTAGGTACTTGTTAATATAAAATTCGAATTTACATTCACCACGTCACATCGCTATTTTATATCACGTGCAATTAAAGAATTTAGTCTGTGGTGTACTAGATTCTGAGTGACCTTTCAGTTTTATAGGTCTTCTAAAACAACTATCGGTTTATTGTGGTTATTGATTGTATACGTTATAAGTATTCATTTGTGCAGTTTTATGAGACGCCAGCACGGGAAATAAATGGGAATGCACCACATGTGGAAGATAAAATCGCACTAAATTGTAATTGTAATCAGACAAACTTTCAGTGCATTTTAGCGAAACAGTGGCGTAGTTATAGCGGTCATGTGGCACTTTATACTCTAGAAATAAATTGCCCAGGGGCGTCCGTTTCCGAGATATTTTCAGTTACATGTCGCAGCACTAGTCATGTGATTTAAGTATGTTGTATTTTACTGTCTGGGGACAAGTTAAAGAGGTCTACGCAGCCCCGGTAGATACTGTAGATGAGTTAAGACTCAGGGTACAAAATATTTATGAACAATTACCAAATCAACCAGATTTGCGCAGAAAAATTTTTTCTTTAGAAAAGCGTTTGCGCGAGTGTATACGTGTCAATGGAAGACACTTTGAAAAGTTATTGTATTAGTTTTAATTTTAATTAATTTGTTTTTAATTAATAAAACTTGTTCCTTGATAATTCTCATTTTTATTTGCAACTTAGTATTTCACATAACTAGTGATGCTGCGACATATAACTGAAAATATCTCGGAAACGGACGCCCCTGGGCAAATTAAATAAGTATACCTTTTTTGTAGTGTTTGAGTCAATAATTCTAAAAATAAAAATAAAAATAGAAAAAACCTAACTGCGATTTATTTCTAGAGTATAAAGTGCCACATGACTTCTATTACTACGTCACTGGATTGTTAGAATGCACTGAAAGTTTGTCTGATTTTTCCTTTCCTAAGTTATTGTTATGCATAAAAAATGAATTCCGTTGGTTTACTCTGTTAAAAGATAAAAGATAAAAAAATAAAGTAAAAGAGTGATTTGCTAGTCGACCATTTAACACCCTGTATCTTGTTAAGGAAGCATTTTCGGAAAAAAAATTATTTAGGTTTTCGTATTAATTCGACTTTGCCTACACGCCGTTTAATTTATGGTACTCAATTTAGAATCACCTTGTATAATATGCTATGAGTCTGCATCTATCTTAATGAATATACAGGGAGCGCCACATAGTCACAATTTTTTAAACGGAACACCCTGAATATTTCTAGATATTTGGATAGCCCTTTTCACCCCCTTTATAAATATTTATTATTGTTATATATTTCATCCTCAAATAACTGAGGTATTCAAGTAAATACACCTAAATGCAAGGAAAACAAGTTCACATTTTAAACAATTTTTTAATAAAAATAACAACATACAAAATAAATAAAAATTATAACATGTTTTAAAAAATTCTACCATTATTTTCTAAACAAAAGTTTAATTTTTTTATGTAATTTTGTGTAAAAAAATTTTGTCTAAAAAAATTATTTAGTTGTATCCCAAACTTTTAAGAATATTATTTATTTGAATAAAAAGTTATTTGAAGATGAAATATATAAAAATTATATATATTTATAAAGGGGATGAAAAGGGCTATCTAAATATCTAAAAATATACAGGGAGTTTCGTTTAAAAAAATATGACTATGTGGCGCTTCCTGTATATTCATTAAGATAGCTGCAGACTCATAACATATACAAAAACTTGGTAAAATATGCTACAGATCCATTTTTTTTTCTAGTTATATTTTTAAGTAAAATAAAAGGGTTTAAAAAGTAGAATTTTCAAACTATCACCCTGTACATAAATAACATGCCAATCCTCCCTGCTGATGCGTTTGATAATTGCCTATTTTAATTTAGATATTTTAGTGACATATGTAAGATTTATTTACAGAATTCATTGAGTGACCATGACCAATGTTAAAATCACCACATAAAATTATTTTTGACTCAGTCTTCAGACAAGTGCAACTCAAAATTCAATGTAGATCTTTTAAAAATATATTTAAATAATTTTCATCTGGTTATCGATACAATGTTACAATATTTAAGGTTTCCTCATTTAATTTGATTTCAATACCAACAATTTCTAATATTTCTTCCTCACAATATGACTTAATAAAATTAATTAATATAGGAGGGGTTGTCGCAATCATTAATTCACGTTTTTGTGAAAAATATCTTTACTGTTACGGCCATTATCTCGGAAAGAAGAGAAACTAGTTATTACTAAATACTGTAGTGAAAAAAAAGCTTTACTTTTTTATTTCCTGCAGAAAACGAACAGATGACCCCAATAAGATAACTATCAGTTAATAAATTTGTGTGTAATCAAAAAATGCGATGACTAACTTTTTTAATTACCATCTAATTATGAACTATTCATAACTTTTTCTTTCAATTCGCCAAATATGTCAATTTCCAGTTCCTTGATATGGTGACCGGGTAGGCTGTTATGTTCTCATATTTCACTTCAGGAATGCGATGACTTTATTCTATATATAAAAAAACGTTTCTGATCTGAATGTTTAATAATCTAACTGAACTCACTCACGGCATAATATGAATACATATAATGGCAATGAAATCTAGTGCATAACATTCATTCGAATTTAACCTTAACACCTTCTTATCGTTGGTAGTTCGCTTTCACGGAAGTTTCATATAAACAGGTGTATCATATATAAATTTACACACGCTGATTACTAAATTATTATGTGCATTTAAAGTAGTATAACGATAAGAGAAGCAAGATATTGTATCTTAGTTAAAGAAGGATAAGTGATAATAAGTGATAAATAATAATAAATATCAATAATTAGAAATAAAACGTAGTACTAATTTATAAATCAAATAAAAATCGATTGAAAAAATTCACTTTCTCTTAAATATTCTTTACTTGTACTCTATTCAGCTCTTCAAGATCAGAATTCATGGTACTGTACCTTCCCATTTTCTCAACCCATATGTGTGTCCATCGTGAGGTTCAATAACAAAGGAAATAGGACAAGAGCCAACAACGCCCAATGAGTCCAAGTGAAAATTATGTTTCATTTAAAAATTGTTGGACAAATCATCCTGTCTATAAAATGGTTGATATTTATATTTAGCATATTTTATAAATAATGAACAGTCAGATACCTTCTTCATTGAAAAAATATGTCTCTTCTCAATATTATGTTTGATATGGTTTTAAAGATAATGGAAATAGCTTACCTGAGATGGAACATTCTTTATTTTAAATTCCCTCTCACTAGCCTCCAAAGGTGGCCCCTGCTTGAAACTCTTGTCTCCAAATAGTCTGTATACTACTCTAAATCCGAGTATATTTGCAGTCTCTGATCCCCACTGGATTATAACTGAACTGTCCTGCCTAAAAGCGTTTTTGACGATAACCTCTTTGCTTTCATCAGTTTTCCCTCTTGGAGGATATCCTAGTACCATGGATGGCCTCTGGTTGTTTTTCCAAGCAGGCGCCGATGATTTAGGCTTAGATTTTGCTGTTGTTGGAGACCCTACTTTTGCAGTAGTAGATGATGTTGTGGAAGTTGCGATTGTTGATGTTTTAGATACCGGTTGTTTCGTTGTAGTTGTCGTTGTTGTCGTCGTCGTCGTCGTAGATGAACTAGATGGTATAGCAACTGCAGGATTGGCAGCTACCAAGTCATCCAAATCTGCACTTACTACTGTAGCAACTCCTACTGCTTCATTTTTTGGTACCACCACAACTGTTTCCCTGTCGTCGGGATTGAGAGTAGTTGTAGTCGTTACTGTGTCTTTTTGCGTACATGATAACTCTTCAGGTTGAATGCTGTAAAATCCACGGTCTCTAAATCTGGATGGGCTTCCGCAAAATTGGGGGTTTCTTTCTCGACTGGTGACTTGCAAATCACCGTTACGTATCCAGTTGATGACCCAAGCCAAACGACAATCGCAGTGCAAGAACCTACCGCCGAGACTCAGACCTCTTAGTGTGTTGTTTAAGTGGGATAAAGCTTCGTATGGTATTGTCGTTAGTGGATTTCCATCAAGAGCTAACAGTGTAATGGATGGATTTCCTTTAAATGCTTCTACAGGAAGTTCCGTTAAAAGATTAAAACCAATATCTAACACCCTAAGTTCTGATAAAGTGTTCAGAGCAGCAGTTGGAAAATCTGGTAGCAAATTGTTCAACAAACTAAGCGAACTCAAACTTTTTTTAACTCCATGGAACGCGTCTTGTCGTAATGTTTGTATTAAATTTCTTTCCAGATTTAAAGCGGTAAGGGAAACGAGTCCATCGAATGTTTCTATTCCATTTGGGCCGGGAAGTTCTCGTAAACTGTTTTGAGACATGTCCAGAAAAGCTAAGGTTTTCATTCCTTGAATTGCCTTTGGTATTTCCTTTTGTCTTGTTCCCTTGAGGTTTAAATTTTTAAGACAACCTTCTAAGCCTCTGAGCGCTTCATCGTCAAGTGTTATATTGTTATCTGAAAGCTTTAGCGTTGCCAGTTTGTGAAGAGTTTCAAAAGATCCTGCTGGCACAGCATTAATCCTGTTGTGCGAGAGATCCAACAGAGACAAAGTTCTTAACCTTCTCAAACTATCCACAGGCACATCACTTAGGTCGTTGTCTTGTAAATTCAAGTTTTTTAAATACTGTTCTTGACCCTTAAACGTCTCACTGGACACTTTTTTAATTTTACAACCCGAAAGTTGAATGTTTTGCACCTTTAAATTTGTTAAGATATTGTCTTTGAGTTCACCTACTGTCGAATTATTCACATAAAGTAAGTCTAACGGAGTGGCGGTGGCGTACTTATTTAAAGCTGCCAATAATTTTGACCAGTCCACCATGTCACACTGCACTGAAAGTTCGTGACCTAGGTTGTAGGAGCACAGACATGCTGATTGCAGCTCTGGTACTTCTCGCTGCCATGGACATTGTGCTGATGTCAAAGTGAACAGCGCCGCTGACACCAATACGCTAGATATGAAGCGTTTCTTCATGACCTGAAAAATATATTGCAGCTTTAATAAAAATTTCTAATAATTTGCAAATAGTCAATTCAAAATATATTTTCACTTTTTAGGCCTTACCCTTACTCGTTGGGTATTATATCTTATTTAATATAATTATCTTTTGATAATTTATTGAGATCAACGACCAATATAACCGCAAATATAACTTAAGTCATATGGTGTTACATATATTTATAACATTATTTATAAGTTTTTACAGTAGCGGTAAGTGTATTTTATGTAGCTACTAACGGTATCACTCTAGTCAGAAATCATAAATTGATGCGTGACTGAATTCGTATCTGCAATGTATTACCTTCTATATGCATTAGGTTCAATTATATTTATTTACAACTGTGTTCAATTAGAAGCAAAAGTTCATTTACCTTCTACCGAGTAGCACAAATGCTGGTAGTGTGAACACCACAAAGATTATCTAAATAATTTGCAAAAGTAGAAAATCCCGGTTCAGGATGTTGGTGTCAATGATTCACTCATATATTAAAAAAATCAAAAATGTTGATTTTGAACATTATCAAAAAAAAAATAATAATAATAAAATTCACTTTGATTGCGATCAACAAACTGAGGGGTAAAACTTTTGAAAAATCAGACGTTATCATTGGACCATTAATATGTGCCAACATTTTATTTTTTAAATTTATAAATTTCGCTTTATTATATCTAAGGAAGCGTACTCAATAATACATAAATATTGAGATGTTTTGACTCTAAAGCTTTCGCAGATCTGATGATTTATAGAAGAGATTCCGGGGTCTCTTCCGAGTCAAAATGGAAGTATTAGAATGTTTAGGCAATGCATGTGATTCTCCTTCTAAAAGTGCAGTATTGTGATGTGAAAATATCGTAAACGAACAACCCATGAACTCTGTCAGTCAGTAAAAATAATAATTATGAAAATGGTTGTTTTTTCTTTAGCTAAATTTTTTTAATTTATGTGCGCATGAGATATATTTATCAATAGTGATAAATTACTTTGATTTTCTATGCCAAAATTAATTACCAACCATAGGTACCAGTGACATGACATAGTAGCTATTGTGTTTCCCAATTAATTGTGATTTAGTGTGGTGGTTTAGTTTATACCAATTAACATCTTTTTAAAATAATTGAGCATTTAAAAGGCGTTTAATATTGCAAAGAAAACGAGTGTACAGAAAGGCTACAAAATTGTACACTACTTTTAAATGCTCAATTATTTAAAAAAGTTGTTAATTGGTATAAACTAAACCTCAGTCACAATGATTGGGAAAACACAATAGTCATGGAAGTTTCAAATAGTTTTGTTAGTTGGTCTTACAGAAGTTAATTCTCAAATGTCAAAGTGATGCCAAAATTTGATATATTTTGATTATTACCATTTAGAATTTCAAAAACGCATATTTTCATAAAAAAAAATTTATTCTACATATATTAAACAATACAAAAATCGCTTATTATTATTTTAGTAGTGTTCAAAATAAGAGCGCAATACTTCTAGAACCCATAAGTAGGATGGACAGAAGGCGACAAGAATCCATTATATTCTTGAAGAAAATAATCACGTATACCTGATTCCTGTGCTAACATCCGCACTTAATACAAAATCTATGAAACTTGCATGTTTAGATGCACATTATGATATTTATTTATTTTGTATTCAGGAAATATATTCTGTGTCATCCGGGATGTGTACAGTTCGGATCAAAATAATGCTACAAATTAAAAAAAAAACATTATTACACTCTGGGTATTCTCGAAAATGACATTTTATCTATAATTAAAGCACAATAAAAGTGAAAAATTATTATTGAAAAATATATAGTTAAACGACTTTAAAGACTATTAAGATAAAATATAGTAAGTGTAGTTTGTGTCTACTATTCTATTTTCAAGAAACGTAGTGGGTGTTCTGAAACTATGCCCAATTTGTAGTATTGTAGTAGTAGAAATTTAGCAAATAAATAGGGTTAGTTTTTTCCAACGAGTTGCTTAGAACCTTAAATTGCAAACATTTTCCAACGATTATTAATATAATGATTTTGATTTACCATCAGTAGTAAATAAAGGTCGATTGTAGTTTCTGTTTATATAGACAAGGGACGAACTGTTTTATATTCTGAAGGATGATATTTCAACTACATAACCCTTGTCTAAAGTTCTAAAGCTCATGCGTATACACTACAGTCATATATGTATAAACTGCTAGAAGGTGCGACGAGGTCGCTGTGTTTCTCTGGTGGGCACCCATCCAGGTACTAACCACGACTCTTATTACTTCACCTTTCTTATCGAATACAATTGCAGCCAAGACTCGCCCCTTGTTAAAATTTTTTTAAACATTCAATTAGTAGGTGAAATTTTAGCTTCGATTTTTTCAGTAATAATTTTACATTAGCAGGATCGACAGCTTCAACATGGTTTGATCTCTTAGAATACCATCATCAATATCATTTATTTTAAGCCGTGTATGCCTCTTTAGCATACTTTACTATAAACCATGTTTAAATACGTTTCATTAGCTATTAAAATCCGGCCTACTTAAAGATTTCAAACATTTTATTTCAATCAAGAAAAAAATACAATTATTTTCCTCCTATTAATGGTCGTAGAAAAATAGTGTATGCAACTCACGTTAAAAATACTAAAATATGTAATTATTCCAAATGATTGTGTAATCGCCTCCATTGACAAAGTTTTTCCAAAGCGTTAACAAAGGCAAACGTATTCTACGTTTTAACTGATCTCTTTCCCAAGACCAACGTTCTGATTTGACCGACCCGACCGTACACACATAAACATTTCTTTTTCAATATGTAAATTCTGTGGTTAAAATGTGCTTGCCCTAGATTAGTTTAATATTTTCTTACGAATTTTCTCCTTTCCCATGGGTATTATTAAGTAAAAACAACAGAACACAATACGTATGCAGTCTATTTGTTATTCTCATGTGTTTACATGAGAAAACAAAATTATAGTATTATAGTTTTGTCAAGTAGTTTGTTTGCATAATAATTTAGCGCCCGCATTCTGTCGAAATTGCGACAGTTTCGAAACCATAATATTCGTTTGCCTATTCTAATTTCCTAACAAGCTTTAAATACCCGGTAATATCCCATTTATAATTTTGAAATAACTGTTCCCATAATTGTGTGTTTTTTCTCACTGGTATTATGTCAGAAGTCTTGATTAAATCATAGCAGTGATCTAATAGAGAAATTTTATAGATGTCCACTATTTTAAATTGATTTTAAATAATTGAATTAATGAAGAGTCGTAAACTGGTTTGTGTGGTCAGTTTTTTGCCATCCTCTCTGATGATATAAATTTCAGTAGATTCCAACCGATTTATTACTCTGCACAATAAAAAATGAAGTGAATCAGAAGTGAAGATAATTGTTATATAAAACAAAACCTCAATATTTTATTTATACTATTTGGCTTACTATGTAACAGGTACAATCAAATTTGTAACAATATTTTTTTAACATTTTCCAGACAATCTAAAAAGTATCTGAATTTTTTCAAAAAACACCTTTACGCCTAGGTATATTGTAATCTAAAGCAAAAATATTTTGACAAGAAATACCATGATAAATAGGATTTATAGGAAACAACTACTGGACGGGCAAAGGCCCCTACTCCCATTGAATTATACCTATAAATCCAAATTGGTAGCCAAATTTGTTATTTGTCTTTTCTCCACCAGACACAGACCGGTTTCGAACTCTTTATGTTCTCATCAGTGTGCCACAGGTAGCTGAAAAGACAAATAACAAAGGCAAACCAAACTGGTCTATGGCAGACCCAGCACAAGTAAGTAGTGAGGGATAAGTGCATCCCTCTGGTGGTCAATTGCTACTACCAGTCGAGACATCGAAGATGTCTCTGTGACCGATAGCGGCTTGCCAAGCAAGCACCAAGAGCGGCGACCTCTAGCCCTGATGGACTAAAACGTGCATGATAAATAGGATTTATAGGAAACAACTACTGGATGGGCAAAGGCCCCTACTCCCATTGAATTATACCTATAAATCCAAATTGGTAAGAAATACCACACAATCATTAACATGGCAAGAGACATCTGTTGTTGACAAGAATTAATAAAACACGATGATTATTGAGCATCTTTTACATTTGGCAACTTTGAGGATGTAACTTCTGGAGGCAAGGCAATTTAGAACCATTAACACTGCATTAATTTTGATATTTCTGTTACTGCGTTGAAATAGGTAGGTACCCATTCGACTTTATGTGGACTGCTATTATTTGAGACTATAGATTTGGCACATGGTTACACGAAAGCACGAATTCAGTACCCTGTACTCTTCTTTCCAGCAATTGATAATTTTTTTCTTCGTATGTCTCATACAGATCCATTTTCAAACCTACACTACGAATAAGAGGAGCAACAACTATAAAAAATGCAGTTCTAGTTGTACGATGTTCTTAGACGAATATGACACTAATTCCTGTTTTTGTTCCAGTCTGTATTTTCCATCTCTTGTGGATTAGATTTTTTAGGTTTTTAAAATTATCATAAAATGCCGATTTCAATAACTAGAAAGACTCCAATTCTGCTTGAATTAAACTTTAAATCTTTATTTGTTATTTTGAAATAAGTTGAAATCAATAATCGTAATTGTGATTTTAAATATTGTCACAGCATTTAAAATGAGTTAATGGCATTATAGTATACGTTCTTAGATAAATATATTGCTGCAAAAGTGCTCTATTTAAATAGCGGTTTACGGTCCCGTCTTCAAAAGTGAAACTTTTCTTTTAAAACCGAGCTGTACTTCATATTTAACTACTGAAAACCCGCCTAATGACAATTTCATATTAAGGAAGATATTCCTCTTACTCCATATTTTTTCATTATCTAAATAATCCCTCTTCCCAGATAATCCGATAAAAATGTAAGTTAAAAAAAAATCCAAACAGGATGATTTTTTCAGGGTTGCTTGGGGTCTGCCTCCTGAGTATCCAACCAAAAGATCACACTCGAACTTCTGGTACTATTTGCGCTATAGGGGTGGTTTCCTAAACATTTTTTTAAAGTAAAATAAAAAAACTTAATAAAAGTTGTAGAGGATTAAATTCTGAACAACTTTTCTTTATAAAATTTTTTGGAAAAACTTGTTTACAAAACCACCCCTGCAGCGTGCGCAATTTTTGTCATATAATACGCTGTAACTCGTTAAGCATTAGAGATACAAAAGGAAAAGTTGTTCAGAATTTGATCCTCTACAACTTTTATTAAGGTCATTTTGCTCTAAATTAATGTTTGGAAACCACCCCTATAGCTCAAATCATACCAGGAGTTCGAGTGTGATCTTTTGGATGAATACTCAGGAGGCAGTCCCCAAGCAAGAAATCATCCTGTTTGGATTTTTTTTGCGGCCCCTATAAGCCGAGCACAACTTTATTGGATTATAAGAATACATAGATGAATGTAATGTAAAACTGTAGATTAACTCTAACTTATTCCTTTTTGGATTTATTACATTTTCTGTTTTCGTGTGACCATGAAAGAAGAAACATTGAAAGTGAAATATGTAAAATATGCTATAAACTACAATGAAGATGGCACATGTATGTGGGTACTCCTACAACAGTAATGTCAATGACATGGCGTAACCTATGAGGATGACCTATTGGGTGTGTATAACTACATTGCACAATTTATCGCTCGGAACCTGCATGCAAATTCAATTCGCAATGCTTTATTGTCTTGGTATGATGAGCTCAAGAAGTTACAGTTAATTAAAGAATTACAATTAAACAGACAAAAAAAGTAATTATTAGTTACGTCTACATTTTCTTTGTGATGTTACACGGTTTTGTTGAATTTTATAAAATAAAGGTATACGAGTTTGGCGTAAAGACCATTGCAAACCATATTATTTACGAGTCCATATAAAAATTGAAACTTGGAGAAAAACTGAAGTTTTATTAGTGGCTTTTGCATACCTACTTTCAAATTGAATAGGGAATTTTTGTAAAGATTATTATTGACCTATGGGGCTGTGTTTACCAGAACTTGTAAAATGTAAATCCGTAATTTGCATGTATAGGCTCAGAAAAACATTCATAAAGTCGGCGTCTTTTGTTCTAGAATGAGTTCAGTGTAAAGTGTGTGATTTGCTTTCGTATTGATAGCGTTGTAGTCTTCATTTCCTTCCACCTCGATGAAACTCATAGTTATTCCTCGAATTTCAAAACAATAATTGAATGTAATTGATGTATCAGTTTGGCCTTGAAGTGAGATCTGGTAAGTGGATACAACTGGACGAGTTGCCCCTGTATATATAAGAAATAGTGGCAGATGAAATTTATTTGGAAGGTGAGAGGTGTAGCGACTTTGTCAGCCAGATCGCCTGGTCACATTAGAGATGGAATAAATTTAAAAACAGTAAAACTTTAAAAACCAAATCAAAACATTATTAGACAGACATAACCAACAGTAGACCCTGAAAAATATGAAGAAAAGTAGTTTTGGTCAGTACATTTTTATGGCGAACATCCTACACCTCTAACCGATTCTAATAATAATAATAATAATAAAGCCTCTTTATTATATAGAACTTTTAAAAAACTGAACAACTAATTGAAAAAGAATAAATTGACGCAGTCTCACCCAAAATGGGCGTCATTAAACTTAACTTCTGATGGGAATAGATGACATGATAACTAAAGTGAAAATTATAGTAATTTGCTGAACATTCACCTCTCAAGTTTCAAAAAAACTTGTGATCCGAAAATAATTCGATTGTTTTGAAGAATTCAAATCGATTTTCAAGGTTCACGGTTAATAATATAGGGAATGTACAACTTATTGGAAGGGGAACAAAAAAATGCAATTTGATGCTTGCCAAGTTTATTATTGTGCAAAAATAGTCAATAAATATAGAACAGTGCCGCAGAGGGAGCGACAAGTTTGTTTAAATCCCAAAATTACATGTTTCCGGTTTTGGAAATATTCATTATTCGCTTGTGTGTGTCAGTTTTTACATAAGGAAGTGCATTGCTGCTTTGCACCAGATTTTTTTATATCCGGAATCAAGTGCGCTTATTAACCATTCATTAATAGAAAATTGTTTGTAAAATGCATCAATTAAATGTAAATACAATAGAATTTATGTACCTAATAGATAGGCAACATAATGTATAATAATTTATTATTTTCTTTGTGAACACTTACCAATATTTTAAATACACCGAACAGCATTAATATCCATTATCCGGCTCAATGGCCATCACTATGTGGTTTAGGCGGTCATGCACTTATTCGTATGTCGTTAATACTTCTTGGGGTCAACCGACGACGACGATGACGAACTGGCTTATCGGTATTCGTACCTAGAGGCTCTAGGTGAGGAAGCACATCTGTTGATCGGTTGCGATCGGGCGGCCTACGGAAAAAAGACAGTCAATGATAGTATTCAGAGCTTTCCTTTTGTTGTGTTCAGGAAGCTTAAAATTTGATTTGAAATGGTGTTGCGGAATAATTTACGATAAAAGTGTATTAATTTGGGTCAGTGAATTAGTTACAATTTTTTTTTCGAAAGATGTAATTGATAGTAAAAAACTGAATGAATGGATTATGAATATTATAATGAATTTTTACTAGACGTTTTTCTATTGGTGAATATTTTGTTTCGGTTACTTGAACACCTCCGTACTTCATCACTTTGGAAAAAGAGACAAACAGGATTATATGATCAACGTATTTCCCACATTACTACATTAAAATATAGAAAATTGATCTTTTTGATTTCATTTTTGCTTTTACTTCATTTGTCTTTAAAATTATATACAATGTAAGATCCTTAGTCGGCAATTGGATAGTATTAAAAAGAAAACCTCAAATTTTCATAAGTCGACACCACATGGAAGAGGAATAGAAGCTCATCTCTTTCTTATTTTGTGGTCCTAAACGATCCTGCTCAAATTCCAATGGTTTCTTGATTATTTAACAATTGAAAGATCATGAAATTTCTCCCAAATTGGCGTTGACTACATATAGCCCAAAGGAGTACAGCAAATCAAATTTAATGACAGACATCTTGTTCTTCCACGAAGATTCACAGGACTAAATCTTTCAGAGACGTTGTCTGTACTTGCCACGGAAAGAGTGCTTTATATGTGTGCGAGCGAGGACTCTCCGCATCGCCTTCCCTTGGCGTGTATAAATTCCATATGTGCATTATTTACGTAATTTATGTAGACAGTTTAATAATTTTTTCAGGTCTTAGACAAATTGATGACGGTTTTGGGAAAGAGTTAGTCATAACTCTGCAATAAATCTTTGACTTGACTAGAGTGTAAAAAATTGTTTAGTTTTTTCAATTATGTAAGCAAAAAACATTTAAATTAATTACCTATATTTAAATCAACAAGTAATTATACGCTCCTATTGCCATTTTATGTATCTTTCATAATAGGTTACACAAATTGCTAAAAAAACGTTTCAAAGACGTTGAGTAAAACGTGACCGTTTTAATAATAATTCCGAATTAAACCCATTGCTATTTCTATAATCGAAGTTATAGACGTGTACAATTTTGTATCCTGTTAGAACATAGAAAAATCATTATTAATTTGGTAACAATTTGGTAATTAAACTAAAAGTAAAATCCTTCAGATAGGGAACACCCATCACGATTTTTTTAGCCAGACAGAATAAAACAAATCGCATTATGTAGCTGTTATTCACATTTAACTCTTTAATTGCGTAATTTTATAGCAACAAATAAATATTCATAGATTATTCGGACATAAAATGGCACAGTTTCAGCATAGGCCAAGGAGTGTCGGTCGAATTATTATTAAAAATATAATTTAAATGCCTGCGCTACTTCAACAATTTTAGATTTTTTATTCAGACGCCTGGGGTTTTCAGTTGTTATTCTTTCGATTTGCATGTTATGGGAAAGTAGGTGTTGATTTAAAATCGTTAATATAAACATTGAAATTGTTTTTGTAAGTGGACGTTATGATTGATTTAGATATAACGTGGAGAGAGTCCAAGATAGACAATAAGTCTATATCTCTGGCAATACTCCACCGTATTAAACACATTTTCACTATACTTTTGAATGTGTACGCGACAACTTAACAAGAGCGTTTGTGAATCGACAGATCTTCATAGTTCCTAGTCAGGCGACATTAAACGCAATAACTTCTAATAGGTATGAAGATGCTGTGAAAAGCCCAGAGGAGAACAGAGGAAAATTACTCTGGATGCTAGAACATACTGGAGGATACCAGGCATTGGAAAAGTTGATTTGCAATACAAAGACCAGCTAATATCTCAAAACCCGTACTGGATATTTTCAAAAGCACAGTAAGAGGATTCATCAAAGACAGGGTCAAAAGTAAACATAAACGGATGGGATGTTTCTCTGGAAACCAAAATGAGAAGACTCTAATGTACCATGCCATAAATGAATGATCTGTGACACAGAACATGCTCTAGTTAAGGATAATAATATGGCTCCTGAAAGGGCATTTTTCTATTAAAAAACATATACACCCAATAAGGGAAACCGATGGACTACAGATTATGTGAAAGGGAATCAGAAACGGTGGATATATATATTTGTGCGTAGTGACTCGCAGGGGATAAAACATATACAGGCAATTATTAATGGAACCGGAGACTATAAAAATATATCCAGTCACGGATTATAACACTTGGTCAGAGAAACTAAGATGAAGTACATTAAGTGAGTTTCTACAGACGAGCCTTAGGAAGGAAAAAATTTATATGCACGGTATTTGAAAAAAAAACAAACTATTATTGGTGTTCGATTTGGATGACGTATGTCTATGAGACTCTAAGCTTATTGAATCCAAAAAACTGTTTTTAAAAAAAGTAAAGTGTGCCTCGATCAAGATGGTTTGTTTATTGCAGCTGAGCAATATCTTTCAATAAATAAGAGGGAGGTAATGATAGGAGTGAATTAACTATCCACTTAAGGAAAACCATACTGAGTGTATAGAAACTAGTTAAAATATCTCTGGGAGTTTGTCCGTCTCTGTTGTATTAACATGAAAACCTTTTGAAAAATTGAAAAGTGAAATTTATTAAAACGTCCCCAGTTGAAAAAACTTATTTAATTTAAAAACTATCCTTTATTAGAGAAAATTTAATTCAAATGCTTTTAAGAATATTTTATTGCCGTGTATAAATACTTCTATTTAGTCATAAGTTTCATGATTAAGCGACATTTTCATTTTATAATTCCATCTTTTTACTCTATCTGGGACAAATCTGCACTACATTTTATCGTACATGATTTTTTTAAATAATATTTAATATGTAGCAAATGCGTATTTGCTGTTCATATAATAAATTATTAAACCTAATGCAATTGGTATATACTTACATTACAATTGCAAATAATAATGAATACCAACCCACTATTAGTTTCATTAAATGTCAACCTATTACAAAATAAGGTGTATATCTGTCATCTACAAATAACTCTGAGCATTTTCTTGTTCCTTTATATTGAAAAAGCAAATGAAAACGTGACTGAGTAAGGTCAAGGTGTACGGCCGTGTGTTTTATTTTATGTAAAAGGATCGCTGTGGAAGCAAAAATCATACAACCCGTACCCAGCATGACACGAAGTTTGCCTTGAAGGCGTCTCGGTTAGTCTATTTGATGCACAGTTAGTTTGAAATGTTGATGTAACGCATTCACATGTGTTTTTTACCTACGTAACTCCCACTCACTTTTAGACGAAAATTAATTAGTGTTTGAAAAATTGGGGGAATATTCATTTCCAAAAACTGGATATTAACGGTAATAGAAACATATTGGAAAATCATTATACCTAAGTATATTTAAGTTTAAGATCAATTATACCTGACTCTAAAAATTGTAAATTAATTTCAAAAATACTTACTACGCCATAAACTAGAGAAAATATTTAATAGCTGCAATAAGTCGTATCGAAGTGTCGTTTTTTTCACTAGTGTTTTAACCACGAGTGAAACAAAATCACGTTTTCACAATGTTATCCTGGATTTTTAAGAAATAAATTTTCAAATTTTAGTCTGCGAAAATGTTATTTTTTTTTAAATCGGCATTAAAGTAGGTACCTCAAAATCGTCATTAAAGTGACAGAAATAGTCATTAAAGTAATCCATTATTGTACGATTTTTGTAGTTGGCGGTGGTGACAGATAAACATAAACATTAAATTTTTATTGCTTGTGATAATAATTGTCTTGTAATAAAAGGTAAATAAATACAGTTTTTTAAATTCAGAATTGTAATACCTATCACTATTATAATTGCTAAAATTAATAGTTTTTCTACAAAAAAATATTCCGATTTGACATTTAAAAATAATTATGACATTTCCTAATGTCACTTAAAATTTAAAAATAATTATGACATTTCTTAACGTCACTGAATATTATTTAAAAAACAGACTTAATTAATCTTAATTTCACAGTTTCTGGATTTAAAAGAAAATGTAATATGCACTTCAGCATTAAAGTTCCTTTTTATCACTCATGTGTATTTGCCTCGGCCCTACGGGCCTCGGCAACTAAACTCCACATTCATGATAAACAGATGAACTTTAATGCCTTGATACATAAATAACTACACTTCGCACATAAATTATGGAATAGGTAAAAAAATGAGTCAAGTTTATACATTCATATTTTTGTTAATATTGAAGCAATCTTAATAATTTTTTTACTGCGGATAGGTCATTTCTTCTGCAGTTTAATACCGCATGTTCGATTTAACTCCGAGTTTTGTTATACAGGGAAACGCGAAAAGTATGAGGGCATGTAAATTCCCTAAAATTTCAATGTGATCTGTGGCAATTAGGAGCCTATGAAAATTTATTTTTATAAGTGTTTCAGTTACGGCCTATCCTATTGTACTCACTGCGCCAAGCAAATTGCCATACGGTTCTTGGTAAATAAAAAATTGGCAATTCTTTGAAAATTGTTCTGTTGCCAATAACTGTTAAAAAACAATAATTTTAGTGGATTTCCTTCCATTTTCCTCTCACTAAAGAGTTATGAAACCAATATCGAGGTTAATAATACAAGTTGGAATAAAAATAACTTAATAAATTTGTTTAACAGGAAAAAGAACGATAACAATAACAAAAAACTAAGCAATAATGCAAACTAATAACGGGTATTACCTTCCCTGGCATTTACTACAGTTTGGCATCGATTGAACATACTTAAAATTAAATCTCGAATGAACATTTGATCCACATTTTGTCAGGCTTCCAACAAAATAGTCTTAACAGGCAACAGAAAAATTTTTAAAGAATTGCCATTTTTTTATTTACCAAGAATCGTAGGGCAAATTGCTTGGTGCAGTGAGTACAATAGGAGAGGCCGTAACCGAAACACTTATAAAATTAAATTTTCATAGGCTCCTAATTGCCACAGATCAAATTGAAATTTTATGGAATTTACATGCCCTCATACTTTTCGCGTTTCCCTGTATAACAAAACTCGTAGTTAAATCGAACATACGGTATTAAACTGCAGAAGAAATGACCTATCCGCAATAAAAAAATTATTGAAATTGCTTCAATATTAACAAAAATATGAATGTATAAACTTGACTCATTTTTTTACCTATTCCATAATTTATGTGCGAAGTGTATTTACCACAGTTTTTCTTTTTTGGCAAAATTAGTTCGAAAAGTCTATTTTTCTTATCGTATTTTATCACATTTTTAAAACGAGTATTTTGATAATTTAAATTTGAGGTCGCTGAATTAACATCTGATGTGAAATTGCCGATATTGATTTGGCAGCTGTCAAATACCTGCCAAATAGACATAAAATATATAAACACATAAAAACATAAAGCTATACGATGTTGAATTTTTTAATAATATTTGACAGCTAGTTGGCAGTTGCCAACTGTCAGTATTGTCAATTTTTCATCAGATATTAATTCAGCGACCTCAGAAACTTAAAGTTAGACATTTAAATTAACAAAATACTCTTTTTAAAAATGTGATAAAAAAAGATAGAATCACATTAATGATCAAAAACAATAATACGAATCGACTTTTTCCAAATTGTAGCAGAGGTAGAGTAAACTACATCTCTTGACGAAAACTTAAAAAAAATTTAGTGCAATCGATTGTGAAATGAGCCGTGTCTCAATTTTTATCCAAAAAAGTCATAAATTTCCCACTGCGTGCCTAGCCGGCTCAGGCAGGAAGACTGTAAAGAAAGAATCTAAACGATTATTTATTGGAAATTACATTAACCCCACCCCTACCTTCTTATTCAGTACAGTCTGCTCTAAAAAATATTGCCACACTTATATATTGCCACTAATCATAAGGAACTGCTGTAGTACATCATGTATCATACGTAATATTTTAAAATAATTAAAAGTACAAGTAATCTGTATTGTTATGCAAGATTGTTTAATATTACAATGTTTAAACGGGAAGGCATAAAATTGAAATTTACACCTTTGTCTATCATGTGAAATAATTTCTCACGTCGTTTTCTTGCAGCATCA
This sequence comes from Rhagium mordax, assembly GCA_963680705.1. Lineage (NCBI taxonomy): Eukaryota > Metazoa > Arthropoda > Insecta > Coleoptera > Cerambycidae > Rhagium > Rhagium mordax. Next base: position 28,967,842 of record OY796658.1, on the reverse strand, counting down.
AATAACACCGTTCAGGTTTACTATCAGATAAATTTACAGAAAATCGTTTAAGCAACAACAATCACAAATAAAGCTTTTGTCTATAAAATGTGGGTTAAGAAGTGAAATGTTAACAGTGTCTAGTTTCGTACGAGATATATTCATTTCATAATATTATGTATTGATATTTTCGTTCAGATGAATCATATATGAAAAATGGTTTTTCTTTAGTATTTATTTGATCATTAAGAAAATGTATTCCTGTATGAGTTGGAATATTTTATAATAGAGGGAAAATGGCGTTTTTTACTTATCTCCAAAATATCAAACATTTCATTTAAGTGTTAAAATAAACGTTTATGTTGATATTAAATTAATTAAAGTAATTAATAAGTGTAGAAGTGTTAAAAATCTAACCAACATCTCGAATAAAATTATCTCATTATTATTATACCTAAGGACATTTATATATGAGTTTAATTTAAATTTATTTTGGTTCTTACAGGTAGGTGGAAACTGTACCAATTGCTTGTTTTTTTTTTAACTGAAGTTTTGAAACCTGGAAAATTGCATCATTATGTTATTTACAGACTCACCGGGAATTGTAGAAACTTCCATATTTCCATTAACACACAGTATTATTGATATTTAATATTATTGATATAAAACTGTGAATATGAAAACAAAAAAATTTAAACAGTTCCATTTTTTATTGAAGTGTTGCTCCCTTAGGTTTACTGTTATTCGCTATAAAGAAACTTTTTAGTCCTCCTCCTAAACCTAATATTAAAACTTAAGACACCATGCATATATTATATATTTTTATCTTGTTCTTCATAGTAGGTATTAGGTATATGAGTTTCACTAATAATAAAATTTAAATCATTTAGTCAAATCTTCTTCATCTTTATTATAACTCTAAATTAATTTTAAATTAAAGAAAATATAAATGTTTTTGTTAGTTGGCAGGAATAATCCTAGAAAAACTGGGATAATTTAGTTTAATAAATATAACAAATAATCCTATTTCATGCTTATTTATTAACCATTTAGCCAATTGAAAAATATTTCTTATTGAATAACTATATTTTTTTATATTTTTATTAAATGGTACTTTGCGAAGGTCTTATTTTTCACCACGTGGGTGCTGTAAGTGCAGAAACATTGGTAAGAATACCTATTAACTTTAATTACAAATTTCAAAAGAGAATAGAAATCAGGGAATGGACAATGAATTCCATAGCTTTTTTATTTGTGGTGTAAAAGATGGGTAAAGTGACGTCCAAATACCTATAGGCATAAATATTCTAAAACAGTTTCGTGTTCTTTTGTAAGTTCCCATTTTGAATATTTTTACACAAAATAAAAACTACTAATAAATAAGCAATTAATATTTATTTATTAATTTAGCTAAGAGCGTGTTTTAAAATATGATAATTATTAAACATAATATTTTCTAGACGGATATCTTTCTTCACCAATAATTTAATTGGTAACTGGTAACTATAACAGGTACTTTAGTAAAAACTCTGAGTGAAAGCCATAATGTATATATAATTTATATTGTATATGTAGTAAGGAAATTATGTTTTATTCGCTGAGAACTCCCTGCATCTTATATTATTATTATTATAATTTCTGATAACCTGCGTTGGCAGATTATAGTTTATGTTGGTATTCACATAAGTAGTTAATGATAATATGAAGTTGCGGCTTTTATATTTTCTCAGGAAAACGTAGCAGTTTTATTAAATAAACTGGGCGTCGAAAAAACATGTACCTACCACGTCATATCAGAACTTTCTTTCTATGAACAGTCGATCCACCGCCGCACAGAGAGATCACTTAATTATCATAATTTATTTAATATAATGACATAAAATGTTTATACCTATAATGCCTGGTAATATGCGTACTGATTTAAATTTGAGTCAAAGAAGTAAACAAACTTCACATTTAAGCGAGTATAAATATAACATTTAATTAAAATTCCACCTCTTTCATACTTTCAAAGATTAAACTTTATCTTATTTAAAATGCTTGTTTATATTTATTCATCAGTTTATTAATTATTAGAACACGTCAAACGAAGATTCAAACATAAAAAATTGTGCCAGAGAACCAATAGACTATATTAAAGAATTATTAATCTTAATTAAATGCGAAACGTGTTTCAGAGATTACTAAAGGCGATAAAAGATTCTCACTTATTAATTTAAAACTAGTTTAAAACTGTTATGGAATATGTAACACTAAATATTTCAAATATATGTTTGCCAATGTAATTTAGTTTACCTTCTATTTTAATATTAACACACGATTAGTTTTAAATGGCAAAGGTCATTTGCAATGCTGATTTTATGAGTTAACTACAAAATTTATAGTTTCACCATTAAAGTGTCGGATACAATGATTTAGAAAAATAGAAGTCGAGCATAGATAAGGTTTGGAAATAGTTTGAATATTAATCAATATAAAAATATAATAATAATAATATAAATAATTAAATGAAGTAGGTAGGTACTAACATTTATATTAATACGCAGCTACTCAAGAAGAGTTCATTTATTTATAAAAATTACAGGTGATAATAAAGTCTCTTTGAAAACTTTTAGATTTAGATTTCTTCATTGCTTCTTGTTTTGTATACGCAGAGGGGTATATAATTTATAAAAACAGTCACAACAGATTCTGTATGTGAAATTAAGAAGTTCATATAAACTTATGTCATAAACTTCTTCATTATGAAGCTACAATAAGTTGTCAAAATATCCATGTTGTTTAGTCAGAAGATGTCGAAATGGTAGATATGGCATTTTAAACCGGTTTTATATAAACAAAAAACTTAATAGGTCAAATAAAAAAAAAGGTTTCAGTGAATAGGACGTTTTTCAGTTGTTCGTGTCTTCTAATGTTTTGACTTATCTAACTTTTAAATGAATCAGTTTTCTGTAAAATTGAACGTAGATTAGGTATAGAAAATTAAACATGTATATGTTGTAAATATGGGTAAAACAAAAAAGGCAACTACTATGGAGATGAGATCATTTATATACTCGTATAAATTATTAAACAATTACGAAAAAACTCGATCTTGACATCCTGTATATTTGTAGTAAATAATGTTAAGGCATAGATTTACATGAACTGTTTTTTCTCAAATTCGTATCCTAAATTAGTTATTTAGGTAACTGTACAAATTAGATGAAAGACAATACATAGGTACTATCTTGATATCCACGTGAAGTTACCAAAATTTCTTTAATCGCCACTTAAGCTACAATTTTAAATTTATTTTCAATATAATATTGTCAATTCTGTATGACTGCACAATTCTGTAAAAAAACTAATAATTTATTGTTCGTTAATAATTTCACATTTTTAGTATTGTAACTTTTATATTTATAAAGAAATTACTTTAGAATCTTCATAGAATAATATTAAAAAATAGTTTTCAACGTTATAGGTGGCGTCTAGGCAAGTTGTTTGTAATAATTTTAGTATATGGAAGTTCGTCGTCCTATGAAACGTTGAAGTCTCCTGGGAATATCGCGCATTATTTTAATATTGTACGAACTTAGGTCTAAATTTAATTTAGAAAACTCTATCAATCATCATTAATAATGTTTTGCGTTGTCGTGAATAACTTCAAATATATAAAAATTGTAAGCACCAATAAGTAGGTACATTGAATTTTTTTAATACTTAGTAAGTCATATCGAAAATAATCACTATTTCTTGCGATGTGCGTATTTACAAATGAATTTTAGAAGTATAAATGTTTATTTTTACAATTTTCGTTCTTTGCTTGATATGTATTGTTTATAAATGACTTATCAGATTCAGTGTATCAAAATACATTAGGGTATAGTAAAGTACTCTTCCGGACATGGCACGATTTTTTTTTGAGCCTGTGTAGTGTGTAATTAAGTATATTATTTTTCTTAAAAAGATAGTATTTATTTATGAATAAATTTCTCCTCTAAATCAATTCTGTTATGAATTAACATTTTCTTAATAAAATTATGGCCAGTTCATGCATTATGCATGATCAAATTTATGTGGTGTAATTATGCATAGTTTCTCATACCATCTATTGACATGTATTTTGCACTCTCACTAATCTACATTGCAATCATGACACAAAAAGCATTCAAATACCTTCAGAGTATTGCCTACCTTTGAAATGTAATCATTGAATTACTGATACAAATTTCTGTATGAGTATAGCCAGTTCCTGTGACAAATATATTTAAAATTAGTTCAAATCTTCAAGTTCAATTCGATTAAATGTTTTCTCCTTTACCCAGTTCTTTTTTAAGGTACCCTTACTAAAATCTAGTTGTATCCATAAATAAAATAGTGCGTGTAAGAAATTCTGCCAAACACTTTGTTTAATTTCACAAATCGATCTTGACAATTGAAATACAGGATGTTTCCTGAATTAAGGAATAATCCCAGGCATGATCAGAGATGCTTTAAATAATTTACAGTTACGTACAAGAAAATGTATTGAGGTTGTTGGTGGACATTTTGAATATTTGTTGTAATTTGTTTTGTATTATTTTTGTCCACTAGGTTTTGAATGTGTTACTGTAATTTTTGTTCAAAATTTGTTTATTTTGTTTAATTTAATTTTAGATCCGTTATTTTACTAATATTGTGTACTTATTCTAACAATATTCATTTGTTATTTATTTCATATCTTCTTTATTTCTAAAAATAAAACAAATACTACAAAGTTTTAAAAAAGAATCCGGCTCTGATATTTAACGAATAATGGTATTTTAAGTAAAATTCTAACAAGAGACAGTAAAATAAAATATTTTCACACGCTATTAAAGTCGCCCATGTATATTGCTGATGTTTTTGTTGCAGGAGGACACTTATTTATTTCTAAAATGGAGTTATCGTGAAACTTATCTGTTAATTCTCGGACCATTAAATATGTGCCAAAAAAACTAAATACGTGATTTAGATTTGATGTTTTTAGGTAACTTCCCCAACTAAAGAATTTCTTACCACGGCCCTGTTATTTTTCCTTTTGTTTACTGAATGATGTAGATATGCATTAGTGAAACATATATCTGCCAAATTTGGTTCAATTCGATGAAGCCATTAAAAAAATATGGCTGATCGAAAATTTGGCAAAAAATAGAAAACATGATTTATATCAAAAACAAAGAGCATTAGGGTCGTTCTGAAACCACCTCGGGTTCTCTACTTCCCACTAGCGTATGGCCGGTCACTCAGGAAACACACTGTACATAACTACGGTGATGTAAGCAGTTTAACTTCAAATTAATTCCAGTAGATTAAGAACTGTATGGTAATTCTCAATTAGGATAATCAAAGACTCGACGATATCATTTTTGAATTTGCATATTTATAGTGTCACTATTTAGAAGAACTGATTATATTATTTTCTACAATAAATAATCGGTTATGACAATAAAATTACTATTATTAACTTACCCTCGGATATTTGGTTCTTTTTCAGATGGAAATATAGTAATGAAACATTAACGATTTTTGCCGGTTTAAAAACAGTTACCATCCTTTCATTTCGTAATATCTCAAATGACCAATCCCAAAACATCAGATTGCAGTCCTCATCCTAATTATTAATTTTTTAAATGCAATGCAGTCGTTGTCATCAAAAACTTGATTGTCTAACCACGCCCATACTTGTTTGCATTTGATACTTTACAAATCAATAGAAACAACATTCTTGCATCTGGATTATACGGACATAAAAATTACGGACGTTACAGTTTATTTTATTATTAGGTCGAAACCAGCAAAATTACTGCCTCACTATACTCCAATTTTTGAAACTCTTGGACATAATTTATGGCAGACGAATCTGAAATCCATTTAAAGTTTTGAATACTTGTCAATAAGTTTTGCTCAACAGGACACCAAGCTCTGAAAAATATTTGAAATTAGGTAACGGAAAGCAATCTGTAGTCATCTTTATTCAGACTATTTTTTAAATTTCTCTAAATTCTTCGGTTAGGTATGCAAAATGCAAAAATAGCGAATAAACATCACGTACTGTTAGACGAATGCAAACAATTTGTGTGGGTACTGTAGTATAATGATTTTCTAAAGTTGTCTTTGGAACTAATATAAATGATACACTTCTTCACCTTGACTTTAAATCTGTATTTATCCACGATATAACGTCTTTTGTAGTTTAGACAATACAATTCAAACTATATTTGAAATAAAAGCAAGAATGTGGCACTCCTATAAACATTTCAGATGTTACGACACTTTGCTTTTCATTCTCAAGACGCTTTTTAACACGCTAAATTGTGTGTGCGTGTCCACCTGACATAGATAAGTCTTTTTACTTTAATGGATATATTCTGATGAGTCTAGCCTCCTGTTTCACGTGCCTAGATAAATAGGTGAACGTTATTCCAGCATAGAATAACTCGGCGAACGTCGTCACGTTACAATTATTTCACCTTTACCGCAACCGTGAGGTAGGCCAAGCTTAAAAGTAGTGAGGATAATTTTGCTTAGGTGTGATTTTTTATTATTTACTCGTACATCAATATATATTTTGAGTTGTGTGATTGACATGATTGTAATGCTACTTCAAATAATGTTCAAATAATTGTTTAATTTATTTTATTCCATTTATTTGTTAAATTATTGGTTATGTGAAAACTTATTAATAAAATGCAAGTCATAAACAAATTCAAAACGAATATTCATAATTTCCTTTGTTCAAACAAATCAGCATTCACAATGATTTTTTAATATATCAATATTATTGATCTGGGTAATAAATTCGATATTATGTATATAAGGGTTCCAAAACAGATTCCTGTAAAACACCGCGTAGGAATAATTGATAAGTGTCTTCTATTTTTTAAGTAGAAAGATGATCAAAACAAGAAAAATTCATTGCATCCAAACGATAATTATTTAAATACGATTATTTTCTTTAAACATCTCATGTAATTTTTGAACTCCTTCATAAGGATTAATATATAATACCTAGAAACATTTTAACAAATCATATTTTTTGCAATAGTTGATGTATTTTTCTTGCTGTTAACATAGAACCAAAACTATATTTGTCTGTGTTTGTAAAAATAACCATTTCCACACTATTGAAAATATTAATAAAAGCAAAACTGTAATGATATTAGTATTATATATTTTTAATACTCGCTGCCGTTGTGCATGGTTAGTCTCAGGTCTCTATGTCTATATAAGACTTGATCTTGTGTATTATAAAATAATGAGAACCAATGTCAAGAACGTTTAATTGAGGCTAAACAAGCAATGTTCACGGATCACGGATGGATTTTGTTTACCCTATTGAACTCTTGTTTACGAGTCAAAAATTACTTGCTCAAGCATAAGGCGAATGATTACAGTGATTATTTTGTGGTATGCACAAGCAGTTATAATGTTGCGGACTGGGATAATTTAAAAATTATAATAAACTCATTAAATTAAAATTTCTAGAGGTTCCATCAATATTGTAAATTATTGTTTTTGTTTTTATCTTTAGTGAACGTCCAAAATTCAAAATCGAGATGTTTAGACGAATGTAGCTTAAATAATGTCAATTATTGTCGAATCTGTTATTCTGCTCGCTTTGCAACACTATTAGCATTCAACTATACCGGGTGTCAACGAAATTATTAGTCATAGCACCCAGAGCTTTCTAAAACAAAATTGAGATTTGGAAGACATAATATACAGGGCAAAATGCAAATTTTTCGATATTTGTCGGTTTCGCCGGAAATGACCTCAAATATGTAATTTTAAATGCAACACATTTTTGGATTCTAGAGATGATTTAAGTGTGCAACTGTCCTTGTTTGAGAACTGTTTTAGCCCAATTGATTTTTTTAAACCAATTTTTATTAGATTGCCGTAAATGTGCTAACGTTAATGGCCTCGGTCTAAATGATCCGAAAAAACAATGAATCGTCAGATTTCTCAGCAACTACCACAACTGACACAAAGCTTGGTTATACTTATTATCAATTCTTTGTTTTCTCAGCACACTTACTTAATATATTAAAAATGTTTTAAAGCGCTTACTATTTCTTTAATAATTCATAATTAGGTTCGTACTAAACCGATTTTAAATTTGATTGTACCTCTGGATTTGTCATGAACAGTACTATTTAATTACTGAGTGTCTAAAGAACGTTACCACTTAAAAAAATGGGTGTAAATACAAATTAATGATTTAAGCACATTTGAAGAGTTGTAAATCCTAAAATAGTAGAAGAAATCTGCCGTCAGATTTCTCAATTCTTCTTGAATCATCTAGACCCAGGACATTTACGGCAATCTAGATGCAGAAATAAAAAAGGTCTAAAATATCAAGTAGGCTAAACTATTTCTGAAACAAATGCAGTCGCTGCTTAAAACATCTCTATTAGGATTCAAAAGCAAAAATATACGGGGTGTTGCATTTAAACTTTCACAGTAGGGGTCATTTCCGGCGAAACCGGAACTAACACAAATGTGACAAATAATAACGAAAATTTGCATTTTCCCCTGTATATTATGTCCTCCAATTCTCAATTTTATATCTAGAAAGTTCTGGGTGTTATGACTTGTCTAATAATTTCGTTAACACCCGGTATATATATTATATTTGTCCCTAATATTGAAAACTATTGAATTTTTGTTGTAATATAATTTCTTATATGAATTTACTAGGTGTGCCACTACAAGATAAAAATAATATGTAAATAAAGTGGTTTTATATCGGGTGACCACGAAATGACGCTCGCCCTTATATCTTCTTTGTTTTACAAGATATAAATTTCAAATTTGGGCACGTCAAATAACGGTTAAATATGCATCATTTCAACCATTTTATCACTTTCTGTCGCTTCCGGTTTCACCGGAAATGATACTAACTTTCGTTTTTTAAATGGAACACTGTATGTTTTTACATTTTTGGATTCAGGGGGTCATTTTGGATACAGCTATGGCATATCGAGATAAAAATATTATTGACAGACATTTTTATGAGCAAATTTAATTGTTCATCTAGGCGGCCGTGATCCCAAAAAAATGTTTTGTTTTGCTTCAATAATTAATAAAAAAATACAATTATGATATTATGGCGTATGACATTTCTGTTTATAAGATCTTAAACATTTCGGAAATCGTTTTTCCAAAATAACTAATTTTTTTTAAATGGTACCATGGTGACTCACTATGTTATTTTAATAAAGCATTTCATTACCGATAATTTGGTACCAAACACTTCATTATTTGATTATATTATAATACATAAAAATTACATTCAACAAGATATAAATAAAAATAAACTCATAATATTTAACACTGAATCTCTATCAAATAAGTGCCTTTGAAATGTAACGAAAGAAACAAATGAATAGTTTCATAGCTCAAATGTCAAATGATATTTAAATCTATGAGAATCATATTATGCTACGTATTAAAAAATTATGGTTTATTCACAAAGTGACAAAGTGGTGTTCTTGATCTACTCTCTCTTGTCTCAGCTCCCGTTCTATTCTAAGAAAGTAGTGTCTGCCAGGATGATTTCTTATTGGATAGCGTTCTGCATATAAATCACGGGCTGCCAGACTATTTCTGCGACATTCCCCGTATATCAACAGCATATCCACTTTGTCACTTTGTGAATAAACCATAATTTTTTAATACACAGTAAAATAATACCTGATTCTCATAGATTTAAATATCATTTGAGCTGTCAAACTATTCATCTGTTTCTTTCCTTACATTTCAAAGGCACCTATTTGATAGAAATTCAATGTTATCTAAATATTATGAGTTTATTTTCATTTATATCTTGTTGAATGTAATTTTTATGTATTATAATATGAACAAATAATGAAGTGTTTGGTACCAAATTATCGGTAATGAAATGCTTTATTAAAATAACATAGTGAGTCACCATGGTGCCATTTAAAAAAAATTAGTTATTCTGGAAAAACGATTTCCGAAATGTTTAAGATCTTATAACACAAATGTCATACGACATAATATCATAATTGTATTTTTTGATTAATTATTGAAGCAAAACAAAACATTTTTTTGGGGTCACGGCCGCCTAGATCAAAAATTAAATTTGCTCATAAAAATGTCTGTCAATAATATTTTTATATCAATATGCCTTAATTGTATTCAAAATAACCTCCTGAATCCAAAAATGTAAAAATATACAGGGTGTTCCATTTAAAAAACGAAAGATAGTGTCATTTCCGGTGAGACCGGAAGCGACAGAAAGTGATAAACCAGTTGAAATAATGCATATTTAACCGTTATTTGACGTGCCCAAATTTTAAATTTATATCTTGTAAAACAAAGAAGATACAAGGGCGAGCGTCATTTCGTGGTCACCTGGTATATTGTATAATAAATAGATTCCTTCTACCAGCACCAATAATAGCCAAATCAAGTTGATCTTTAGACTAATTGTAAAAAATCGAGTCGTGGGTACCGATACTAGCAAAAATACACAGAACAAGTATTAGCCAATATGGTAATACGAAACGGCTTTGTATACGATCTTGTAAACCTCGTGACGTATAGTTGAAAAGAAGGCAAAAGCCACGTTGGTATTTCAAGAAAAAAAGAAAAAATCAATAACTGCTTCATGTTTTCTCCAAGCAAAGGATGTTTAATGCTGATCTATAATTTTATGATTTCACCACAATCACAAGAGATAAAAAAGTGAAATTACTGTGAGCATTCAATTGAACACCACAAGGTTAAGTTTAATGGACGCCTATATGAGGATGTACCAGATTTAGATAATAAAACGTTGTTCAATAAATAGCATAGTTCTCGAAGAGGAATGTGAATGCATATATATAAGGAGGAAGTGGAAACATAATATAATAAAAAAAAACTAATAATGGCTTATCTTTCTGTAATATACGACTTTGTTATCTTTTGTTAATCTAGTTGTAATTAAACAGTCACCTTCTCACAAATGTAACAAAAATTCTAATTTAAAACTAAAATATTCAAGTTAAAAATGAATTCGTCTTATTAAAATTATATACCGAGACACCTGCAGGATTTCTTTTTACGTATCAGCGGAACTGGACTGGTACAATTTATTACAATTTATGAGGTATGTGTTACATTTATGCATATTTATATTTAACATTTTTGATATTTGCTTGTTTCCTTTTAAATGTTAATGTATTCTAATACAAAAATTGTCGAGAAGAGCGTTGGTTTATTTTAATCAGAGATAAATCAAATCAATCGAAAAAATTCAACGCTAATATAAATTTTTACTTTTTTTTTACTTTTGTTATTATATAGGTACAATATACCCAATAACTAATGGTATATTATAATAAATTAATATCATGGACGTGACGTCGTTTCCTATTGAAAATAATAAAAACACTGGTGATCAAGTAAACAACAGAGATTCTTGACATGTCAAAAATCAGATATTCTCTTGTTTTTCACAGCCATCTTGCTTACTGTTTGTTAATAAATTGAAATAGTATGGAGTTTTCTTAACTAATTTCCGTTGTACTGATCTCACATACAAAGTGGGCATAAGAATAGATTTCTTATACTTTCCGAAAATACCGTAGAACCGTACCATTTCAAAAAATTAAGTTTTGGTTAAAAAACCATTTCGGTAAATTGTATCTGTTCGTAGGTCCGACAATTAAATGTTTTTGTCATGACTTTAATTTTTTTAGCGTTGCTATGGTTGGTTAGAATTGCTCAGGTCAGATGACAACAATCTAGAATGAAAAATAAATTGGACTCTAAAAATTATTTTAAATTGTCATTGACTTATGTGTAATTTTTTTGATTGAGATAATTATGCTAAAGCCAAAAATTTAATAATATACAGGGTAAAAAATGGAAATATGATGTCATTTCCGGTGAAACCGGATGGAAACCAAATTCAATTATACGTCAAAAAGTGACGTTTGATGTATTTGTGTAGTTTGTATGACAAATTTGAAAAAAATTATCTATAAAAATAAGAAAAATATTACACACGGTATTTTAACATAAAAAATCCTCAAGATTTCATAGCAGTCGAAAATACTGCGAACTATTAAATTTTAATAACTAATCTTTATCTACTGATGTAGAAAATGTGAATTTCATCAAGTTTTTACCGCTCAGAAACTAATATTTTTAAAAATTTTAGAACTTTAACCTAGTCAAGTTTATATACTAAGTATTTGAAATGTGTATTGTGTATACAATGAGGTCGAGTAGTAAGGAACACATTCAATATTTTTAAAACGCATTAGTTTTAGAAAAATCTCTCTCATAGGTCGTTTTGATTTTATATTATTAGACCTATTTTAGAAATATTTTTTATTCTACAAGGTGTCACAAAAAAGCTGGGCAGTTATCAACTTTTATTTTTCAAATGGCAACCCCCAATTTTTTTTGCAATTTCGAATTCCCTGTAAAATTCTATACATTTTCTATGTATTAGACCCCATATCTAAAATCGTTTTTGAGTTATTAACATTTATTCGCATTGAACAGGCTAATTACACCAGAAATGATTAGAACAAAAATCAAGAAGAATTTATCAATCGTTTAGATTATTGTCAAGTATCCAATGGGGAGGCATTTTGAACACGTTGAAATAATTTTAAAAATAAAATACATTTAATATTAAAAATATTTTCTTTTTCAAAAAAATTTATTTTAAATACTTATCAATAACTCACAATCGATTGATTTTAGATATAGAGTGCAATACATAGAAAATGTTTAGAACTTTACAAGAAATACAAAATTTCAAAAAAATCGTGGGTTGCCATTTGAAAAATCAAAGTTTGTAAAATAAAAAATATTTTTAAAATAGGCCGAATATAAAATCAAAATCGACCTGTCCAAACGATTTTTCCAAAACTTAGGCGTTTTGAAAATATTGAATTTGTTCCTTACTACTCGACCTCATTGTATGTGTATAAAAATCGGAAATATTTTATTCATATCATAGTGTTAATACAAGGTAAAAACACAAGTTTTATGTTTTGTTTATTAAACTAAAAATAACCTCTCGATCTCCTAATTATTTAGGATTTAACCTGTCGAAATAAAATTTGTATTATTATTTGTAGTATTGCAAATGAAAATAATATACTACGCCTTAATAGAATCTCGTCTTACCTACGGAATAATAGGCTGGGGTGGTGCTGCTAAATGCTTCCAGAAAAAACTGGATGTCTTACAAAAGAAATTTCTCAAAATAATGCTCAACAAAAGAAATACTTACCCATCGGATTTATTATTTTCAGAAACTAAAATCTTGGATTTAAGACAAATTTATTTTTATAAGATAGTCATTGATCAATTCAAAAACAAAAATAAACTTTCGTACATAGACCACAAATATTTTACGAGAAATAAAAGCAATGACATTGTTAAAACGGTATTATCCTCTAAAACGATAGGTCAGAGAGGATATCACCATATTTCAACTAGGCTATATAACTCTCTGCCGAAATACATAAAATATATTCCTCATATGTATATGTTTAAAAAACACACCAAAATGTATATACTTGCGATTGAAAGAAACACAATTCATAAATTAATTGAACCTTAAGATCACTCTCATCTATTCCGATTTTAATTAATATAGAAATAACACGTATGATTAAGTAGAAATAAATGTGAATGTTACTATCCTGGACTCATACAGGATACATTGTAAAATGTGTGCCTCTATGTCGTTTGAGAATATATTTTGCATAATATCCTACATCATTGATATAGTTTAAAAATGTTTTTAACATTTTCTAATTTATTTGTAGATATATCATAGCTCGTATCATAGTGTATTATTGTGTATTATAGGTAGGCAACTGCCATGTGCTGGCATCGCCTTTGTGGACTTGAAGTCTGCCCATAGTAAGCCCAATACTCTGTGAATATTTAGCTTTATGCATTTTAGCCACATTCAGATTAATTTAATCTTGTGGTATTTCTCCGTCCCTTTGTTTATTTAATTATACCAACGAATATGTTTAAACATGTATTATACTACATATTATTTTATTATTGTGTTATATCCCTTCTGATGTAATATTTTATTCTTGAATAAACATATATTATTATTATTATTATATTATTAAAGTCGAAATGATTTGTGTATCCTGTCAAAACGCGGATCCTTGCAAAGGGAGGTTCCAACGAACGATGCCGATTGTCGGTAGATTACTGTGATTCAATAGAACAATTTCTTAAAAAAAATGGGGAAAACTAATCACAAATTTTATTGAACCCTCAATAGTGGTGTAGTATCAATGCCTCATTCCAGTTTTCTTAGAGCCAGTTCCTTATGTTTCCTAAAATAATCAAAATCAAAAGAATGGCTCGCTGATGGTGGCAGCGTATTATTTTCGGGAAATCAGCTACCAACTGAACTTCTAAGTTTTTAAAGATAGCAAATAGTCATGCAAAGATAATCCATTAGAGTTGGTGTAGAATGTTTGGTGTGTTCTATGGGCTGGAACAGGCATCGGACCTTACTTCTTCAAAAATGAAACCGGCCTGTTACCGTCATTGGCGAACGTTAAAGAGTCATGATAAGAGTTCCTCAATTGGGTGGCATGAATGTGAAAGAGATGTACCACAACAGGACGGCGCTGCTGTTTTATTCCAATTTAAAGTTCTATCGCGCTAAAAAAAATGGATCTGGATTATTTAATTTGTTATGATCTATTTGCTAAGAATAGCTATACACAGTGCAATACGATTTTCACTGCGTAGGCGCCTAGACAACTGAATATAAATAATAATTAAGTTTGCAAAAACCATTTCCATAATCTAGAGAGCAGGAACCTGTTGAACATAGTACTTAAAGTCGAGTTTTATTTATATACATTTGAATGTTTATTACATACTGACGAGTTTCATTGGCATTTATGCGGTGACAAATATTTTACGTTAACAGTTATTAAGCCAACAATTGTTGTAAACAAGTTCAACCTCGACCCAAACGTAAAGTTCATACAATACACCTGCATATGGGCTTTTATTTTTATGTTTTGTGGCTAGCAAGTTTTATAGTGCAAATAAATTCTACAAGGCCGCTGTTAATAGCAGTCACGCCGATTTAGTTGGCGATAATCGACATAAACTAAATAAGGTGAAGAATTCAGATTAATAATATCAAATTAAAATTGGTCAGTATAAAATGTCTGTATAAATTAAATTACACTGCCTTGTAAACATTTAGTAATTTACTCTTCAACTGGTAATATAGTCAGTAAATCCGAACTTGTCAAAGTGTTTTGCAAAATGATACCTACGATTGTTTCTAGTTTTATCAGTTTTGGTCAAAACAGGAAAAACATATTCAAGAATGTTAACACCAACTTCTCAAATTTGAAATCAGATTTGTTCAAAATATATACTCAGCGATGTTTTACAGTCGATCTGCATTAAAGAATTTTCAGAAAATATGATTTACAGAAGTGAACTAGTGTTAACATTAGTAAATTCCAATAAATTTCCTCTAGCAAGAATAGTTGGTTCTGAAATCATGAAACCTAAATCGTCATGGATCTATTATAAGCTATGTACACTCTTTCGCGAAATGCCTTGTAATAGTTATTACTATGTTATGTTTTGTTTCAGCAACTGAGGCATAATTCCTTTAGTTAAGGAAATTTTATATCTTCTTCATTTCTTATTCTTGTTCTTAAACTTATTTTCAGAACCACAATAAAAACAGAAACTGATTTACTATAAAATGTATATCATAAAAGACAAGTTTTTTTATTGAATTTATAAATATTTATTTTAATAAAATGCAGTCTTCAAAAGAAAAGATCAATTTATGTCATCTGTGAATTAATTTAGTCGGCTTAAATACACCACAAACGGCAAGTGTAAAAAATATGCTAATGTCCTGTTCAGGTTCGAGCTGAACTCAAATATGTAACTCGTAAGTGGGTTAGGAAGGGCAAGATGCAAATCGAATAAAAAACAGGTGAATGTGGTTATTAGTGGTTCATAATTAGTATTCGGTAAGACTGTCCAGCTGGCTTTGATTCGAACTTGGACCGGCCGACCGCGTACCGTTCATTCACCTCTCTGGGTAGGTCGACCAAACTCTTACCCAATACGTGGTTTAGTTCTTTTAAAAACGAATCTTCCTTTGGTCGACGTCGGAGTAATATTACTGGAAGGCTTCAGTTCGCATGTAATGCCAGTTACTAGTTTTACAACTATTTCGCTACAAATAAAGCAAATAATTCACCGCAGCTAATTGTGGTGAAATATTGTTGGCTAATCTACTTGGGTTTCGTGAAGCATCTCGGATTAACTGAGTTTAACATAATTATCCTTATTAGAGTTGCGGTTACCAGTTTAGTTTTGAAATTAAAAGTTATCTGATTAGAATGTTGGTTTCTAATATTTAGGCCTGATTTTGTTTCAAATGTTATTCTCTGAATTTTGAGAGGTTAACATTTTAAATTAATTAACGTTAGTGTGTGCGATTTTGACCATAATTAGTATTAATATTAGTATTATTATTATAATATCTTAGTTATTATTAAAGTGAATATTAAATTTTTGACATTTAAAAAATTTATTATTTGTATCAGCAGCACCATTCATTAATATCCTTTCCTGCTTTTCTCAAAATTTAAATTAAAGTTGAATCTTATCAAATATAACTGGAGTCTCCAAGGAATGTGGAAACAATTCGATTATTTTTCTCAAGCCTGCTAAGAGAAATAGGTACCTAAATCATAGGCTGTTTTTTTTTGCGATACCCCATCAAAAAACAATTAGTTATTTCCTTTCTCTATTTCTTCAGTTTTCAACACCGCATTGTTTCCGCAAGGCGCGTTCTCAGAATTCGATTTCAGTTGATCAACTTTAGTGGATCAACTAAAATCGATTGAAAATTGCGTTTGAACATAATATCAGTCAACTTAAGTTGATACCACAAAAGATGGACCCGTTCAAACTTTATGGTTCAAGTGATGAGTCATCACCGTCAGTAGACTTGAATCATCCGATTCTGATACAATTTTCTGATAGTAGTTTTTTAAACTTTCCTTTCGACATGTTTTCTAAATCCTTCACATCTTCCAAAGCTTCTTCTTTCAAGAGGATTCCTGAAATTCCATACTGGTTTCTCCTTAAAATTAATTTCTGTATCCAAAAATGGAGTTTCTTACACTGACTATCCACTCCCAAGATAATTTTTCTCAATTCTTCAATCAACAAACCAGTAATGCAATCGAATCTTGAGAACGCGCCTTCATGTTGCTGCTGCAATCATTTAGAGTTGAACCACTTATATTGTTATCCCTGAGACGTCGTTTTTGTCGTTTAAAATCTCTTCAAACATAGTTTACCTAGATAAAAGTATACACGTATCATTATTCCACTGGACGTAGCATAATTTTTGCATTGTGGCAGAATTGCAGTTTTTAGAATTAACACTGCGTTGTACGAAAATGTAGGTTAATGGCAAAACACATTCTTCAATATCCGATTCTAGTCTTGCATAATGTTTGTAAAATTAATGTCCAAAATACATCTGTTTCACAAAAAAATTGGTTGATCGAAAGTCTTGTCATTCAGAGGTATGCTGCACTTTCAAGCTGCTTCGTACGTGACATGGAATTATTGATCGAACGACAGAAATGTTATTACAGAGTAGTCGTAATACTGACAGGAAATTGTTCTACGGAACAACAAGAAATAGGTTACCCAGTATTTATAATAAATAATTTTTGCATGAGTCACATTTAATCGTCGGTACATTTAAAAGTGAACAGTTAAGTTATTCGCTTACGTGTTGAGAATGTTTCACAGTTAATTGACAGAACGAAACACCAGAACGGAAGTAACCAATTAGAAAAGTAAACAAGTTTTATTTGTACAATCATATTCATTTTAGAAAAAAGGACCATGATTATATAGATAACCTGGCAATAAATAACTGCTTCTTTCTTCAGATTGTAACCGGCTGTGTTTAAAAGGACTGACAGTTCATCTGGTGGGTCAACTTTTATTGTATTATTATATTGCACCAATTATTACGTCATAACCTATATCTCCTAAGCTGAATAAATTATTTCAACGGCTATAGTATGAACAACGGCTTTAGAAAGTATACCTGAGAGGGTCAAGAGTGAGATATATCGTTTAAAGGCATATGTTTTTACACACATGTTTACAAATACAATTGGATGGCAGGAATTTTAACCTGTTACTTAATTTTGAGTAGTGGCAATTAACCATAATATTGCTCATATGTTCTAATTGCTAGTAGAAAACATTATGAAATAACTATTTTTTTACGTATTCCATTAATTAAAAATGTTGATGAAGTGATGGGCCGGATCATCAATTAATGTATTGGCTAATATGTTAAACGATGTAAATTATATAAGTGGGCAAATATTACAGTAACTAAATATGGACAACGTATGTTATCTGTTATTTGTTTTTGGTTGTTAGTAATAAAAAATTGATTACAGTTTTTAACACAACTGAAAACTTTTTCTTTTTTTGTCGTACTTTCTTAAGTTATCTGGCTTTTCGCAGAATTCCTCCTTATTGGTCAATAAAACCCTACAACAGTTTTAGTCTTTGCTAAATTTTAATATTATAATATTATAAAATATATATTAAATAACTGGATAAGAACTTAATTTAAATAAAAAATCAATATAGTAATGACAGCAAGAAAAACAAAAAAGGAAACACTAGTAGGTATATGTTTGTAGATATTATTTTGTACGAAGATCTATGCAATTTTTTTAATAGTTAATTTTGCATTTAAAATCTTATCTTCTCTAAATTCAGTATACGTTAATGACGTATTCTCAAGTTTTAGGCGTCTAATATTTTTGCACATCTTCAGAGTTGAGGAGTCAGCTTCAAAGACAAAGTTGACGATCAGGTTGCTTATGATTGCTACCATAATTTGTTTGGAATTGCTTCTGATTAGTGATACTTCTAGAATATTGAGCAGTAAATCAATTTTTAAATCGATCTATGTTTTGAGAATGGGGTATTGACCATTTTGTAATCGTTACATGACTCAAACTGATAAATGATCGCGACAATAAGATTCCTGACAAAAGAAAATTCATAACTCGCTTGGTAAGGAAGATAAGAAAAATCCCATCAGGGAATATATGAATTAAAAAAAAATGGAAAAATTTCGGGTTGAATGAAACGATCGTGGAATGGAATAACAAATTTTGATGGGTTCTTTTACTAATTTGTAAAATCTTTATTGAGAACTATTGAAAAAATGTACGTAGGTAGTCTCATAGGAAAAAGATATACCTTTCAATCAAGCAAATATTTTTATACAGCCCCAAAATTCTTCATTCCGTTTCCATTTGTTAAGCACTTTACATACGTTGCAAACAAAAAAGCTATTTTTACCAACTTGTTGCCCTTTCTCGATTCTCCAGTTTGCAAATAAAACATGTAGGCATTTATCGTGACATCTTCCATCCAACTTTACTATTCCTTACCAAACAGCAAACAATGACTACAAAAGATCCTGCCTGCTGCTCCGAGAACTTATAAGTTTACTACTGAAAATACTCGCGGTAGTTAAACTTGTATACGTACACACAGACTTCTTAGAATTAAGATTTATTGCAAACAAAAAGTTGTGTCTTGAGCCGTAAGCTATTGCGATATGCACCCATAAAATATAAGATTGAACAAAATATTTTATTATCCCCGAGTTCTAGTCGGCCAGGCAAATACTTCATAGAGCAAAGAAACGAGAAGAGCATATTGCAGTTATAGGTATACCAAATCTTATTACCAAGTTGTTGAACACTTTCGTTAATTTATTTTTATTCGCAATGGTAATATATCTAACCAAACGCATGACTAATAAGGCAGGAACTATAATCTAGCATATGTTTCGTATCAACCCTCGCTTTGATAACAAACAAATAAAAATCATAGATTAATTATTCCCTATCTTAGTTCAAATCAAGGCAGGAGTCCAGTCAAATCACGGCAGGATCCAGTCAATAACTATAGTGGTTGAGTGGAAGGAACTATTCAGGGCGTTAGCATCCGAAATTATGAAGATGAGTTTCGTGTATCTGCAACCCTTAAATATCCTTACATTACACTCAGAATGTGGGGTTTTGGTAATCTTCCAGATTAGGAGTTCTATAACTTCTACATGCTCTGAAAAAATTTATCTCCTAGCATCGATAGATATTTATTTGAAGTAAACCTTGTCCAAACATTGCACTAGTGATTTGAGAATTTTAATAATAATCCTTATTTTGATTTATTAGAATAGAAATATTTAACCTTTATTTTACCAAGGACACAAAAGTTTTGGCAAGCCAGTATTGAAGAATAAAGTGGAAAAAGAAACACCATATTATGTAACAAAGTACCAGAGCATCACAAATAAACAGAAAGAAAGTAATGTATAAACAGATTTAGTTGTTTAATTAAAAACACAAAAACTAAAGATTAAAATTGGGTATTAAAAAATTCCTCACTGGGGGACAAACAATGATTTAAAAAGTGCCTTTTTATCTTCTTGGCAGAAAGAAATTTCAAAAACCATTTATCGTTACGGATTTGATTATAAATTTGGAGATTTAATGAGTTTTCTATTTAGTTAGTCTAAGGCGAGGCTGTCTTAGTTGCATGGCAGACCCAGTGCCATAATTATTATGGAAATAAAATTAGTGGAATATGAGTTTATATTTTTATGGATTTCTAGCAGAGTATATACATGTAGGTACAGAGAAGGAATTAGCATAATACCTAGATTTTTTAAAATTGGTTGAAAGTGATCTCTCCAGCCAGTATTGTAACCTGACCGTTCTTTTTTTTCAACCAAAAAATGTTTACCCATGAGATGAGCCACCCCATAATAGAGTTACATAACAAATGTGCGGATGAAATAAAGAAAAGTAGCACATTCTTAAGGTATTTAAACACAGTGACTTTTTAGTCTACGTAGCATAAAATGATTTTAGATAGTTTGTTAGACGTGGTTAAATCAACACAAAATATCATCCAAAACGAAGATTGTTTGGAGCAATTCAATGATTAGCTTGCTCAATGTATCTGGAACAGACTTTATTTAAATTACTAATGTTGGCATTAAAATTAAGAATTATGATACCGTCGATATAGGCAATGCATTCTACTATTGTAGACATAAAATGAAAGAGATCATTTGTATGTAAAATAAATAAAAAGGGCCCCAGCTCAGAGCCTTTTGGGTATTCTCGTGTTTTATTCAGAATTATGCTTGTCAATAGAAAGGCATTGGTGCCTGTTGTTAAGACAATAAGATAATAGATCCTGATCAATGATAAACCTCTTATACCTTCAAAGTTCAACTTTTCTACTTCTTAATTGATTTGCTTTGCAAAATTCTTATCGATTTATTAGTTAGTAATTGTAAGCACGGTTACTGACACTTAGTTTGTGATAAAATGTGTGTCTATGTATTTTAAAGACGATTCCGATTCTGCGATTTTACGTAATGCTCTTTTTGTATGCTTACAAAAATAGACATAATTAATAGCTTATGCATGATTGATGATACATAAAAACGAAGAAATAGACCATTAAATGTAAATTTAAATGGTACCTACATTGAATGGTACAATGGAGGCACCATGATGTTTAGTTTAATTATCTGTTTTGCATAATTGGTTGGTACTAAATGTTTGTATTGCTTTCTGTTGAAAAACGTATTATTTTTGTCGTTGTTAAATTAAAATGTCTTTATGTCGTAGAGGAATTCAAATGATATATAGTTTGTGGTATATAAGAGCAGGATTATATAGTATCAAACATACATGAATATCTGGTAACTCAGGAAAATGGATCACCTTCCAAAACTTTTTTTCGTGATAAAATTTTGAAACTACACAAATGAATCACGAAGATTAACAAGTAGAATTGATAGAATATTCTCTAAGCAACAGAAAATACTTACTAATGCAATATTTACTTATAGATTTTTCTGCCTTGCTTAGTTTTCAAAATATTTGCCAAAAAACTTCAAACGTTGAGTTTTTTGTCTATAATATTGTTACATTGTATGTATGTTTCGGTGCAAAATCAGTCTCAATTATATCTATCCAGTCCCGATTATTTATGGTGATTGTACTGATTATACACAAGTTAATTCATGAAGTGTTATCCGAGATTGACGAAAATTTTGAATATTAATAATAAATGATGAGTAATAAATGACGACCCTCTTTATCCCAGAAGGCTCTAGAAGAGCCTTGTGCGGGAGGGGGCTACACATTTAAAGACGAGGGACACACATCCAATATCCGTGTATAATGGAAAAATCCCTCGCACAGTATTTTCCTTTGCCACGACCGGGAATCGAACCCGGCACATTTGGGTGAGAGGCAGGTACGCTACCATCTCGACCATCAATCATATAAACTAATTTTATATTTTTTTGGGCGTATTCTGAAACACATATTTATCAAATCTTTCTATTTAATGACAAAATTTCAATCACTCTTTTTATGTATTTTTTATTATTCACCTTTTCAACTGGCACTACATCTATTGCACCACTTCCTCCATTTCTAACTCTAAACAAAGTTTTCAGTTGCGCTTTCAATGTTTCAGTGCTTGGCTTAAAGTAGTAATGAGTTTTCTTTAATTGATATTTAGCAGTTTCACATTCATCAGCCTAATTTCTTCCATTATCTTTGTTAGCATATTGTTTATTTATGTTATTTCAGGTCTACTTATTATGTATGAGTTTTAAACAATTTTACTTAAAATTAGTTACACGTTGCTTTGCCGCTTAACAATGTTTATAACTTTAACATTGTTTTCATTGTGCCTGTAACATTTGGAGAGCCTGCCTGTTCTGTGTACAACGGAACTTTAAATATACAGTAATCTTCAGATAGATCGGTTTTACGATTTCTTCTAAATACAGATGTTTCGGCAAAAGATGTGTTAGGTAAGAGTTTATCTGGTTGTACTATACCGTAAAAGTAACCGTTTAAATGATAATTCACTAATGGGCCCAGAGAAACCTGTTGGAGGCCACATGTGACACACTGATATCGGCCAGACAAACCGATAGAAGACCCGTATGAATGCCATTGATGTGACATAGGTACAATGCAGTTTTTACTAGAATAATGCTATCACATGAACTTTGCTAGTTAGCTTGTTAGCGATGTAAAAGAAACATTTGCTATTTTCGTTTTCTTGTGTGAGTGGACTGAATATGAATGTACGTAAAACATATACATAATAGGTAGTCCTGTCGCCCCTTCTAGTTGTTAAGGTCAGGGTAAGTAAGTATCTCCTCCAATGTTCCTACAATATAGAAAACGCTCTGGTAGTCTAATAGTATCGGAAATGGCATGCAAACTCGATGATGAAAGGTTCCCGTCTGACGGCCGGTAAATCGAAGAGACCATATAAATACAAGAGTTTTTTCTCTCTGGAACTTTTGGGTATGGTGGACGGATTGGGGGAGGGCATTTTTTAAAATTCGAATTACCGATATTTTTCTGCATAGGTACCTGGTTAGTATATGTCTATTATGTCCTTCACATACCCCAATTACGCTGGCAGACAAAAACTTCCGGTAGGCGCGCGGGAGATTAAATAACAATTTTTTTTGCATACAATGGAGAAATATGTTGGCGAATTAAACTGCAGATTATGCAGAAAGGAACCTGAAACAGTGGACCAAATCATCATTTTCAAGTGCGAAGTATTAGCTCACAGAAGATACAATATTTACGGGTAGACCCTAACAGAACCGGAAACCATCCAAACTCGTTCAGTTACGGATTTGTATCACTTGATCAGTGGGACTGAAATGGGTTGAGTAGATTGGCTAAGGGAGAGCACAATAAGCCCAGGAGGCTGCAGTGCCCTCGGTATTTAGACAGACGAGCCCTAAGGAAGGACAGAAAAACATCCATGCATGGCAATACACGCGGCTCAACGATTACTTATCGATGATTGAAAATTCCAGATGTGTAATGTTCCTAATTACTTGACATTAATTTATAATTCTTTCTTGGAGCTTAGCTTCATTTTCAATTGGTACAGAATACACTACTGTCTTCAAATATCCCCATAGGATATGTCCAAGGGGTTAAGATCTGGAGAACGGGAAAGCCAAGCAACAGTTTCACCTCGTCCTCTGCTCTCCATACACTCGGCTTAAGTATTCCCGAAACAAAATATTAAAATGGGGAGCTTCATCGTGCACATACCAGTATCTTATTCTAATTATGTGGGATACATCAGTAAATCCGGCAAGGAATTTTGTAAAAAGTCCAAATATGTAGCACCATTCAGACAATCCTAGAGATCCCGCCCAAACATTGGTAGTAAACTAACCCGCACCAATCTTATGGAAATTGGATCCCTGTCAAATCAGCTGAAATTATAGTATGTATGTACTTTTCAAGCTATTCTGATCAAAATCCTCCTTAGTCACAAAGTCCAAAAATGGATAGATTAGAAGAGCGTGGAATTAGTAAAAAAAAAAACGTTGTGTCCACGGAGACTTAATCAGAAGGGCTTGAAGCATAACGTACTACATTTGCAGCCGATTTGAAAGGAATCCAATTTCCATAAGATTAGTACCATTTTGAAATCGAGCTTCAAAAATAGTATGGAGATTTTCTTCCTCCCACATATGATTATTGTGGAAATATACAAGCTTCATCCGTAAGTAAATAAAACATCCACAAGAAAATGGAGATATTGACGGCATTGCATGCGCATCCAATGGCAATATTGAAACCAGGTTTGTAAGTCCTGCAGTTGCAGTTGCAGGTCGTAGGAGTTGTATATGTAGAATTTCGCAGACACTGTTTTTTGGCACGCCTTTTCATAACCGCTATTTTTCTAAAGCTTATTTCTGGGTAGCTATAACCTGCTCGAAAACTTTCTTCCAATTCCGGATTTCAGGTAAAATGGCCATCCTCAATCCGATCTTTTTGGTGTAAAAGTATCAATTTCCCTCAGACGTTGATGCAGCGTTGATAGAATGTCACGGTTCGAAAAGGCTTCCTGATAAAACCTGCGGGCTTTACGAACACTACCATTTGCTTTACAATAAATGAAATGCATATCGGACATTTCCGCAAACGAGTAACTTGCTATTTTAAAAAGAAATTACCTTATAAAACAGTTGTTAAGCAATCTTGCTGTTTAAACTCCTACAGAAATAAACTAACTTTTGTCATTAATAAATAAGTACGTAAGCAACGACATAAGAATTACTAGACAAGTAATGAAATGGACTCGTCCACGTACTCAGCGTCTCATTGGTTACAAACACATGGCGCACCAATGAGACGCTGAGTACGTTGGACGAATTCAAACAAATCGGGATCATTACTTGTCTAGTAATTCTTATGTCGTTGTACGTAAGTACCAAAGCGTCTTTTGTTTATTTGCTCTTTCTTGGACAGTCTACTATGATGGTATTTTCTTGTTCATAATAAATTTGATTATAATGAAAGGTGTAATAATTGCTTCAGATGCGTTCTTCTCAAAAACGGTTTTTCTCACGACTACCAAAGAATCATAATATCAGTGCAGAGTACCAGAAAATGGCAAAACAAAAAAAATATGGTTAAATAAATTCAGTAACCTGCCTGTTGGTACGCCTCTGGACATCAATGTAGGTAACTGCCTCTTGCATAAGATAGTCTTCATTAGAGGTAATTTACATACAAAATGCGCAACTGAATTTAAAGTGGTTTTGAAGAAGCTAAATAAAACCTACTTGTTGGGCGCCATCTTCTCAGGGCTCTAGCGCCCTTAGGCGTGGTGTGAACTTTTTTAAATTTTTTTGTACCCAATCGCCGATTAAAGTATGGCAACGTAATTTCCGGACACCCACCTTATTATTTGGGTTATATAGAAATATGATGAAGGTAACTAAAAATGATTAGTCTGAAATTCAATACTTTAGATAATATGCATGCTCCATTAATCGAAGTATGGTTCGCTGGAATTTGGTTAATTCGATTCTAAAGCAGCTTCATTTATTTATGTCGTATAGTTATAAGAAGCTTAGCTTTAAAATTGTTTCAAATTATTTTGATTATTTTAATAGTCGTCAGCATATTTAAGTAATTTTTCCTGAGCTAATTAAATGATCCTAGCATTACATTACGATTATGAAAAAAATGTATTAACATTGGAAATGTTTTTGTTTTCATATAGGGGGTTGAAAATCAGTTTCATGTTGCATATTATGAAGCATGCCTTTATAGAAACAGTGGCGACAACATAGTGACCAATTTTTTATTGGTTGTCTAAATCGCGTGGTACCGGCAGTCATGTTATTATTTTTTTATAGGCGTCTTCTTGTCGAGAAAATCCCTACGGCTATATCTCGTTACGATTCTTTGAATATTTTAAAAGTTATTAGCATTTCAATACCCCATGTCGAAGAGTTTTGTAAATTTTGCGAAATTAAAAAGGCCGAATGCGCGCGCAGAGCCTTCCAAATTTCACGCGCGTGCAGGGCTTGTCAAAACTTTAAAATTTTTGGTTAACGTCACAAATGTCACTTTTTAGTTAGGATCTGCTGACCACAAAATCGCAGCTAGACCGCACAATTCACGATGTACTTTCAAGTTGGACTTTCGAGCTTGGATTTATTGCCAGAACGGCGGCCCGGCGGCCTGTTTTCGTTTGAAAATAAGGTTTAAAATTTTCATGTTTTCGCAAAATTCGCCAAAAAATCCATAGTGCGTCCGATAGATTACACCTTATAGTCGATCCAGCAAAATTTAATGATTTCTTAATATCGGTCCTAGGACGGAACCGACTACAGTTTCGGACTCGGGACGACTTCAGGACCCAGAAACAATTTACTGTTTCTCGATAGTGCCTTTCCTTCACTATGACATTTAATTGTTTTGAGTATTGTATCCAAGTAAGAAACTGCATGTTTCAAGAGCAGGATTAAACAAATGTTTTTAGTTTCCTATAGCAGGGGGTCGAAAATCAGTTTCATGGCAAAATGACGTAACGCGTGGGATTTCAGCGGGTTCAGAACGGTAGACGTCAAAATTACACTTTTTCGTTCACTCCTATTGAGCCTAAAATTAGAGCGTGACCGTGTAATTCACGATGTAGTTCTAAGTTCAACCCTCTACCTTGGATTTCTTACCAAAACAGTCTCTCGGAAATTCGTTTGGAAATAGTATTTGAAGTTTTCCTGTTTTTGCAATTTTTTCAATTTTGTCAATGACTTGCAATTTAACAAATCATAGGTGTGGATTTAGGATCGGGGTTGCTCTGGCAGGTTGCCGATATCTGATTTGTACGTATTACCGAGTGTTAGACTAAGTTTGAGTGCCATTACTTTAACATGAGGTAGATTAAGCAAAAGTAAACAAAAAAATGTATCGCCGCGTTAGAAAAGTCACGCCCAACAATCTCCAAGACAACTTAACATCGAGAAGTACGTCAAACAGCTTATTTCCTTTTGTCCCGTCGAAATATGTATAGCCGGAAACCTTATGTAACTTAAAATTTTGTCGTTTTTCGCAATTTACAAAGATAGCGATGATTTGAAGCAAAATATAATATATGTGCAACTCCTCTCTCAATGCCTGATCCAATGGTATATCACACGGTTACGGTACATGCAAAATGTACCGAAATTAATCAAATAAGAAAGAAAATTGCGAAATCTTTGTAACTTTATACTTATTATTTATGTAATTTGAAGGTGGATTTTTATTGCATCCACATTTGTACGACGTATGTTAACTACGTGAAAACCAAATTTAGGCAAAATTCAGTAATCGTAGCCCTCCCTCAAGAAAAGTTTTTGTCAAATGATATAAACGAAATCCGATTAATTTCAATGTTGCCAAAAATTCTTTAAAATAATGGGTTCTTTGTAAAACAAGCTGTAGATGATGTAGATTCACCTATTGTTAAAATAGCAATTGAAATATTAAATAATAGACGAACATTTGTACTTAGTTGATGAGGACGTTGATCTCCTTGTTCTATTAATCGCTTTAACTCCAGAAGAAAAAGATATGATCTCCTTGTTCTATTAATCGCTTTATCTCCAGAAGAAAAAGATATATTTTTCATAAGGTCAGGAACAGTAAAAATTATATGGAAAATTCTTTCTTCGTCAGAAATACTGAAATGACAAGAACGTATAAAAATAGTTATTTACATTACTAGATGCGAAAGGTTACTTTAAGGCGTGAGGTGATTTTTGAATGGTCGAGGCGAAGCCGAGACCTTTAAAAAAACACTGAATACTTAAAAGGGCTTTCGCATCGTGAAATGTATTATATTTTTTCTACTATACCGAAAAAAATTATGGGATTTACTAATTTAAAACTATGAAATGAAATTAATTGACGTTTTTAATAAATTTTATAGTTTAGGAGGCTGCCTGTGAAAATTGTTTCCATGGCAACCAAATATTACACATTTTAATTTCTGGTGGTTTCAAACCAAAATAAACAAATAATGTTTTGTGGCGATATAAATGGGAATATTGCTTGTGCCTTGTTTTACCCCAAGAAATCCAAAGCAAGGTATATGCAAATTTATGAAGCGTTTTTAAAATGGAGTAGGTAGGCACTACGTTGGGTACTACGTGCCGACAAAAATGTTGGCGTACTTCTAGAAAGAGCTTTCTTTATTAATACAATATTGTTTAATTTGTTCAAATAGAACGAATTAATTTCGTTTAAAATTTGTTTTTCTACTTTTTTGTCCTGGCCGCATAAGTTTTACTTTCGTAGATAGCAACGCCTTAGCAACCAGGTAACTCGAATGTTTACTTTCGTTATCGCGCGTGTTGCTAGGGTTATAAAGTTCATTCATATGGACGGTAGTAGAAAAATACAATTTTGCTGACTCATGCCTTCAGTGGTTATGATACCACGTCTAGAATATTTCAGAAAGAAAAATTAAAAGTCATCAAACTTCTTTAGAAAGAAATGCAGTTGGTTAATGTAGTAACAACTTTCAATGACAAGAATTCAACCCCCTCACAAGTAAAACAGGCTGGTGAAACTCTTTTCCTACTTGTATACGGTGCAAGGAAAATCACAAAAATGTCTCACTCGACTCATACAGATTTAATCAATTCAAAAAATCGCTGCACGAACAAAAATCAAAGTTGGAAATATTACCACCAACTTCAGAGGCAGTCGCTTAATATTCATTACGAGTATTCTACAAAATTCAGAAATGGCTTGGCAATGAAAGAAATCCACAACAGTGGGGATAGAAGAAAATTAACGGCTCCTTACAACCTGTGACAACACTTTTTGTGCCAACAGCAGAATCAATATTGCAGATTATCTCCTGCAACCGCAACAGAAAAGCAGGTTGAAGATGCTTACAAATTTACGGAAATTGTCAGGGAGTACAATGTCTAAATTCATACATGGATAAAATTATTTATTTATATGCTATCGATTCCGATCATCTTTAGATATAAAATGTGTTTCATTCGATATATATAAAATTTTAAACAACTCGATAACCCTCACTTGTACAATGATTATGTACTTTTTTTCATTTTGCAGAATATACTCACAGATAAACAAGCAAAAAATGAAGGAAACAAACGTGAAATTGGTAAAAAAAATTAATAGAAAAGTCAAAAGTTAATATTTTTCAATAAATGAAAATATTCTTATTTTTTTAAAATTTCTCATGGTTGAATTACCAATTTTTATTATGCATGTGAAAACCTAGTTCATCCCACGATTTTTCAAGTAGGCAGCTCCGACACATCCCTTACGGTTCGGGACTCTTAAGTTTCTTGAAACATATAGGTATGTACAGGGAGCGGCAGAATAGACTTTACAATTTAAAGTTGCTCTAAAAATCAATATGCATTTTTTAAGCGTGTGATGTTTCTATCCATTAAATAAAGCATGCTTTGGAATTTCTTTGACAGGTGTCAAAATGAATGACTGGCGTAGAGAGTAACGAATTTGTTGTGTTGAAAATTTTATAAAAAATAATAGTACTTATTATTCAAGTGCAACGTGATTTTAGAAGAACTTTTGGCGTGAGAAATGTTCCGTCGCATCCAACAATTATGTGTTGGGTCAGAAAATGGTAAACTGGAGGATCCGTTGTCAACTCTAAACATTCAGATTGTCCGCGATCAGTAAACACGCAAAAAGATCAAAAGATGTAAGTTTAACTGCCTCTAGAGAACTTTTTCCTTTACGTCTAATCTCACGCCGTGGTGACATAAACTGGCCCGCCAGATCACCCGATTTGACTGCACCCGATTATTTTTTGTTTAGTTTTTTCAAAAGTCGGGTATTTCGACGAAAGCCACACCGAGAAAAAAGGTGACTAGCTACAATTAAAATTTTAATATTGGTAAGTAAAGAGTTCATCAGTATATGGGACTACTCCACCACTTCTTTGGTACAAGTAAAATAGCAATCCTGACACAAACTACTAATAGGAATTAAACCATTTTAGAGTAAAAACTACTACTTTCCATTAGTAAACCAGTGTACTTATGACAAATGTAGGAATGTATTTATACTTAATAAAGTAGTCTCCGTCATTAGAGAACAGTATATTTACCATCATTAGCTTGGCATGTTTTAACAAAGAAACTGATTACTTGTGTCAAATAAATATTTTAAGAGGGTTTAATAAAGTATTTCTCTATCATTAGTAAACAGTGTATTTATCGTCATTAGCTTGGCAAGTTTTAACAATGAAACTGACTACTTGCACCAAATAAATACTTTATTTAAGAGGGTTTAACTTACCTTAAAAAATCACTTGTAATAAATTGTTCTAGCAGTCATTTCTAGCTAATGAACTAATTAATATTCATCAATAAACAGTTAACTTGCCTTGATCAATATTTATGCTAGCTATTATTAAACAGTTTCATTAATATACAGGGTATGCCGTTTACCGGTCCTCTGTTTTTACTTTTAATGAGCAATAACTATATACAGGTCAAAAGAAAAGGCGATACATCTTAAAACATGTTAATAAAAGTTGTATGCATGACGAGAATAATTTTTTATTCTTAACATGGCAATTTTTCCTATTTTTGATATTAAAATTTAAAAAAAAATTGTTATACATAATAAAAAATTTAGAAAATTATCGTTATACACACACTTTGGAAATTTATGATATAAAAGAAAAAAGGCAGATAATACTATCTATCTACTTTAATTTAATATGTACTAAAACACTTTTTAAATTAAAGCTTGATACAAATAATATATCTTGAAAAATTTATTTCAGAATGCAATACACATATTTTTTTGTTATTACAGGCATATTACCTTAACAGAAGCATAGTAATGTTCATTCAACTCTACAGTTTTAAATTCCTTGCAAACAAAACATATTTTATTACACTTGGAGTAGTTTTCCACACACACCAAAACACTTTTGCACACACTCGACGCGCGTTTCGCCAACCAAGTTGGCATCATCGGGAGATGATTAAAACTTGAGTTTTAATCATCTCCCGATGATGCCAACTTTTCTGTTCCAAATAGAAAGCGACTTTGAAAAATCGGTTCATGTTTTTATTAATACAGTGGTGTAACATGTTTTTTATATGTATGTATGACTGGAGTAGTATATGGTCACCCAGGCCCCATTCGTTTGGCAATTTTTCATATTCCATGACTCCAAAGAGAGTTAAAAATTCTAATGCGAATTTCAAGTGATGCACAACACATATCATTACCTTACCACGCACGCACAATGGAACAAATGAACCGCGAACCGCATCATCGGGCAAAGATAAAGTCCCGAAGCGATTGTTATTCTCGCGAAAATAGCCGAAGACGGTTTTTTTTCTTTCAAGTTTAATGATTTTTAGTCACTGATTGCTTAATGGTAGGAAATTGTCTACTAACAGGAAAGATTTGCCTGCTTATTGCTAGTAAAAAAAAGTCATATGCACTATTTAATTACCACAAAGACATCAATGTCCGTGCATAAAACAACTGATGATTATTGAGAAGTAAACTATTAATGCAAGTGTTCATTTTATATTGGGGTTATTTATCTACTTATTACGGATTAGTTGCTTCATGTCAGAACTTCTCCTTTATTTATTACAAGTACTATGGTCTATGCAATATTATTAGAGAACAAACTAGGCATTTGTCTTAATGAAAATTATGTCAGGATCACTGTTTACTTGGAACGTTTTTCTCGGTGCAGGAAACATCAAACAATTAAACAATTAAAGGAAGCGATTAGTGACGAAATTCATGGAATTCCTGGTGTGGTGTTACGAGCCGTAATGAGTAATTTCGTTCATCGCTTAGAAGAGTGTATGGAGATGGAAGGGGGCCATTTAACCCACACAATTTTTTCTTACAAATAATTCACATTCTCTTTGTAAAATTCTTTGTCAAATCTTGTTACTTCACAAATAAAATATTTATTTATAGTTGAAATTATAAAGTAAATTCTGTCGATCCAATATTTTGACACCACTCAAAAAAACTCCAAAGCATGCTTTATTTAATGGATAGAAGCATCGCACTCTTAAAAAATGCATATTGATTTTATTTAGAGCAATTTTAAATTGTAAAGTCTATTCTGCCGCTTCCTGTATTTTTAAACGCGCATAATAATATGTCAAGTTTCAACGAATTCACTATGTTCTTGTTCAGTTTGGACACTTTTCCTGTACTATTAGCTGCGTTTAATAGTTTGCTATTAATCGATATCGGTATTTGTAATTGTTAGGAATTACTTTTCATCTTCACGAAATTATTTTAAATTATTTTAATTTTAACACTAAAAATGTTTGTTAGTGAAAAAAATTTGTATAATACCATTTTAGTTTTCATTATGAGAATGTTTTTGTTAATAAAAAAAATAACTTTTTATTTTATTTTCTAAATAAAACTACTGATAATAAGATTTTAATTTTTGAAAATGTTTTGTGTTAATGAAATAATTATTTACTACTTTGCAACAAATTTTCATTTTTATCACATCCGAAATATCACAAGATTTGCGTTCTACTTCGTCATTTCCAATGTCTCCTCCGGTTGCATCTTTGCGAAGGACTGTGAATTTTTGTTGAAAGTTTTATATGTTTTAGGGTGCGTATTTTGAATCAGTGAAAGTACAAAGCACTATTACTCGTAGGGGGATTCTGTTGATCATTTGTGCCCTATTTTTTCCGGTATAATGATGTGCTAGAAATATTTATTTACACAATAATAAAGCATGTATTTAATTATATGAATTCTAAATAAAAACTATTTATTTTAGCATTTTAATACAATGAATAAATTTAAATCCTTTTAATATAACAACCGTAGTGATCTATTTGATATGGTGACTTGTTGGCTACACTCAATAATTTGATCCATTACACTTTATTATTTCATTTCCTAGCTAGAACAGTACTGTTATAATCACTGATCTGGTGTGTTGATAACCACAGAATAAGGAAACATTTTGACGGAAAATAGATAAATATTTACTTGTGAAAGTATAATTTCAAAATAAGGATGATAACATCAACAAACTATAAGTACATAATAGTTAACTGCATTTTATATACTTTATTATATTTAATGCGAAAAGGTGATTGCGAATTTTACTTGGAAATTGTTTTATTTATTTCCTCCTAAAGCGCATTATAGTTTAGATGCAGATGAGATACACTTACAGACATCCCAGAATTTCAAAACGTACTGAAGACTGTTGAAAAATTAAATTAAAAATCGATGCGAATATTGCCGAGAGATAAATATTTAAATCTGTTAATATTTTGCGTATATACTTAATCAAGAAAATAAGAAATCAACGGTACCGATGTCTATATTATTTCTCTTAGCTATAATTTACAAGTGTATATTTTTGGCAAATTCTAGGTCCCTTACAGATCCATACTTATGCTATTAATTCTTTGTGAAAAATTTAATTTATTGGTTATTCAACTTCAATTTTATTTGTATTTATCTGACATAATGTGACATGGAACAGATAATAATAATTAGATGCAATATGTAGGGATTTAAACAAGTATTATTGTGAACCCTCTTAGTAAGCAATGGGAATTAATGTCCGTGGTAAAATCCTGAAATTTTTGTTGTTAAAAATCACTTAAATTGTTTCGACACACACTAAAAATGTGGACAAATAGGTTTGTGTTAACTGGTAGTAATTAAAGCAGTTTTATTTTCAGACACCAACATCATTGGCTATTATTTAATTCAATAAAGATATCCAGGTTTACATTTCATAATATTTTTATTTAATAAATCGGGATTACCTTGCAATTTTCCACTCAATTATTTTAAATTATGTTTTTGTTCATCTTTTAAGTAAGAAAGTGTGAAATAGCTTTTGTACTATGGCTGGTATATTCTCTTTTAACAAAACCAAGATTGGCAGGAAAATGCGTGACTTATTGTCCAATTATTGTTTTAATTTCCCCGAGTATGACCGTCTGCAGCATTTAAAATAAATCTCACAAATAATTATCTACCTAGTGAAATTAGAAATTTTATAATTGGGCATAAACTGTGAGCCGCTAATGAACCAATTCAAATTTGAAATTTCGAAATACCATCATTAGTGGATTTTGCATAATCAAATTGGTGCAATAAAATTATAGTATGGTCTGATTTATGTGGTCTAATAGAAGTAAATAAAATATTTGGTACGGTGAGAGATTCGATGAGCAGAACTGTTAAAAAATTAATTTATAATAGAATAAATATTCATTTTAAATTTTACGGTACTACGTTTGCTTTACTTATTGTTATGCAAAATTTCTCACAACCTAGTTCTTAATTAATTACATTCTGTAACAGTATTATTTTAATATAAAAAACTCTTTGTATTGAATATATTTTTAAAGTGAATATATTTATATGTAAATACAGAGAATATGTATATAATATAGACTAGGTCAACGCCCGAAAATCTCATAGACACGATTAAGACTGTATACACTAGGTATATCGATTTCATAAGCTTAAAACAACTTTTATTTTTATTGCAAGAAACACCTTGATACAACATTAAAAAAATTGTTATACTTAGGTCTGGAAAATCAGTTTTTACTGATCATTTCTTTAATTACCTACTTTTGCACAAGAATTTTGAAAAGTTATATTAATAAATTTATTTTGTTTGCAAGCTGTTTAAGAAAAATAAGTTTTATACTTCATATACCTAACTATAAAAGTATACCGATTCTAAATCGTTATTTTTGTTATTTCAAAGCTATTATTTTTTCACATCTTGAAAATTAAGATAATTGAGTAGTCAATGTAAACATTTATTCCCTAAAGTTAACGGTGATTTTTAAAGAGATATTACGCAAAACTTTTCAAATACTTATAACACTTTTAACAAATAGGTAGGTATATACTTGTTTAAAATTTAACATCTTGATTAGGAAATGTATTTTATATCGAGTTTCATCATGAGGAAGTTTTACTCCAATATAAAATTATATAAAGGAAATACTTTAATTGAAGAAGAAATCGACATTGAGATTGGAATGGCGTCCTAAGGCCTTACTGAATGCAAAAAAATGTTTTTCGAAAAATGTGTATATCTGTCAGCCTGTAGGTATTTTTACCTATTGTATAAATACGGAGTAGTATAGGTACCTATATCAAAATAAGTTCGTAATTGAGCAATTTATAGACTTTTAAATAAATAAAGCGGCGATGACGATGAGAACAAAATTAAAAATTAAAATGCACCTTGCATTTTTTACTTTATTGAATCCATAAGAAATGTTTTACAAAAATATTTATTCGTCAATCTATTTGTGTCTGTTATTATAATTTGATAGGTAACACTTCAGTTCTAGTCGATAAATATGAAGGAGTCGAAATTTGCTAAGTTCAGAAAATATAGGTAGGTACTGTCAAACCCAAAATAACAAAAGTTTTTTGTACCCCATAATAAAACCACAAATATCTTGCTAATTATTAAGTATTTATTATTTCTTTGCCAGTAAACCAATAAAAATATAGATATTCTTAGTTCATATTATATTTTCTGTCAGTTTCTTGTTTGTAGTCAAAAAAGAGACGCAACATAATTGTGCCTCTAATTTGTACGAGAATTAATTTTTTCCCACGTTCAATGAAAAATTTCATAACCCAATTGTTAGTGTTAAAAAATTATATAATTCTGTAGAGAATATTGTCTGGTAAGTAGGTAGGTACCTATATTTTATTAAAAAATATCTTGTGAAAATATATTCATCGCCATGTTATCCTATAATATGCAAATTGAAAAAAAAAATGCAATATAAAACATTATCTGTACTTATATAATGTACCTATAATAGATACACAAGACCTCACAATATAATATTTTTTTTATTAGTAAACAAAAGGTTCGTTTGCTGTGTTACCGTTGAAGTCTCCATATAATTTTAACTTTTAAACAATTTAACTAGATCCACTCAATAATTAAACAATTTAATACACCCCTTCCCATTTACCTAATGCAATGCAATGTAAAGTATTTAATTTAAATAATCATATCCTTATGCCTACAACAACTGTAAGCAAATATAATGTGAGCGGTTCTTAAATGAATGAAACATTTTGACCTGTCACGTCCTATTTAGTTCAAAAATACAGTAAACTTAGATCTAATTAGACTTTATGTTATTCTATCGTGTTCATTAACTTGAAGTAAGTTATGAGGAGTCTCAAATTATATAATTAGACTTTAAAAATACGTTGAATAAATTTAAGAGTCAAGAAAATAAATTACCACCGTTAACGAATCGAGTATTAATTTCTTATGAAATAAATTTAGAGCAGGAAATTCACAACTAATTAAGGCAGCTATTTAATTCGCTAGTCACTCTAAGTATTAGAATTAATTTGTTATCGGTAAAATACTGTACCGATTGTGGAATAAAAGTAAATTTAAAAAGTACACGTCTTTCAGAAAATTGTCGTTTCAATTGAGAAATAAATTTTCCAGTGAGTTAATTAGACTAAAATACCAAAACGCCTATGACTTTTCGGCCAAGAATGTTTATTTCTCCACATGATTAAATCAAAAGAATCTTTTTTATGCACTATTTTTGATATAAGTATAAAATACAATACTTATTTAATATAGGTACCCAAGATAGGTCGAACTGTTTAGCCTGCCAATGATATCGAACCATCAGCACCGTTGCGACAAAAAAATAACGGTTGTCGTAGCCACATACACATACAATATAATATGACGGCCCCCAACCTCATATTGAACTACTTTTGAAACAACTATTGTTAATGTCAACCACTTCTTAGGAAACTGTACGCAATATTTAATATTTTTTTACACACCCGGTGTTATAATTATTGTTTTTAATATTATTACAAAAAATATGTTTTTTTATTGTGGTGAATAATTTAGCAATACGTCTCTGATAACGGTCAAAATTATGTTTGTTGAAAAGTGAAAACCTTCAGTACGACAGCTTTATAACAGGATTACTACTAAAAATTTGAGTTTTTGGATTTTTATATTGCTATTTAACAAAATTTGTAATAATTAAAGTTATATTATATAGCAAACCTTTAAATTTAACAGATTTATGTTAAAATTATGAAAAAAAATTGGATACGTTAATATTAATATCATAATTATGTATATAAGTATGTTAAATAATTATTCTAATATCGTCGTTTATATTTAGATTTAAAATTTATAAATTCATAACTGAAGAATTTCGTGAGTCATTATTGTGACATTTAAGGAGGAATGTAATTCTCTCAGAATTAATAAGTAAGTATAGATTAACGTTTTTTTTTTTTTTTGATTAAACTTACTGAATCTTTTAAAAAAAATCTAAGATGATGACCTTTAATTCAACGTGATATTACATGCGATTGTTTAAAATAGATATGTAAAAAAGTAAATGATATAATGCAATATAACGGTGAAAAAAATAACGAAGATGCGAAGAGGCAATCAATTATTCTGTCAGTAACAAGATAATGCCAATAATTACTAAAAATAGCAATTTGGTTGTGATGATTATTAGGTAAATGTAATCACATTGGTGAAAGGTCAACCGCTCATGTCTGGTAAACAAAAGACTGTTAATGGAAGTCTAGAAATTCCTACAAATATTTCGCGCTGGGTGTCCTGAGTAGCTCAGAGATGGCCGAAGAGTATATAAATATAATGTTTTATATTGGAAAAATCTATTAAAATAAAATTAATTACACAGGCATACAAGAAAAAAAAGTTTTGGGAAAATCGCTCGGGACAGGTCGATTTTGATTTTATATTAAGTCTATTCTAAAAATATTTTATATTCTACAAGGTGTCCCCAAAAAAGCTGGGCGGTGATCAACTTTGATTTTCAAGCGGTAACCCCTATTTTTTGCAATTTCGAATTTCTTGTAAAATTCTAATCATTTTGTATGTATTAAATCCTATATCTAAAATCAATCGCAGTAGAGGTTATTTCCCAGTTTTAAACTGGTTAAATTGTATATTTTTTAGATAAATCAACTTTTTTGGATAGGAATCTCAAGAAATGTGGTAAAAAATCCCAAAAAAGAAAAGTAAGAGAAATAATTTATGAAATGCCAGAATTAATATTTAAACAATGGAAATAAATTTTTAAAATTCAGATATACAAGGTGTTGTTTTGAGGATGGAAGATTTTCTAAATTTTTTGTCATGCCGGACCTGGATTTTCTTCATTTTTAATGTCTTAGTGGATTTGCCAAATTATGTAGAATATACAGGGTGGTTTGTTAGTCAAGAAAGAAATAGGCAAAATTGATAAAGCACCCTGTATCTCGGTTATAAAGCGCGATAGACCCATTAAGTATGGGTTACTTGGAACCACCTCGGTGACCCTTATCCACATTTAACGTATGTCCCTCTCCCAATGAAACACCCTGTATATCGTCTTATGAAGTACAAATTAAAATAATATATTAGTACTTTTTTTCCATAAGTAATACATAACTGTTCATGATTAGGTACAACATCAGGTATTTTAAAAATGCCATTTATTTTGTTAAATGTTAAACCGGATTTAATATAGGCTTGTAATGTATGTGAAGTTATCATTATTGGTGTAACGTAGGTTACTCAACGTATAAATTATTAGAATACCTTGAGTGTCACACCTCTTCTTTGTGAAAGTATCGATGTTGTCTTCGTCTTCTCGAAAATGGCAAAGATGAGCTGAAATTTTTTGAAAACTTCCTATCACAATACAACGTGATTACCTTGACATTAAATCGTAATAATTGCTGCATTTTATATTCGTATTAATCCTTATTTATATACCTTTAGTTCGAGAATTCTCATAGTCTTCTAAGATATTCCGATAAGCTTTGTGGATTTCAAGAAGTATTGGAAGTATCTGGTTAATAATACACGTGTTTGTGTACTTATGTGTACTTCCCGAGCTATATTCAAAACTAACGGGCGCGTATCGAAAATTTATATTCATTTAAAAAGTCTCAGGAAAAATATAACCTTACAGCAATGGCAATATAACCAAACATTCTGATTTAATGCAACTGTTTTTGATGTCACAAAAGATTAAGTTAGCTACTCATGAATTAAATTGAAACATTTAAGATTTTACACCTCGGCTTTCTTCATGGGAGGTATTTGCAGATTCCCCATATTTTTACAAATTAACAAACAATTGACTATTATAATGAATATACAAATACTTTTGTCGTTCAAACCTAGATATTTATAAGCACTCTGTATAACCCAGTCTTTCAAAAAAAGGTCAACGAAGGAGAGGCATCTTAATATTTCAAACTTCAAACTATATTTCGATATATTATATGTACTCTTTTAAAAGTTTAAACTAATTTATCGAGTCAATTTTAGAAATGTCATGGTTATTATGATTTACAAATAAAGGAAGGATGTTGCCCGTTTGGTTATATAATATGTGGTATCTGTAATAATTATTTTGATGCCGCTTGTACATTCTACAAACCAAATCAAAACAGCAATTTGTGTGAGTGATCATAATTAAAAATTTAGTATACGTCTCAGATTTTACTCGAGAAAATTTAATAGGCGATAGATCTCGCCAAAATAAAAAGAAAAGTTCATATATGAACTTGTACCTTTTAAAGCTTCGTTTTCGAGATAAGGGTGTTGAAATTGATTTAAAAAAAAACCCTTATTTTTTCGAATACCTATTTGGTCGATTTTGATAAAACTTTTCACGTTTTCAGTAATAAATTAGGAGCGTAATTTTACACATACCTAGATTGAGTTTTTCAAAATACATTTGATTTGTCTCTTGAATTTTTTATTAATTTTTCCAGGCGCGGGCGGATAAACAAATTTAATTTTTTTTCTCGAAAAGTAAGCAAGAAAAAATTAAAAAAATTCGAGTGACAAAAAAATTGTATTTTTAATTACTCAATCTAAATATAATATCAAATTTATAAAAAAGCAGTGACGTGCCCAAATTTTGTTTTAAAATATCTAGTTAGGATGCTGCAACGTCGCTCCTGGAATAGTTAAATTAAATCTAATTACATCAAATTAAGCACCTTCTTTATTGCTAGAAACGTGCCAAGTTTTATTAAAATCGGTCAAGTAGTTTTTAAGATATTTGAAGGAATAAGCTGTTTTAATTCATAACGGCGAAGTATAAAATTATCCCTGTGTAGTGCAAAGTTATCCATCTAGTGGTCAGTTGCTACTAACTGTCGAGACATACAATGTTATTGTGACAGATAGCGACTTTACAAAGTACCAAAGAGCAGTCGACCTCTAGCCCTGGTGGACTAAACTATTAATAATAAATAGGATTATAGGAAACAACTATTCAACGGACAGAAGCCCCGGCTTGCGTTGGATTTGTAGGTATAATACAACGCAAATCGTACAAATCGAATATTTAAGTTTTCCATTTATGTACTATATTATCTCACCTGCGCATCCGCCATATTTTGGATAAATAAAAGATTACGCAATACTAATAACTCAATTACCTTATAGATTTTAATGTAACCTTTAACAGAGGGATAAGAATCGGATCATCTTTCAAAGTTAAAGATTTAGTACAATTAGGTATGGATACAAATAAAATTTTTTAATAATAACCGCATGAATGATGGAATGCTAATTCCCATTTCAGACAAAGATGAGCTTAATGATGTCTTACAATATTTGCATTCATTAAATAAAAAAAAAGTTCGGGAAAAATTAAACTATTTCCAAAAAATAGAAAAGGCCCACTATAAAAAAAATTCAGTTTTACAAATATCGCAACTAAATAATTCTTTCAACATATTTTTGCACCGTTTTAAATGTGCAGTGTGTTCCTTGTTGGCTTTCATTGATAAGTAAATAATATAGTACATCTATGTAAAACAGTGATTGTATAGAAGTTATTTGTGGCATCTTTCAGTTCTATGCATATCAAATAATAATAATAATAAATAATAATAAATAAATACACCACATGTAATTACGACCCCCTTTATAATTCGGTAGATTGTTGATTACCGATGCTAAAAGAAGAACTTAGCAACGTGAATATCTAACCTGATCAACTTTTCTGTGAGCCTAGTGAGTATCTATGCTTATGAATCTTATGATATAAACATTCAAATTGTGTAATTTTACGAATTACACTAAACAAAGATTATTAGCATTATTTTAGTTTATTTATATTTTATGTCAAAAAATCAAAACTTTAACTGTTCCTTTGACGTAAATTCACATGCGTAAAGTTTTTTTTTTAAATCCAGATATTTTTAGATTGTCTGAGAAATAATGTTCAGAAGTGTGGTACCTAGTAAGTCCCAAATAAGAACAAAAGGGAAGTGATATTTTATTTCATATTTTTTTATGATTTCTTATTTTTCCGAAAGTCCAGTTTTTTTCTAAATAGTAATACCTAGTTAGACATAATCATACCATGTAAAAAACAATCAATAATTAGTGTATTTTGACCATAAAATAGTTATTTTCCTAACAAGTGCGGAAAGTTGTACTTTTCCGCACGCGACTGCCGTTGACCGAACGACGCGAAGCGGAGTTCGATCAAGCAGTCGAGTGCGGAAAAGACAGTTTCCGCATGTGTTAGGAACTATATTTTTCCTAGGAGCGTGATCACATTTTCAAAATGTAATTATAACTTACCTAAAAATGCAAATAAAAATATAATTACTTTTACGCACGCATTTTAGTTTCGAAAGTTGCACTTTTCCGCACT
The DNA here is from genome assembly GCA_963680705.1 of Rhagium mordax. Classification (NCBI taxonomy): domain Eukaryota; kingdom Metazoa; phylum Arthropoda; class Insecta; order Coleoptera; family Cerambycidae; genus Rhagium; species Rhagium mordax. The sequence goes on along the minus strand of OY796658.1, from coordinate 28,925,625 downwards.
AGTGCGGAAAAATGTACTTTTCCGCACTAGTGCGGAAAAGTGCAACTTTCGAAACTAAAATGTGTGCGGAAAAGTGGTATTTTCCGCACGCTCGTAGGAAAATAAATTATCATAAATAATTCGGCAGGCTGATTTTTAGTAGATTTTAAGCCATTGAAATTTTTCACTAAAAATGAATGTCTATATACTTAGTTAAGTATTATTCGTTAATTTAAAAATATTGTTGAGTGAGTACAGAAGTAGTAATTATGAAGTTTTATTTAATGCCTGAAATTCAACTTTCTAGAGATTTAATTATTAATCTAACAAATGTAAATTTTACTTAAACTCCAGAGCTATGATATTTGTAAATTTTAGTTTTAATATAAAACAGTCAAAGTTAAATTATAATGTACAGTTATCGCCAAACCAGCTAGATATAACAAAAACAAAGTATGTTGGACCTGAAACAGTTAGTTAAAAATGATTTTGATTTCTTGCCCATGTATTGGCGTACAATTAGCAATTAGCAGTTACCACACCATTCACTTCTACCAGGTGATTCCATACAGATTTGGCTAGCATAAATTTAGAAGTTACAGAGACAAATTCCACGTGACTGCAATAAAATACATAAAATAAAAATACTGAGGCATTTAACACAAAAACATTACATTAAATGTTAATAAGATATCATAGTATTAATAGGCCAAGGTTTAGCCTTCAATTTAATTTTAACTAATCGCATGTTTGAATTATTATTAATAAATTAATAATGTTTATTTACATTTTTTAGGACAAAACTAAAAATAGACTTGCTGCGATCCATCATTACTTTCTCGCATTATAATATGTAAGGCAAATATTAAAATACGAATAAGTATTACTAAGTATCTATAGTAAGTTTGTGATTTATCATATCTTTTACATTAATTTGTCAAACTGGTCGGGTTTTTAATTTTTTCCCAGACATACCTACTATAGGTACATCCTTGTTGAACTTCTTATGGAACCTGATGTTCCATAATAAAAATGATTGTTAATGAGATATAAATATTAATAAGGTTATAAAATAAAATATTTTTCTACCGCATAAGGACAAATAGTTTTTTATACCCACCACTGCGAGAAGTGTAATACAGTATTGTACGTCTACGAGGTCTGGAATCAGAATATTAAATCAGCTGCTACAATTATTTCTATACAATAGTATGGCGAAAATCCATTTGCCTCCTCTTATAGGTTTGCGTATGAAAGTGTATGAAACATTAAGAATGCTTATGATTCCTATCTTAATGAATTGAGAAAAGGGAAACGACTCACCATCAAATTCAAAATTCAAATTCAATTTATTAATCCAGTAAGAGCAATGCTATTGGACATGTCAAGAAAATAGAAAATTTTACAGTACATAATATATAAACAGAAACAATAAGTATATGTGACAAGTAACACATTGACACAAAATTAAATAACAAACAGTAAGATACATTAATAATAAATAAGAGGTACATTAATAATAAAATAGAAGTATACTATCATGGACAATACATTGTTTAGAGTGCATATTCATTATCCTAATTATTCCTGAACAGAATACGCACATAGATTTAAAAGATGAATTTTAACATGTTTTTTAAACAGAAATATATTTTTTGAATTTTTATATGCAACAGGCAAATGATTGTATAATTTCAGTCCCAGGATATTATGGGCTTTTGTAGACATATTTAGATGTTTATTTGGGATATGAAAATTACATTTTTTACGTGTATCATAAGAATGAATTACCTCATTTCTTTCAAAACTATGTTGATTTTTATACACATATGTTAATAGTTCCAGTATATAAAGACTTGGCAAGGGAAGAATTCCATATTGTTTAAAAAGATTGCGACACGAGTGAGTTGGAGGTACTCCTGCTATACATCTTAATATTCGTTGTTGTGCTACAAAGACACCATATACACCAGAGGAACTTCCCCAGACAGTAATACCATAAGCCATTCTAGACTGTATTTGTCCAAAATAGAATAACAAAAGGCCAGAGATATCCAAAACCCTCTTCAGGGCTCTAATTTGAAAACATTTAGAATGTAGAATAGTAGTAAGTTTGCTACAGTGATTATTAAATGTAAGCGTGTCATCAATGACAATTCCCAGAAACGTCACACAGTTGTTTTTCTGAATGCCTACATTGTTTATATTCATATCAAGGGACGGAATATTGATATTTTGACGAGTGTGAAATGTCATATAACTAGTTTTGGTAGTATAGAAGAACAGCAAATTATTACTGAACCAGCTACATAAATGTTCAATAGTGGTGTCTATTTTATTTTGTAGCGCACTAAGAGACTTATCAGTAATTAGGAGACTGGCATCATCCGCATATAATGAAATAAAAGCCTCGCCGAGCATATTAGGCAGTTCATTAATATAAATAATGAATAGTATGGGCCCCAAGACCGAGCCTTGGGGCACACCCATTTTATTATCTAATAAAGGTGACATGCAATAAGTCTTCTGATCATGTTCATGAAAATTTATCTTTACCATCTGATTCCTATCACTAAGATAGGATGCAAACCAATCATATGGTTTACCTCTTATCCCGTACTGATACATTTTATTAAGTAACAGGTCATGTTGGACACAGTCGAAAGCCCGCCTGAGGTCACAAAAAATACCAGTCGGACTCTCACCTGTCTCAACTGCATCTAGTATATTTTCATAAAAGGATTGCACCGCCGAGATTGTTGAGTGTCCAGGGCGGAAACCATGTTGATTGGGATTTAAAATATTATTTACCTGAAGAAAATTAAATAATTGAGATAAAATCACATATTCATATATTTTTGTTATTACAGATGGTACAGAAATAGGACGATAATTTGCCATATCCTTAGGGTCGCCTTTTTTTAATATTGGAGAGATAATAGAAGTTTTTAACCTAGAAGGGAATATTCCCTCTCTAAGTGACTCATTGAGATCTTTTAAATGATATAGTATTTGTAAGATTTTATTTATATCTGAGATAGCTGAGATGGATATATTTTCTTTTTATTAAAGAAAAAATGTTAAACTATAAACTTTATTATATTTTAGTGAAATTTGTAGATACTCAATTCATCAACTATCTTACGGTAATCGATTAACAAACCAGAGGGTTGCGGGGGTGGAACAAGCCAATCGAAAATCAAATATCATTGGAATACAGATTTTTCTTTGCTTATTTGTGAAATTAAATATATTTTTGAAATATTAGGATTACTTTGGATGTTTAATGATGTATGAAAGTAAATTTACAGTTGTGGAGAAATTATCAACAAACATGTGTTTAGAGTCTTGGGATACAACAATTCTGGAGAACCTAGGGATAGTTACAAATAGTGAGTGGCAAAAATTTTTGCTGCAAAATATTTTTTACTAAAGAAACCGTTTAGAAAATGTTTAAAATTTTTTATAAAATAGATATACCTACCTAATTAGACATGGCAAGATTTGTGTCGCAAAAATTAAACCTATTTTTTCTCCTACCTACACAGATAGCGTCATTTTCCCGTACTGTATAGGTTCGAAAGTAAGCCATTACGACCTTGCGACAAAATAAAAATTTTGTCCCGCTGCTAATGACAATAGAGTGTAATGTAACAACTTTAATTATGAAATCTTAGTTGACGTATATTCAGGGTATCTCAAATTGCCTGATTTTGGCTGTTTCTCCTACTTCTACACCATCAGATGGGAAAAACCGACCAAGGTGTCTATTTGTTTATATAATATCAATTTTTGACTAGTCAAAAACTCCTATTTTCTGTAGCCAATTATATAAAATTAGGAAATTCTTATTTGAAACAGAAAAATTCTTATATCTTTTTAATAATATATCCGACATATAAATATATTTTTGGGAACCTTGAATTTTTTCCGATATTTTCAAATCAAAAACCATGATTCCCATTTGAAATAAGAAAATTGGACTTGATATCTTAAAATTTAGTAGGTACTAGTGATAAAGCATTTTGGACATACCTACACTACGTAAACAAGTAAAAAAATAATCAAATAAAAAAAATTCAGGACACTTTTCGAAATTTACCAATTGGATAAATTATATACAGTGTGTCTCACTTTTCACCACTACACCCCAATATCTAGGCCATTTGTTGATCGATTTAGATAAAATTTGGTATACTTATTTTCTTTCAGATTGTGTTTAAAAAGTTATTAAAAAAAAATTTTTCAAACTTAACGCCTACTATGATTAAAAAGAAATTGGCAAAAATTAGGAATTTATATTAGCGATTGCGATAGGGTTTTTGTTTTAACAGATTCTTGTTCAGCATGATCTAAAACGCCTGTATACCAAATTTCGTTAAAAAATATTCACCTTCACAAAAATAAAAGTAATAAAAATCTAAGATTTCAATAATAATCACCCTACTATTCCAGTTATTTATTGTCTGATATTTACATAACTTGGTAGTCGGGTGATATAATGACGCTAATTAAGCATTAGGACACTTTTTTTGGAAAATATCAAATAACTCAACTTATATTATTTTTTATTATTGAAATCTTAGATTTTTATTACTTTTAAAAAAAAAAGAATGAATATTTTTTAACGAAATTTGGTATACAGGCGTTTTAGGTCATGCTGAACAAGAATCTGTTAAAACAAAAAGCCTATCTCAATCGCTAATATAAATTCCTAATTTTTGCCAATTTCTTTTGATCATAGTAGGCGTATTTAAGTTTGAAAACATTTTTTATTAATAACTTTTTAATCACAATCTGAAAGAAAAGAAGTATACCAAATTTGATCTAAATCGATCAACAAATGGCCTAGATATTGGGGTGTAGTGGTGAAAAGTGAGACACACTGTATTATCCTGTTTATTTTCCTCATAGCAACGCAGTAATAAATATGCCAAATATGTCTACGGGGATTTATCTTTAAATTATTCGAAATTCGTTTTTCTTCTTTTAAATTGCTAAACAGACACACTTGTGTAAATATGAAATATTCAGATAAACGATTTGTTACACTGCTTTCCATAATCCAAAGTAACCAAACGTATAATTTTAAGTAATCAGTGTCAGAGAAAAAAAGTAGGTACAATGCAATATTTTATACCGTGGGGAAGCAAAATATTTCTTATATCTATTTATATAAAATTAAATAGGTACGTTTTTATATTTTACAATAAATAAGACAATATTAATTTGTTTAAATAAAGAATCCACTGTAAGAGGGTTTGTAAATTCCATAATTAAAAAATGCACACATTTTATTCCAACCGATAATAAATAGAAATATGTGGTCTATTTTTTTAAGAAAAGCTTACCTATGACATCAATTTGAAAATTTTAGTCCATTTATAGCACCACAAACAACACCAAACAATCAATAAAATCCAATTTTAACCAATAAAATCGAACTTATTCACAAGCCGTTTAAAGACATCCGATGAACAGTTCCTTCGGCGATTCACTTACACTGACCGGTTACCATTACCTTTCATTACCACTTCTTGCGGCAAACTGACTCTTCGAAGGTACCGGTAAGTTTGTGGTATGCTGCTGCAACCATACACCTGCCCAAGGCAATCCTTGGCGCCCGAGTCGTTCGATTCTCAGTAATCTTTTAGCAAAGAATGTCTTCAGCAAGCCAGAGTAACATCAAGATAATTTCAAGTAACTTGCAGGAATAAAATAATGTTATTTATTTAATTAAATGGTAGCGGATTTTGTTGGCACTTCTCAGTTGTTTAACGTTTATACTGGTTAGATATTTAGTTGTCCCATTTTCGTACATCGCCACGCTTGGTAATTCGTGTTGGTAATTTGTTAAATATTCCGAAAATAATTTAATTTATATACTACAGGGCATATGAACAGTTAAAATTTAGTTTATACGTCTTTAATTTAAATTAAGTAAATATGCAGTGAGTCCACAGATGGTCGCATTTAGGTGTAAAGAAATTAATAGTTATTTTCAAAAAACTCGACCCACTCTGATATTTTATTACAATTCAATAGCCTAAATTTTAGATTATTTCGATAAAATATTAGAAAATGCAAATGTAAAAATTGAAATATCAGAATGCCTTAAAAACAATTGCGAATCGCTTCTCATAATCCAGTAAACCATTATATTTAATGAACATCTGGAATATTTTGTATGTTAAATATTGTTTTTAATTTTCCTAATTTCAGCAGTCTAAGAATAAATCCCTTTTTAATTTTTTTTAATGTTACTACATGTAAATTTAGTGTGCTTTAGGATGGAATCGAACCGTCGATCTATGCAACTAGGCCAGTCTAATTAGATCTAAAAAAAGCGTTTTGAGGAATTAATTTCCAGTAAGCTGAAAATCGTTTTAATACCTTCAGTTGGTCCTAAATGCGTGTAATCTGAGTTTGCACCATCCCAGGAGATGAGCATAACTTTTGAGAGCCAAAAAACAGCGAAATTTTTCACTTTTTTCAGTTTTCGCTTTTAGCTTGAAATCGGTGCGTTGGACGGAAAATGTCATCCCATTCAATATTACAGAGGGTTAAATTCTGCGTCGAATGAAACATCTAAAACTTCAAATTCGGTTCAGTGGAAACAGGGAAAATTTCTCATTTCGGTGCAAACTTACGTTTTGCGACTTTCCAAGACCACATATCTTTGAAACAGATACTCCTATTAAAAAAATCCATAGAGTAAAAGTTGTAGAGAATAATATTTCACGCCTTATAGACACCTCAATTTTCAAATTCAGTCATTTTGAAAGACTAAAGTTGGCATCAATTCAAAATCGGGTTTTTCGACGTTTTGAGTCATATTAAGGAGATTCGAGGTAGTACGAATGAAAAACATTTTTAATTTTAACAAAGTTGTATATTGCCATTAAATCTTTAATTAGTAAGTAGGTATTATTAATATTAATTAATTAATAAGTAATTAATCATAGTTGTTAATAATTTAGGTGCAATGAAGTAACAAAAACATTTAAAATTGACATGACATTTAAAATATGAATAAAATATGTTATAGAAATCAATAGGCAGCACAAAACGAGGCGGCATTCATGTTCGCATTTTCTTAGATGTCGATGGCCCTTCATCTACGAAGCTCTTAAGCTGCGATTTCATGTCGAGGCCCTTTTCATCGGTATCATCTTGAAAGGGACTACTTCACCTATTTCTGTTTCTACGGCGATCGGCATGTGGGGACACTCCCTCATCGTCGAACGGTGCTGAATTTGAGCATGACAGAATATGTTGGGCGGCGGCTGCATTTGTTGGGGGTATAGAGGCTGGATTGAAAGTTGGCTTTACGAGGGATTTTGGGAATATTCTGCGGGTCTACCTCCAAATCCAGGGTTGGTATGATAGACCAAAGGATCCTCTCGAGGATGAGGAAGTGTCCCACATGCCGATCGCCGTAGAAGCAGAAATAGGTGAAGATTTAATCTGAAAAACATTTACCCCCCGAAGAACACATAGACGTCAAAAAAATATATAAAAGATGTCATGAAGATAAAGATAATCAAAATATTTAGAAAGTGAGATGCTTTTATGACATCTAAATGTCCGCCAGATTTACATCCAATTTTTATCCGAATTAGACGTATTTATGATATATTTTTGCAGATGTCTTAAAACCATATTTTTTTTATCGATATAGCCCATCTGGATCGTTCTTGAAATGAGACGGAATATGTAGATTGCATTTAGACGTCTATTTTATATGATCTATAATATTATCCTAATATTCTGTATTTTCTAAATCATTTTGAAGACGTCTAAATAGCATTATTTTTAGACGTTTAAAATGATGATATATTTGGACGTTGAAAAAACAAAAGAGTAAAACAAAAGAATGTCGTGATGATTAGCATATTAGCGATAACACTAATAAAACTAATTTTTTGAGATTTGAATCTGTAATCCTTTTATTGTTTCTAATGCTGTAATGCTTGGTTTGTAAAATATTACTAAAAGGTGTATAATTCGTGTTGTTTAATATTTTTAATTTTTAGACTAACTTATCATAATCTAAAATAATTTATCTAAAAAAGTCTAGTATATAATATCAATTATATAAATGACCAAAATTTATTTTGAACTAAAATATAACGTCTAAATGATGTATATTTCATGTTTTTCTAATATTATTTTAATATGTAGACTAACTTATCTAAAATGTGTTTAATGCACAATATCATTTTAATATGTAGTCTAACTTTGTTTGTGTGAAGTTATCCACGAATTTCCAGCCACGGTTGCTGACGTGAAGAAACTTTTTATTGATATAGTATAGTAATAGTAGGCATGCGTACATGCGGCACATAGTGCACAGTGCAATGCTGAAATTAATGTATTCGTAGCTAGCAGGTTGCGCGCGCATGGCTATGTGGGGTGATATACATACTGTAGCCACTAGCCGCTGTTAGAGAATTGGTTTGGCGGTTTGATAATCAACAAATCATCTTTCATATTGTATTTTGCTCTGCGAATTAACGTTCACAAAAACTTCAAAAAAGGATTGGAGGGACACATTATGTATATGTATAGATTACCAAGAAGCTAATGGAACATACCCCCTGCCTGTCTAGGTGCTCCAAAATAAATAAAACATTCGAAATATACAGTTATCGAGTTTCCAAATATATTCGTTATAAGTTACTGTGCCCAAAAATTTCAAAGTCGGTCCTGTACTGGAATGTATATAGATCACCAAGATGATAATAGAATCTTTTGCCTGCCCGTCTAGGTGCTCCAAAATAAATAAAATATTCGAAATATACCTACAGTTTTCGCGTTATATCGAAATATCTTCGTTATAAGTTAGCGTGCACAAAAATTTCAAATTAGGTGTTATACTGGAAGGTATATAGATCACCAAGATGGTAATAGAATATTTTGCCTGCCCGTCTAGGTGCTCCAAGATAAATAAAATATTCGAAATATACCTACAGTTTTCGCGTTATATCGAAATATCTTCGTTATAAGTTAGCGTGCACAAAAATTTCAAATTAGGTGTTGTACTGGAAGGTATGTAGATCACCATGATGGTAATAGAACCTTTTGCCTGCCCGTCTAGGTGCTCCAAAATAAATAAAATATTCGAAATATAACCTACAGTTTTCGCGTTATATCGAAATATCTTCGTTATAAGTTAGCGTGCACAAACATTTCAAATTAGGTGTTGTACTGGAAGGTATATAGATCACCAAGATGGTAATAGAATCTTTTGCCTGCCCGTCTAGGTGCTCCAAAATAAATAAAATATTCGAAATATACCTACAGTTTTCGCGTTATATCGAAATATCTTCGTTATAAGTTAGCGTGCACAAACATTTCAAATTAGGTGTTGTACTGGAAGGTATATAGATCACCAAGATGGTAATAGAATCTTTTGCCTGCCCGTCTAGGTGCTCCAAGATAAATAAAATATTCGAAATATACCTACAGTTTTCGCGTTATATCGAAATATCTTCGTTATAAGTTAGCGTGCACAAAAATTTCAAATTAGGTGTTGTACTGGAAGGTATATAGATCACCAAGATGGTAATAGAATCTTTTGCCTGCCCGTCTAGGTGCTCCAAGATAAATAAAATATTCGAAATATACCTACAGTTTTCGCGTTATATCGAAATATCTTCGTTATAAGTTAGCGTGCACAAAAATTTCAAATTAGGTGTTGTACTGGAAGGTATGTAGATCACCATGATGGTAATAGAACCTTTTGCCTGCCCGTCTAGGTGCTCCAAAATAAATAAAATATTCGAAATATAACCTACAGTTTTCGCGTTATATCGAAATATCTTCGTTATAAGTTAGCGTGCACAAACATTTCAAATTAGGTGTTGTACTGGAAGGTATATAGATCACCAAGATGGTAATAGAATCTTTTGCCTGCCCGTCTAGGTGCTCCAAGATAAATAAAATATTCGAAATATACCTACAGTTTTCGCGTTATATCGAAATATCTTCGTTATAAGTTAGCGTGCACAAAAATTTCAAATTAGTTGTTATACTGGAAGGTATATAGATCACCAAGATGGTAATAGAATCTTTTGCCTGCCCGTCTAGGTGCTCCAAGATAAATAAAATATTCGAAATATACCTACAGTTTTCGCGTTATATCGAAATATCTTCGTTATAAGTTAGCGTGCACAAAAATTTCAAATTAGGTGTTGTACTGGAAGGTATGTAGATCACCATGATGGTAATAGAACCTTTTGCCTGCCCGTCTAGGTGCTCCAAAATAAATAAAATATTCGAAATATAACCTACAGTTTTCGCGTTATATCGAAATATCTTCGTTATAAGTTAGCGTGCACAAACATTTCAAATTAGGTGTTGTACTGGAAGGTATATAGATCACCAAGATGGTAATAGAATCTTTTGCCTGCCCGTCTAGGTGCTCCAAAATAAATAAAATATTCGAAATATACCTACAGTTTTCGCGTTATATCGAAATATCTTCGTTATAAGTTAGCGTGCACAAACATTTCAAATTAGGTGTTGTACTGGAAGGTATATAGATCACCAAGATGGTAATAGAATCTTTTGCCTGCCCGTCTAGGTGCTCCAAAATAAATAAAATATTCGAAATATACCTACAGTTTTCGCGTTATATCGAAATATCTTCGTTATAAGTTAGCGTGCACAAAAATTTCAAATTAGGTGTTGTACTGGAAGGTATGTAGATCACCAAGATGATAATAGAATCTTTTGCCTGCCCGTCTAGGTGCTCCAAAATAAATAAAATATTCGAAATATACCTACAGTTTTCGCGTTATATCGAAATATCTTCGTTATAAGTTAGCGTGCACAAAAATTTCAAATTAGTTGTTATACTGGAAGGTATATAGATCACCAAGATGGTAATAGAATCTTTTGCCTGCCCGTCTAGGTGCTCCAAGATAAATAAAATATTCGAAATATACCTACAGTTTTCGCGTTATATCGAAATATCTTCGTTATAAGTTAGCGTGCACAAACATTTCAAATTAGGTGTTGTACTGGAAGGTATATAGATCACCAAGATGGTAATAGAATCTTTTGCCTGCCCGTCTAGGTGCTCCAAAATAAATAAAATATTCGAAATATACCTACAGTTTTCGCGTTATATCGAAATATCTTCGTTATAAGTTAGCGTGCACAAAAATTTCAAATTAGGTGTTGTACTGGAAGGTATGTAGATCACCATGATGGTAATAGAATCTTTTGCCTGCCCGTCTAGGTGCTCCAAAATAAATAAAATATTCGAAATATACCTACAGTTTTCGCGTTATATCGAAATATCTTCGTTATAAGTTAGCGTGCACAAAAATTTCAAATTAGGTGTTGTACTGGAAGGTATGTAGATCACCATGATGGTAATAGAACCTTTTGCCTGCCCGTCTAGGTGCTCCAAAATAAATAAAATATTCGAAATATAACCTACAGTTTTCGCGTTATATCGAAATATCTTCGTTATAAGTTAGCGTGCACAAAAATTTCAAATTAGGTGTTGTACTGGAAGGTATATAGATCACCAAGATGGTAATAGAATCTTTTGCCTGCCCGTCTAGGTGCTCCATAATAAATAAAATATTCGAAATATACAGTATTCGCGTTGTATCGATGAAAATGCTGAAACTAGGAAATGTTGCCAGTTAATAATTTGGCAGCTATTTTGATAGGTAATGTCCGTAGGGAGTCGTGCAAATAAACAAAAAATGTGCAAGAGATATTTGGAATAATTACGCAAGCGTTCATTAAATAGAAGTATATGCGCGGCGCACCTGAGGAATATATTCCTATGGTTTTTGAGTCGCTGAAATCGAACATGTTGTTAGTTTTGCCTCATCTGGTTATCAATCCTCTCTAACCTCAAAAAATTATTATGTGTAATATAATCAGGTGTAGCGCGGAAAAACTTTTTTGTAGGCCTGTAATATCCCATTAATATCTCATGCACAGTCCACAAATACCAGTCTCATATTTAAAATCAGTTTCTACATCAGGGAGGGTTACAAGTTAAGGCGGGTTTACATTGGTATAGTAAATGGGTTAGTTACTTGCACCAGTAACTTGCAAAACAGTAACTAACCTAATGTAAACCACATAGGAAAGTACTTGTACTAGTACTGGTACAAGTAATCAGGACAGGAAAGTCACTGTCCTTCCCCTACCAACGTCTCCAGCACCTGTTTACCGGCTGCCGTGTCTACTACACCAATGTAAACACTTGCTCGCTAGTATCTGCGTTGACAGTAAACCTACGATGGCTCTGAGGGCCACAGTAAAAATTGAAAAAAACTAGAAATTTCTACTTTGAAACTAGAAATTTCTACTTTAAAACTAGAAATTTCTACTTTAAAACTAGAAATTTCTACTTGTAAGTAGAAAATTGAAAACTAGAAATTTCTACTTTATAAGTAGAAATTTCCAGTTTCAAAGTAGAAATTTCTAGTTTTAAAGTAGAAATTTCTAGTTTCAAAGTAGAAATTTCTAGTTTAAAAGTAGAAATTTCTAGTTTTTTTTAATTTTTACTGGCCCTTCAGAGCCATCGTAGTAAACAGTGTGATTTCGATTATAAAGAAATTTAACAATGAAAAGGTAGTCCGAAGGAGATACTATAAAGTTTGTAGAACTTTATCGCGATTATGAGTGTTTGTGGGATACAACACAGAAGAAGCAGAAGCAGAAGAAGAAGAAGAAGAAGAAGTGCTGATGTTCCTTTTGAATCCTTTCTGCTTAAGTACAAACTTAAGTAAAGTATTGTATGTACTCTTGAGAAAGGCCTAGAAAGCCGAAACACGTGTAGAGATTAATAAATACTGTTTGAAACATTTAAAAAAGTGAATAATTTTTTCTTTAATTATAAAATATATTAATTACACAATCAAGCGACGTACATGACAATTGTTTATACTGTGGCAATAAACCAAATGGTAATATTGTAAAATGTAACAGTTGCCAAAGAATATGCCACACCAGTTGCGTTGTAAAGGCGGGTTTACATTGGTATAGTTACTAAGCCCAGTTACATGCACTTGTAGCTAGCCTGGCTAGCCTACTGTCACATACACAAGACGTCTACACTTGAAAGTGTATTTTATGTGCACTAGTACCGGTAGTGCGGTCACATTGCCAGGATGAATCATTTTCGTCGTCATGTCTCTCGTCGTTCTAGAATATTGCACAAGGAAAAATTAAGAAAAATATTTGTGCGAGTAATGCAAATTGCTATTGGAGAACTTATCAGTGAGATTGAAGAGGAAAATGGCCGTCCATAAAGAATATGGGTCAGGGATTGGATCAGCAGAAAGGATTCAAAAGGAACATCAGCACTTCTTCTTCTTCTTCGTCTTCTTCTTCTGCTTCTGCTTCTTCTGTGTTGTATCCCACAAACACTCATAATCGCGATAAAGTTCTACAAACTTTATAGTATCTCCTTCGGACTACCTTTTCATTGTTAAATTTCTTTATAATCGAAATCACACTGTTTACTAGGATGGCTCTGAAGGGCCAGTAAAAATTAAAAAAAACTAGAAATTTCTACTTTTAAACTAGAAATTTCTACTTTGAAACTAGAAATTTCTACTTTAAAACTAGAAATTTCTACTTTGAAACTGGAAATTTCTACTTATAAAGTAGAAATTTCTAGTTTTCAATTTTCTACTTACAAGTAGAAATTTCTAGTTTTAAAGTAGAAATTTCTAGTTTTAAAGTAGAAATTTCTAGTTTCAAAGTAGAAATTTCTAGTTTTAAAGTAGAAATTTCTAGTTTTTTTCAATTTTTACTGTGGCCCTCAGAGCCATCGTAGGTTTACTGTCAACGCAGATACTAGCGAGCAAGTGTTTACATTGGTGTAGTAGACACGGCAGCCGGTAAACAGGTGCTGGAGACGTTGGTAGGGGAAGGACAGTGACTTTCCTGTCCTGATTACTTGTACCAGTACTAGTACAAGTACTTTCCTATGTGGTTTACATTAGGTTAGTTACTGTTTTGCAAGTTACTGGTGCAAGTAACTAACCCATTTACTATACCAATGTAAACCCGCCTTAACTTGTAACCCTCCCTGATGTAGAAACTGATTTTAAATATGAGACTGGTATTTGTGGACTGCATGAGATATTAATGGGATATTACAGGCCTACAAAAAAGTTTTTCCGCGCTACACCTGATTATATTACACATAATAATTTTTTGAGGTTAGAGAGGATTGATAACCAGATGAGGCAAAACTAACAACATGTTCGATTTCAGCGACTCAAAAACCATAGGAATATATTCCTCAGGTGCGCCGCGCATATACTTCTATTTAATGAACGCTTGCGTAATTATTCCAAATATCTCTTGCACATTTTTTGTTTATTTGCACGACTCCCTACGGACATTACCTATCAAAATAGCTGCCAAATTATTAACTGGCAACATTTCCTAGTTTCAGCATTTTCATCGATACAACGCGAATACTGTATATTTCGAATATTTTATTTATTATGGAGCACCTAGACGGGCAGGCAAAAGATTCTATTACCATCTTGGTGATCTATATACCTTCCAGTACAACACCTAATTTGAAATTTTTGTGCACGCTAACTTATAACGAAGATATTTCGATATAACGCGAAAACTGTAGGTATATTTCGAATATTTTATTTATTTTGGAGCACCTAGACGGGCAGGCAAAAGATTCTATTACCATCTTGGTGATCTATATACCTTCCAGTACAACACCTAATTTGAAATTTTTGTGCACGCTAACTTATAACGAAGATATTTCGATATAACGCGAAAACTGTAGGTATATTTCGAATATTTTATTTATTTTGGAGCACCTAGACGGGCAGGCAAAAGATTCTATTATCATCTTGGTGATCTATATACCTTCCAGTACAACACCTAATTTGAAATTTTTGTGCACGCTAACTTATAACGAAGATATTTCGATAGAACGCGTAAACTGTAGGTATATTTCGAATATTTTATTTATTTTGGAGCACCTAGACGGGCAGGCAAAAGATTCTATTACCATCTTGGTGATCTATATACCTTCCAGTACAACACCTAATTTGAAATTTTTGTGCACGCTAACTTATAACGAAGATATTTCGATATAACGCGAAAACTGTAGGTATATTTCGAATATTTTATTTATTTTGGAGCACCTAGACGGGCAGGCAAAAGATTCTATTATCATCTTGGTGATCTATATACCTTCCAGTACAACACCTAATTTGAAATTTTTGTGCACGCTAACTTATAACGAAGATATTTCGATATAACGCGAAAACTGTAGGTATATTTCGAATATTTTATTTATTTTGGAGCACCTAGACGGGCAGGCAAAAGATTCTATTACCATCTTGGTGATCTATATACCTTCCAGTACAACACCTAATTTGAAATTTTTGTGCACGCTAACTTATAACGAAGATATTTCGATATAACGCGAAAACTGTAGGTATATTTCGAATATTTTATTTATTTTGGAGCACCTAGACGGGCAGGCAAAAGATTCTATTACCATCTTGGTGATCTATATACCTTCCAGTACAACACCTAATTTGAAATTTTTGTGCACGCTAACTTATAACGAAGATATTTCGATAGAACGCGTAAACTGTAGGTATATTTCGAATATTTTATTTATTTTGGAGCACCTAGACGGGCAGGCAAAAGATTCTATTACCATCATGGTGATCTACATACCTTCCAGTACAATACCTAATTTGAAATTTTTGTGCACGCTAACTTATAACGAAGATATTTCGATATAACGCGAAAACTGTAGGTATATTTCGAATATTTTATTTATTTTGGAGCACCTAGACGGGCAGGCAAAAGATTCTATTACCATCATGGTGATCTATGTACCTTCCAGTACAATACCTAATTTGAAATTTTTGTGCACGCTAAACTTATAACGAAGATATTTCGATATAACGCGAAAACTGTAGGTATATTTCGAATATTTTATTTATTTTGGAGCACCTAGACGGGCAGGCAAAAGAATCTATTACCATCTTGGTGATCTATATACCTTCCAGTACAACACCTAATTTGAAATTTTTGTGCACGCTAACTTATAACGAAGATATTTCGATATAACGCGAAAACTGTACGTATATTTCGAATATTTTATTTATTTTGGAGCACCTAGACGGGCAGGCAAAAGATTCTATTACCATCTTGGTGATCTATATACCTTCCAGTACAACACCTAATTTGAAATTTTTGTGCACGCTAACTTATAACGAAGATATTTCGATATAACGCGAAAACTGTAGGTTATATTTCGAATATTTTATTTATTTTGGAGCACCTAGACGGGCAGGCAAAAGATTCTATTACCATCTTGGTGATCTATATACCTTCCAGTACAACACCTAATTTGAAATGTTTGTGCACGCTAACTTATAACGAAGATATTTCGATATAACGCGAAAACTGTAGGTATATTTCGAATATTTTATTTATTTTGGAGCACCTAGACGGGCAGGCAAAAGATTCTATTACCATCTTGGTGCTCTATATACCTTCCAGTACAACACCTAATTTGAAATGTTTGTGCACGCTAACTTATAACGAAGATATTTCGATATAACGCGAAAACTGTAGGTATATTTCGAATATTTTATTTATCTTGGAGCACCTAGACGGGCAGGCAAAAGATTCTATTACCATCTTGGTGATCTATATACCTTCCAGTATAACAACTAATTTGAAATTTTTGTGCACGCTAACTTATAACGAAGATATTTCGATATAACGCGAAAACTGTAGGTATATTTCGAATATTTTATTTATTTTGGAGCACCTAGACGGGCAGGCAAAAGGTTCTATTACCATCTTGGTGATCTATATACCTTTCAGTATAACAACTAATTTGAAATTTTTGTGCACGCTAACTTATAACGAAGATATTTCGATATAACGCGAAAACTGTAGGTATATTTCGAATATTTTATTTATTTTGGAGCACCTAGACGGGCAGGCAAAAGATTCTATTACCATCTTGGTGATCTATATACCTTCCAGTACAACACCTAATTTGAAATGTTTGTGCACGCTAACTTATAACGAAGATATTTCGATATAACGCGAAAACTGTAGGTATATTTCGAATATTTTATTTATTTTGGAGCACCTAGACGGGCAGGCAAAAGATTCTATTACCATCTTGGTGATCTATATACCTTCCAGTATAACACCTAATTTGAAATTTTTGTGCACGCTAACTTATAACGAAGATATTTCGATATAACGCGAAAACTGTAGGTATATTTCGAATATTTTATTTATTTTGGAGCACCTAGACGGGCAGGCAAAAGATTCTATTACCATCTTGGTGATCTATATACATTCCAGTACAACACCTAATTTGAAATGTTTGTGCACGCTAACTTATAACGAAGATATTTCGATATAACGCGAAAACTGTAGGTATATTTCGAATATTTTATTTATTTTGGAGCACCTAGACGGGCAGGCAAAAGATTCTATTACCATCTTGGTGCTCTATATACCTTCCAGTACAACACCTAATTTGAAATGTTTGTGCACGCTAACTTATAACGAAGATATTTCGATATAACGCGAAAACTGTAGGTATATTTCGAATATTTTATTTATTTTGGAGCACCTAGACGGGCAGGCAAAAGATTCTATTACCATCTTGGTGATCTATATACCTTCCAGTACAACACCTAATTTGAAATTTTTGTGCACGCTAACTTATAACGAAGATATTTCGATAGAACGCGTAAACTGTAGGTATATTTCGAATATTATATTTATTTTGGAGCACCTAGACGGGCAGGCAAAAGGTTCTATTACCATCATGGTGATCTACATACCTTCCAGTACAACACCTAATTTGAAATTTTTGTGCACGCTAACTTATAACGAAGATATTTCGATATAACGCGAAAACTGTAGGTATATTTCGAATATTTTATTTATCTTGGAGCACCTAGACGGGCAGGCAAAAGATTCTATTACCATCTTGGTGATCTATATACCTTCCAGTACAACACCTAATTTGAAATTTTTGTGCACGCTAACTTATAACGAAGATATTTCGATAGAACGCGTAAACTGTAGGTATATTTCGAATATTATATTTATTTTGGAGCACCTAGACGGGCAGGCAAAAGATTCTATTACCATCTTGGTGATCTATATACCTTCCAGTACAACACCTAATTTGAAATGTTTGTGCACGCTAACTTATAACGAAGATATTTCGATATAACGCGAAAACTGTAGGTATATTTCGAATATTTTATTTATTTTGGAGCACCTAGACGGGCAGGCAAAAGATTCTATTACCATCTTGGTGATCTATATACATTCCAGTACAACACCTAATTTGAAATGTTTGTGCACGCTAACTTATAACGAAGATATTTCGATATAACGCGAAAACTGCAGGTATATTTCGAATATTTTATTTATTTTGGAGCACCTAGACGGGCAGGCAAAAGATTCTATTACCATCTTGGTGCTCTATATACCTTCCAGTACAACACCTAATTTGAAATGTTTGTGCACGCTAACTTATAACGAAGATATTTCGATATAACGCGAAAACTGTAGGTATATTTCGAATATTTTATTTATTTTGGAGCACCTAGACGGGCAGGCAAAAGATTCTATTACCATCTTGGTGATCTATATACCTTCCAGTACAACACCTAATTTGAAATTTTTGTGCACGCTAACTTATAACGAAGATATTTCGATAGAACGCGTAAACTGTAGGTATATTTCGAATATTATATTTATTTTGGAGCACCTAGACGGGCAGGCAAAAGATTCTATTACCATCTTGGTGATCTATATACCTTCCAGTACAACACCTAATTTGAAATGTTTGTGCACGCTAACTTATAACGAAGATATTTCGATATAACGCGAAAACTGTAGGTATATTTCGAATATTTTATTTATTTTGGAGCACCTAGACGGGCAGGCAAAAGATTCTATTACCATCTTGGTGATCTATATACCTTCCAGTACAACACCTAATTTGAAATGTTTGTGCACGCTAACTTATAACGAAGATATTTCGATATAACGCGAAAACTGTAGGTATATTTCGAATATTTTATTTATTTTGGAGCACCTAGACGGGCAGGCAAAAGATTCTATTACCATCTTGGTGATCTATATACCTTCCAGTATAACACCTAATTTGAAATTTTTGTGCACGCTAACTTATAACGAAGATATTTCGATATAACGCGAAAACTGTAGGTATATTTCGAATATTTTATTTATTTTGGAGCACCTAGACGGGCAGGCAAAAGATTCTATTACCATCTTGGTGATCTATATACATTCCAGTACAACACCTAATTTGAAATGTTTGTGCACGCTAACTTATAACGAAGATATTTCGATATAACGCGAAAACTGTAGGTATATTTCGAATATTTTATTTATTTTGGAGCACCTAGACGGGCAGGCAAAAGATTCTATTACCATCTTGGTGCTCTATATACCTTCCAGTACAACACCTAATTTGAAATGTTTGTGCACGCTAACTTATAACGAAGATATTTCGATATAACGCGAAAACTGTAGGTATATTTCGAATATTTTATTTATTTTGGAGCACCTAGACGGGCAGGCAAAAGATTCTATTACCATCTTGGTGATCTATATACCTTCCAGTACAACACCTAATTTGAAATTTTTGTGCACGCTAACTTATAACGAAGATATTTCGATAGAACGCGTAAACTGTAGGTATATTTCGAATATTATATTTATTTTGGAGCACCTAGACGGGCAGGCAAAAGATTCTATTACCATCTTGGTGATCTATATACCTTCCAGTACAACACCTAATTTGAAATGTTTGTGCACGCTAACTTATAACGAAGATATTTCGATATAACGCGAAAACTGTAGGTATATTTCGAATATTTTATTTATTTTGGAGCACCTAGACGGGCAGGCAAAAGATTCTATTACCATCTTGGTGATCTATATACCTTCCAGTACAACACCTAATTTGAAATGTTTGTGCACGCTAACTTATAACGAAGATATTTCGATATAACGCGAAAACTGTAGGTATATTTCGAATATTTTATTTATTTTGGAGCACCTAGACGGGCAGGCAAAAGATTCTATTACCATCTTGGTGATCTATATACCTTCCAGTACAACACCTAATTTGAAATGTTTGTGCACGCTAACTTATAACGAAGATATTTCGATATAACGCGAAAACTGTAGGTATATTTCGAATATTTTATTTATTTTGGAGCACCTAGACGGGCAGGCAAAAGATTCTATTACCATCTTGGTGATCTATATACCTTCCAGTACAACACCTAATTTGAAATGTTTGTGCACGCTAACTTATAACGAAGATATTTCGATATAACGCGAAAACTGTAGGTATATTTCGAATATTTTATTTATTTTGGAGCACCTAGACGGGCAGGCAAAAGATTCTATTACCATCTTGGTGATCTATATACCTTCCAGTACAACACCTAATTTGAAATGTTTGTGCACGCTAACTTATAACGAAGATATTTCGATATAACGCGAAAACTGTAGGTATATTTCGAATATTTTATTTATTTTGGAGCACCTAGACGGGCAGGCAAAAGATTCTATTACCATCTTGGTGATCTATATACCTTCCAGTACAACACCTAATTTGAAATGTTTGTGCACGCTAACTTATAACGAAGATATTTCGATATAACGCGAAAACTGTAGGTATATTTCGAATATTTTATTTATTTTGGAGCACCTAGACGGGCAGGCAAAAGATTCTATTACCATCTTGGTGCTCTATATACCTTCCAGTACAACACCTAATTTGAAATGTTTGTGCACGCTAACTTATAACGAAGATATTTCGATATAACGCGAAAACTGTAGGTATATTTCGAATATTTTATTTATTTTGGAGCACCTAGACGGGCAGGCAAAAGATTCTATTACCATCTTGGTGATCTATATACCTTCCAGTACAACACCTAATTTGAAATTTTTGTGCACGCTAACTTATAACGAAGATATTTCGATAGAACGCGTAAACTGTAGGTATATTTCGAATATTATATTTATTTTGGAGCACCTAGACGGGCAGGCAAAAGATTCTATTACCATCTTGGTGATCTATATACCTTCCAGTACAACACCTAATTTGAAATGTTTGTGCACGCTAACTTATAACGAAGATATTTCGATATAACGCGAAAACTGTAGGTATATTTCGAATATTTTATTTATTTTGGAGCACCTAGACGGGCAGGCAAAAGATTCTATTACCATCTTGGTGATCTATATACCTTCCAGTACAACACCTAATTTGAAATGTTTGTGCACGCTAACTTATAACGAAGATATTTCGATATAACGCGAAAACTGTAGGTATATTTCGAATATTTTATTTATTTTGGAGCACCTAGACGGGCAGGCAAAAGATTCTATTACCATCTTGGTGATCTATATACCTTCCAGTATAACACCTAATTTGAAATTTTTGTGCACGCTAACTTATAACGAAGATATTTCGATATAACGCGAAAACTGTAGGTATATTTCGAATATTTTATTTATTTTGGAGCACCTAGACGGGCAGGCAAAAGATTCTATTACCATCTTGGTGATCTATATACATTCCAGTACAACACCTAATTTGAAATGTTTGTGCACGCTAACTTATAACGAAGATATTTCGATATAACGCGAAAACTGTAGGTATATTTCGAATATTTTATTTATTTTGGAGCACCTAGACGGGCAGGCAAAAGATTCTATTACCATCTTGGTGCTCTATATACCTTCCAGTACAACACCTAATTTGAAATGTTTGTGCACGCTAACTTATAACGAAGATATTTCGATATAACGCGAAAACTGTAGGTATATTTCGAATATTTTATTTATTTTGGAGCACCTAGACGGGCAGGCAAAAGATTCTATTACCATCTTGGTGATCTATATACCTTCCAGTACAACACCTAATTTGAAATTTTTGTGCACGCTAACTTATAACGAAGATATTTCGATAGAACGCGTAAACTGTAGGTATATTTCGAATATTATATTTATTTTGGAGCACCTAGACGGGCAGGCAAAAGATTCTATTACCATCTTGGTGATCTATATACCTTCCAGTACAACACCTAATTTGAAATGTTTGTGCACGCTAACTTATAACGAAGATATTTCGATATAACGCGAAAACTGTAGGTATATTTCGAATATTTTATTTATTTTGGAGCACCTAGACGGGCAGGCAAAAGATTCTATTACCATCTTGGTGATCTATATACCTTCCAGTACAACACCTAATTTGAAATGTTTGTGCACGCTAACTTATAACGAAGATATTTCGATATAACGCGAAAACTGTAGGTTATATTTCGAATATTTTATTTATTTTGGAGCACCTAGACGGGCAGGCAAAAGGTTCTATTACCATCATGGTGATCTACATACCTTCCAGTACAACACCTAATTTGAAATTTTTGTGCACGCTAACTTATAACGAAGATATTTCGATATAACGCGAAAACTGTAGGTATATTTCGAATATTTTATTTATCTTGGAGCACCTAGACGGGCAGGCAAAAGATTCTATTACCATCTTGGTGATCTATATACCTTCCAGTATAACACCTAATTTGAAATTTTTGTGCACGCTAACTTATAACGAAGATATTTCGATATAACGCGAAAACTGTAGGTATATTTCGAATATTTTATTTATTTTGGAGCACCTAGACGGGCAGGCAAAAGATTCTATTATCATCTTGGTGATCTATATACATTCCAGTACAGGACCGACTTTGAAATTTTTGGGCACAGTAACTTATAACGAATATATTTGGAAACTCGATAACTGTATATTTCGAATGTTTTATTTATTTTGGAGCACCTAGACAGGCAGGGGGTATGTTCCATTAGCTTCTTGGTAATCTATACATATACATAATGTGTCCCTCCAATCCTTTTTTGAAGTTTTTGTGAACGTTAATTCGCAGAGCAAAATACAATATGAAAGATGATTTGTTGATTATCAAACCGCCAAACCAATTCTCTAACAGCGGCTAGTGGCTACAGTATGTATATCACCCCACATAGCCATGCGCGCGCAACCTGCTAGCTACGAATACATTAATTTCAGCATTGCACTGTGCACTATGTGCCGCATGTACGCATGCCTACTATTACTATACTATATCAATAAAAAGTTTCTTCACGTCAGCAACCGTGGCTGGAAATTCGTGGATAACTTCACACAAACTCTAACTTTCACGATCTAAACTAATTTATCTAAAATGTGTTTAATGCACAATATCTATTAGATAAACGCAATGACTAAAATTTATTTTGAACTAAAATATAATGTCTAAATGATGTATATTCCATATTTTTTTTTGTAATATTTAGACTAACTTTTTACGATCTAAAATAATTTATCTAAAATATGTCTAAATAGGGTACCTAATATCTATTAGAAAAACTGAAATGACTAAAATATATTTTGGTCTAAAGGAAAGTCTAAAATATGTCTATTTTAGGTTAATCTAAGGACTGCTTTTAATAATACATTTTACATTTTTCTATAACTTTAGATGGTTTTAGATGCTTTTTAACGTTTATTCGATGTAATTTAGATGGACCTGTGTTTCTTCGGGCCTAGTCTGATTCTTGAATATTTTAAAGTATAATCCTCATGGTATTTCTCGATGCTTTCCACAACTAGTGGTATGGAAAAAATTAATTATTCATATCTATTAAAATTGACGGATTTTGATCACCCTATGTACAGTTTTTAATTATTACATTATGTTTGTGGCCAAAACACACCGTATGTAAGGCCAAAAACCAGAAAAAAAATTATTACATTAGGTAGTACCTGAGAAGTTAAAGCAAGACCGTAAAAACGGCTTTGATGTACACTCAACTGATTTTACAGAGCTATCACTTCAGTTAAAAAACATACGATTTTCAAAGCTCCCAAATTATCAGCTTTGAACCATGATCATAAATGCGATAAGATCTTGAAATGGGCTGTTCATAGAGAGCGTAGAAAAAAAAAATACATAGTGACCCATGTAAATAAAATGTTGATGACGTTATATCTAGATCTAGAACAACGATGATATCATAACGAAAAAAAACAAAAAAGAAGATGCGCATTTAAAACTAGAAATAGGAGGTTTTTCTCGAAATATTGTACTGAATTTATTTTGTACTTTACGAACACATTGTCGATATATCAGGTCTTTATAGCTTTATTTTAAGTAAATCACTTCTTTCAGATCTTCAGCAGAGTTCCAGTTGCCCCTTTTTACCTCTTCACATAAATGCTTATATTATTATTATATTCTTATATTTGTATGAGGGGCAGCATTTTCGTCATGTAAACCGATTAGTTTTACTTGAAGATATATATTGTACTCGTACTCGATTAAATTAATTAAATAGAAATTATTTTTTATTACTTGGAAATGCATACAATACATTGAAACGTCCATCAGTATAAGCAAAATTGGTAAGTTATTTAACAACTGAAATAAACTACATGCCTTCTGCCACTTTACGGCAAATAATACCTACCGATTTAAGCATTCATAACATACACTGAATCGTTTCTATAAACAGCCAATTTTAAATTAATGGTTTCCATGTAATAAGAAATGGTAAATCTATTTTATATTGCCATATTCTTAGCAGTGTTTTGTATAACACCATTAAGAAATTAAAGAAAGCTTTAATTTTACTGGTTAGCACCTTTATAGTGTTTTAAATGAATGTGCGGATAATTACATAGTATTCGAGAATCTTTGCGTTTTCAAGAATGGTAAACTTTCATTAGTTTAAAAAAAATTTACAAACGTACCTATAAGGTATTTGTTTGCTTCTTGTATCATGTATATAAAATTCACGCATTTTTTTATAAACTTAATACTATAAATAGTTATTTTGAAAAGAAATCAGATAATTCAAGGGCAAGTTTTATGTAGGTTATTTTCAGAATAAAATTCATACAACGTATCTTAGTTTTTTCTCTTCTCACTATGCAAGACAAACTCAAAATTAGCTAGCAGACCATCGAACCAGTAATCCTCCTAACCTTCCCTAGGCTCGCCCATAGAAAATTTTTGGGTTCTTTTATTTCGAAAAGTTTTCGATGGAGGATGGGAAGCTCAAAATGAGGAGGAATTTCGACGCAGAATTATAAACAAATCCGAGAAAATGATGAAAATGCCATCCAAAACATAATGCTAGATGTCTGCAGAAAGTTGCGCCTTGTGGAAGACTATGGCCCTCTTTATTTAATTTAAGTTTATAATTTTGTTGCTTAGGAAACAGTTAATTACTATGTACGAGTATTACAAAATTTTATTATATATTTCTTTGTCAAAAAATTTTTTTCCGAAATTTGTGCCAAAATTTATGAGACGTACGTTATTCCAAAACAATGGAAGACATTCACTTTAGGAATTTAATCGACAAAGTTTAATGGAGAACAAAACTAAAAATATTAAAAATGTTTTAATTTTTTTGCCTTCTATGGTGTATCAGATTTTGTTAGATTATATTCTTGACAATCTTTAAATGAAAGCTCCGTATACTTCTTTTATAACTGATTTAAGATTTATAGAGTAAGCTAAGATATTTTCGTCCTTAAACCATAATCCTAAAATAAATAATTTCTTAATAGACGATACTCTGCATTATACCGGGTGACCACGAGATGAGGTTACACTCTGTAACTTCTTTGTTATTAAACCGATTAATTTGAAATTTACAGGTGAGGCATAACATCTAAATGCGCAACTTTTGACACTTGGTGGCTTTATTTCTTACTTCCGATTTAGCCGGAAGTGATATTAACTTTCTTATTTTAAATACAACTACAACTTATTCGTTATAAAATTTACAATACAATGATATGTCACACAATGACATTTCATTTCAAAATGGCCGAAAAATAAAATTTTTTCAAAAATATTAAAATGTCAATTAAAAGATATTGAAAAATAATTTTTTTCCAAAGTTGGCCGTGAAATTAAAAGAGTAATGAATTTGACATGTTTAATTTTTAATTTGTACAAAAATTTCGTTTCGGCAGAAAGATATTAGGAAAATAAGATAAATATTTTTCTGCAATTTTTAAATACTCAAAACTATATTTTTTTCAATACACCTACCTGACTTTTTTAAATTTTGCAATTGCTTGTTTCTTCTCTTTGATTTAATGCCATTAACGAACCGAATTATTCACAAAATATAAAAATTAAATAAAAATTTCTCCTAATATTTATTTTATTTTTCTAATATCTTGCCGCCAAAACGAAATTTTTATGCAAATTAAAAATTAAACATGTCAAATTTATTACTCCTTTGATTTCACGGCCAATTTTGGAAAAAAATTAATTTTCAATATCTTTTAATTGACATTTTAATATTTTTGAAAAAATTTAATTTTTCGGCCATTTTGAAATGAAATGTCATTGTGTGACATATCATTGTATTGTAAATTTTGTAACGAATAAGATACATTACAAAAACATGTAGAGTTGTTATTAAAATAAGAAAGTTGACATCACTTCCGGCTAAATCGGAAGTAAAAAATAAGGCTACCAAGTATCAAAAGTTGCGCATTTAGATGTTATGCCTCACCCATGGTGTAAGATAATTAGGTGATGAAATGCCTCAATTAGAATGTCTCCAAACTGTTAACGCTAGAGACGCGAAATCGTAAGACAAAAAGAGAGAGTATGTGGCCACCAGGGCCGCGCGGGCTGCGGCCCGTATCGTCCCTAGTTAATTTCCACTTCATTTTACCAGGTCGAAAAATATACCATTCGATGCAGAAAAATATGTAGAACACGATTGTTGAAAAATTATGTGTCTAAATTGTCGGCTACTGTGCAAAAAAAAATAAAAACCAAAAATGAAATTGGACGCCGGCACGTTTAACTCGAAACGCTGCTAACCGTTTTAGCAGCGTTTCGAGTTAAACGTGCCGGCGTCCAATTTCATTTATGGTTTTTATTTTTTTTTGCACAGTAGCCGACAATTTAGACACATAATTTTTCAACAATCGTGTTCCACATATTTTTCTGCATCGAATGGTATATTTTTCGACCTGGTAAAATGAAGTGGAAATTAACTTAATTAACTAGGGACGATGCGGCGCTTAGCCCGCGGTGCCCTCGCGGCCACACACTCTCTCTCTTTGTCTTACGATGCGTTAACAGTTTGGAGACATTCTAATCATACGATACATTGAGGCGTTTCACCACCTAATTACACCGTGGCCTCACCTATAAATTTAAAATTAATCGGTTTAATAGTAAATAAGTTACAGAGTGTAACCTCATCTCGTAGTCACCCGGTATAACGTCAAGAGTCTTTGACAACGGTGCATTTAATTTGTCTCAAGATTTTTTTTGTTAAACAGAAGTTAACATTACCTAACGAATTTTAATTATCTTAGTAATGCTATGGCTAAATAGTCATTATCAGTGTTTTTCAATTATCTAATTGAAATGTATACAAATAGGATACATCAACATAAGTAATGGGAACAAATTTTAAATTTATTATTTTAATTAGTGCTGTCGTTACGTGTATAATTAATGTTGGGTAATTAATTACTGTCATAAATAATCTTTTCTAATACATTCTCCAGTACCTACATAATCCGCCACTTAAAACTCCTCAGACCTGTATAATATTAATTTTTTAAGCAACTTGTCTAATGCAAGTTGTAGATATTTTTTTAAAAAATTTAAAATTTCGCAATTGTTGAAACACAATTTTTATGTAATGATTATAAAAATATCTGTTAGAAAAATTATTCACAAACAAGAAATCAAAATGATACTCTCAATCTCAGTCTTCAAGAAGTCAGTGGACCGACATTGATTAAAAACAATTTTTAGCCATACGATATTTTTGGTTAAAAAACCTAACCTATTCGAATTAATTAAATATTAGAGAATCCTCCAACATAACTGTTTGTTGTGGAAGTTCATTTACTAAGCCACTGTTCTAGATCACTAAAATTTCAAAACCAACACTTGAGTCAAGGTCGTAAAGTGTAAAGTTTAAAGTTCAATTGTTCACTGTCACTGTCATCGGACTCATCGGAGAAGTTTCTGTAATACGGGCTTTTCCTGTTTTTGGAGGAAATTAGATTTGCTATTGTAGCAATTTTTACAAAAAAACTGATTTAACTGTTTTACATTTAAAGAACTTAAAAATAGGCACTTGTTACGCCGAACAAAGTCGCTGCTTAAAAAAATATATAGGAAATACTAGCCTGGAGAGAGTTAAGCGACGGACCCTGTATATATATCCATGATATGAAAAGTGACCTATCATCGTGGGTAGTATTAAGAACAATAGCTAATACACACAGGTCTAGGTTCAAATCGACAATTTTGATTGAAGGTAGTGACAGTGTTTACACAAGCCCTTCCTGCTATCTGTTATCTTCTGGTGCCGGTGATTGGCTGACGTTGAATAAAGTGATTAAGAAAAGTAATTTACTTTGAGTTAGAGATTTAGATATGAGCTTCGTGAATAATTTGTTACTAAACATTATGGTGAAGATTTTTTTTCCTGTCATCTTTGGTCAGAAAATAAGATAATATACAATTATTTATGTACTATTTTTATTCCATTGATACCTCAGTATATCGTTTTACCATATCTACCAGCTAAACATTGTAACCCCAGACTGAATAAATCTAATTTGCCTTATGGGCTTCTGGGTTTCAAAGTTTATTTTACCTGTCGGCTGCTCAGATTTTTCCGGTGGGTCGTGAGTCAGAATATGGTGTTTAATAAATTAACAAACTTATTATTAAATTTGGTTAAAACCCTGATTTGTTAACAAAAGAACTTGAAGAGTGCACTTTAAGTTTCTAGCTTAGTAAGATTTAAAACTGCAAGTTATAAGAGATTAAAAGTTAAGGAATTATTTATCAAGTAAAATTAAGATAAATTAAGATAATTTTTGGGCGCCAGCTACTAAAAAAATTAGTAACAATTTGTATATCAGATTTTCACAACAAGAGAAATAAAACGATTCAGCTCAAATAAATAGTATATTAACAAATAGAATAAATATTAACAATAACAAATTACTCTTAACAATGATAAAAAATATATAAGTGCCTGAAGGGCTATCACAAAAAAAAATGAATGAAAGAAAATATTTTATCAACTGCAAGGCTTACATTTACAAGAACAATTACTGGCAATTATTTGTTAACGCTGGAACCGAAGACCTGATGATGGAAATATGTTCTACCACAGACTTACAGACCTTAATTTCCAAGGATTTCCACGATGATCTATTCCCTTGCCAAGATGGCCTATGCTGGTGTATACTGATCTTCTGGGTCTAGCTAGACTTCACCTGCACCTGGGAAAGATGTAACCAATCCTGGATAAGATAATAGGATAATCTGGATTTCAGTCTGATGTGGTCTGGTAAAGTTGAATCTGTCGAATCCTCTTCTTGGTCTCGTTCAATAAAACATAAATATACCAGTGTCAAAAATGTACAAAGTAAAGTTGGAAATATGCAAGTTAGCTTACGGCTGATAAAATTAGAAAAAAACTTACTGAAGGCAAGTTTCTTCTAGAAAAGTTGTCTAAACAATTTAGCAAAGATATGAATTATAATAAATCAATTATTATAATTACAAAGATATGAATTTATTATTTTATTTTAAAAATAACTCAAGATATAAATTATAATAAACTAATTATTATAATTTCGAAACTATGAAATTTTAGAAATTACTCTAGATATAACTTAGACAAGATTAAAGCAATAAAAATAATTCCTCTGAATAAGAAATTATGTTAGAAAGAAATTTGTTATATTATTTAAATTTAATAACAGTAATTAAATAGACAAATCACAATAAGACACTCAGAAAATTAAGTTTTAATATTGCTAAAACGCAATCTTTTCACAAATAGAAAATGTGTGAATCACAAAATAATACAATAAGTAAGAAAGTAAAAAGTTAGGTATTCTGATTTTTATAACTGATTTAATTAGAT
Organism: Rhagium mordax; assembly: GCA_963680705.1. Classification (NCBI taxonomy): domain Eukaryota; kingdom Metazoa; phylum Arthropoda; class Insecta; order Coleoptera; family Cerambycidae; genus Rhagium; species Rhagium mordax. The sequence continues at coordinate 28,895,562 of OY796658.1, read as the reverse complement.
TACTAATTAAAGTTAATTTCTACTATTTAATGTAAAACGATAAGAAACAATAAGTTTTATTTAATTCTCCCAATTGGAGTAAGAAATGGTAAGGAATGCTTTAATTATTCAATTAATTTACGATAATTAGATAATAACTATGAATTTTAATTAATTCAAATCGTATTAAGATATAGCAGGGAATAATTTAAATATTAAATTAAATTACGAAAAATTACAATAATCAAATTGTGAGATAAGATAAAAACCAATATTTTCCGTTAAGCGAAAACTATTAATTTCGAGGAGTTTTTTACCACCTTCCGCAAACGAAAGAGATCTGTGTAAGTGCATATATTTTATGAATAACTCGGAACAAAACTTTGTTTTCATTATTCTACAGTCCGAAAAAACAACCGCCTATGAGTGTTATTAAGCTCATCTATTAATTATACTAATTATACTATTATACTTTAATTATACTATTTAGTATTTCCGCGCGTGTTACCATCATTAGTAACGTACAAGGCGATTTATAACGTTCTCACCCCAATTTTTTGGTTTGTCTTTGGAAATAAAATAAAAATATTTAACGTAACTTATATTATTTTTCCAAGGATTTCAAAAATTTCAACAAAAAAACAATTGAAAGTCAAATAAAAGAAAAGAGACGTTTTATATTTTTATAATTAAAAAAATATATATATAGGATTAAATTCTCTTTCTGGAAATATATAACATAACATATTTATATTTACCTTCATATTTAGTGAAATACTGATAATAATTATTGAAATTATTTAACACCGAGTTCGCTTAGAAAGTTTTTTGAATTGTCACTTAAATAGTTTGTTGTAACTTTTTACGTTGCCTAAAGTTAAAAATGCCTTATTCGGCAGAAGAAAAAACAGATTTAGAATGTTATTTAATAAGTGATAAACGATTGAGTTTAGGGCATATGTTCATTAGACATTTTTGACTTGAAATTGCTTTTTTCAACATACCCTCAAGCTATGGCCGTCATGTCATGGGACATCCTGTATAAATGATATACTATTTCTATCGAAAATAATAGAGAACATTTTGAACCGTTCCTTTGAATATAAATATTATTTGTTCGTCAAGATATTTGATGTTACTTAATTAATTAATATATTTAAATAAAATTTTATTTATACTTACTTATAAATTATTTCAATTATTATCAGTATTTTACTAAATATGAAGGTAAATACATATGGTATGTTATAGATTTGGAAAGAGAATTTAAATCGTTTTTAAAATTGTAAAAAGATACAGGGCGATCCATTTAAAAAACATTGCATTGTTTTTTCTTTGACTTTCAATTGTTTTTTTGTTGAAATTTTCGAAATCCTTGGAAGATATACCTACTATAAGTTGTGTTAAATATTTTTAGTTTATATCCAAAGACAAACCAAGAAATTGGAGTGAGAACGTTATAGGAATCACCCTGTACGTTAGCTATTTCTTCCTGTCAGTTTTGTTATTTTTAACTATTATTGATTCTTAGCAGACATAAAAGGCAGACATAAAAGATTTTCTTATAAAATTTATTTTAATAAAACTCATTGACTGATATGGTTTATCCACACATATAAGATTATTCTTTGTGATATTTACTTTCATAAATTTTTTAAGAAAACTAAGATTACCAAATTTTAAAACGAATCAACGTAGTAAAACATCAAAATCTATTTAATAAATCTTATCTCTCTGTCCCATAAACAATCGTAGGAAAATTAGATTATAACCAGTTTTTTAAGTAATGATGGACCGTCCGAAGATAATCGGATGTATAAAAATGTCCATCAATTATTAATAACTGTATTCTGAAAATTGAACGCCGTATTTTCTAAAGAGAATAAAAAGGTTTATTGAGGTGTAATAAAAACTCAATTCAAAAATCAGATTTTATCGCTGATGGTATAAATATTCATTTGACAACTGATTCTTACTGACTAACAGTATTTCACAAATAAAAAATCGTTATTTATTACTTTTTTTTTAATTAAAAAAATGGCGTAAATAATTGCATTTAAACTTAGGGCGTTTCCTTCAAAACTATACCCCCCTTATTTCGGTCAATTATTAACGATTCAAAATTTTCAAAACCTACACATAGAATTTTTCGTAGATTTCATATATGCTATTACTTTTTTTCTCCCTTCAACGGTATACGAAGGGTGGAAAAAAGTATGTTTTTTTATGGAATGCCCTGTATTTTTTTACATATTTAGATCCGCCCTAACTTTCTGATTATAAATATATATAATACTTATATATGTAAAAAAATACAGGGCATTTCATGAAAAAAAAACATATTTTTTTCCACCCCTCGTATACCGTTGAAGGGAGAAAAAAAGTAATAGCATATATGAAATCTACGAAAAATTCTATGTGCAGGTTTTGAAAATTTTGAATCGTTAATAATTGACCGAAATAAGGGGGGGTATAGTTTTGAAGGAAACGCCCTAAGTTTAAATTCAATTATTTATGCCATTTTTATAGCAAATATATAAGTGTCATATATATTTGTAATCAGAAGGACGAGGCGAATCCAAATATGTAAAAATATATAGGGTGTTCCATTTAAAATAACCATACTTTTTTCTGCCCCTCGTATACGGTTGAAGTAGGTAAAAAAGTAATAGCATATTCAAAATCTACAGAAAATTCTGTGTTAGACCGGTTTTTGAAAAATTAAAATCGGTGGTAATTGACCGAAATAAGGGGGGGTATAGTTTTATAGGAAACACCCTGCACCTACGCTTAGATCGAATTTAAAAAAAAAAAGGACGATCTATGATAAAATCTGTATTCAATTAATAAACATTTTATTCTGTATAGGATATTACAACAGTTTTTTCCATTAAATCTATCCGGATATATAGGTAAACCATTTTATACCAGATTATTTTGACAGTAATAATTGTGACGATTGGTTTTAGAAATAATTCCAATGCTATCTCCAAGCTAAACGTGCTTCTTTCGAATCTGGTTTAGGATAATAATTGTTATTTTCTCCTGAATATGAAATTAAATATTGCTTGAAACTCTGCATGTTATTCATTTTAGTCAGCTATGAGATATTGACGTGATTTGGAAAAAGCAAATCGCCGTAGAGGTACGGCACTGCAATAACAAATAGATCTGCGAATCGTCTAAGAACAATTAATTATTATGACCATAACAACTGACCATCTCATGATTATTTTCCAGCGCTTGGAAAATGCAGGAATTTATGGTGATACAAACTATATACAAACAATAAAAATTTAGCAATATTTACAATAACTGTATCTTGATAATGACCCATGCCACGAGTATAACGTAATAAAGGAAAATATGTTATTAAATCCTTTGTTATTGTGTGAAAGAATATATTAATACCTACAAGAAATCTTGAGAGTTTGAACGCATTTTTCGCTCTAGTTAGTGGATAATTTTATTGCCACACATGCTACTAATGAGATATTATTGTAATTAACAGTTCATTGACAGGTTGTGTTTGTTTTTTTTACATGTAATTAATACTATATACCATGCAATACTGCATGTACATAAATCATGGGAGGTCTATTAAGCTTAATTCTTTGAAATGCCCATAGGTAAATGTAAATTTAGTAATCGTTAGCGTTTTAAAAATTGGAAAAATTAATAATTATGACGCATATTAAAATAATCGTTTGGGAAAAATATCGAGTTTTCACTTAGTAATATTTACTTATTTATCCAATATGTCATTGGCGGGTACGACACTGGTAATAAACAATCGATTATCAGGCGCGTGATTGCTCGACCAGATCTTTCAAATAAGAAGTATAGAAAATATGGAGAAATAATCCTTTTGTTTGATAAATCTGTCTTTCAAAATGTCAGTTAACAAAACTTCTTTAAATCGTGAAATAACTGATATAAATACCTCGAAGGGTTCTTAAGTTATCATAACAGACTAACAGATGGGAATATTTTTTTTAAATTTCTTGTACACTTAATACAGATTTTCTTTCACGATTACAATACTACCATTATACTTTCATCTCGTGCGTATCTATTTCATGACTGTAAATGTTATAGATAGAACACAAATTAAATACATAAGTAATTTGTTGAGCTCTCAACACCATATACCTTACAAAAAATTCTAGTTATACAGAATATTTTGTATTGGCTGGAGTAGTCAACTTTGTTGAGTTAAGGGGCACCCTATATAGGGTGTATATTTATTATTTTATTCGAAATATGAATAGCTTTCCAACTGACTGCCAAAACGTGCTCTGTCTAAAATATTTTATGAGTCTTCAAGAATTTCGTATTTTTCTATTTTGGAATAATGTATAGTTCTTTTAATGCGTCAGTAAATCTTTGAAATCATGTAATCGGTTTTGAAATTTTATGTATAGTATGTTTAAACTTATTTCAAGTTATGAATTGGAATTAATTTAAAAACCACAATAACTTTTTTATTTGAAATGGAGCACTCTGTATAAGTATTATTTTATTTTTGAATATAAAATTCTAAGAACTTTATAAGGATCTACTACACTTGATAATTATTTTCAATTATATTAAAGAGTTGCAAATTTATCTTCAAATTTTGCGTAATAACACAATCGAAAGCTTAAAATCTTAAAATAGTTCATAAACGTAGGCAACAGTTTGATGCTCATTTATTTTAGAAAATAAATTCAATCGTCTATAAATATTACACAACTTTCTTATTACTCAAGAAAACTGGAATAATTTTCCAGAAAGAGGACATTGAACTTAATAAATAAATTAGAACAATTCCAACCCATATTTCACTAAAGTGTTAATGACCAAATAAAAAAAACTGCAAATATCTGGTTCATTGATTAAAATTTTTAAGTTTTATCATAAGAAAGAAACACAATTAAAATGTATCTACTACAAACGCAGAAAAATTAGAAAATATTGCAGGAGTTCATTGATTTACTCGACATCTATTCTCAAACAAATCGTACAGTTAAGGATTAGGCTAACATTTCTGAAACTTTCTGTATCAAGTAGGTACTAAGTATTTCTTACAATTGCATTCTAAAATAGTTTCCACTGGTGAGCAAAACACCAAATACTTACCGTTTGATGCGTTGGCATCGTCGGTAGACGATTCATGAGTTTTAATTGTCCTCTAATAATTTCAACTTGATTACTGCATCGAGTGTTAAGTATTCAGTATTTTGTAATCCAATGGCATTTGGTGTGGCACTTCTGAAGCAGTGCCACACCAAATTCCAACTATCTTCAGGATTATGTCAGTCATGTTTAAAACCGTTTTATACCATTTTAAATGCCTACTTGCATACTTATTATATTTAACTAAACAACTTAATATTTTATATCACGTAATACATAGATGAAAACTATTTGTGTTTGTTTCAGGTTGCCACCAGGGTTCCCAGACCTTCGCACTTGTTTGCTAAATCAGAAACTGCAGATGCTTAACTGTTGCATAGACAGAAAGTTATCTAGAGAAAGTATGTTCCAGTCAAACTACGATTCTGCTGAGGATTCTTCCACAGATGACGAATTTTTCGATTGTTCAGAAAAACCTGACGAGGAAACCAAGAGAAAAGAGAAACATTCCCTTTGGAACCAACCAGTCGGAAGGTTGAGTAAATTTGGCGACCTAAAACTACTAAACTCTGGTGATCCCCTTTACATTCCTGTAACACAAGAACCTGTCTTGAAAACAGAAGATCAATTAGAAGAAGACACGGACGTTCTTTTAAAGTTAGGATCAAACGCAGAAGCTTCCGAACTCCGCGCTAGAATAATGAGTGCTTCCCTTCTCTCAGATATGGAATCCTTTAAGGCTGCTAATCCTGGATCTGTAGTTGAAGACTTCATTCGATGGTATTCACCACGAGATTGGATAGAGCAAGACGAACTGGACGAATGGGGACAAAAGAAAGGCCATTTAAGTCCTAGAATGCTAATAGAAGACAATAATATTTGGGTACAAATGTGGGAATCTGCAAGGCCTGTACCAGCCAGTAGACAGAAAAGATTATTTGATGATACTCGTGAGGCAGAAAAAATTCTGCAATTTCTAGATTTTAGAACAATTTCGCAAATATGTGAACTTCTTATTCCCATGTTGTCTCATGCTGCCATCTATAGGCTGGTAGAAGAATGTCAGTTAGTTGCGGGAGAGCTTAGCGAAGCCACTGTACGAATCAATAGCCTTCTGAAACATGGTGAAAGGATTTCTAGAGACTTGAAGTTCCAGCCAAGGAGATTTGAAACGTTTATACAAGAGGTGACAACACTAGAGCTGCTGATCTCCCAAGCGAATTCGCTGCAGTATAAATTCAATCCCTTAGGAACGCAAGATAACGCGATAAGTAATTTAGTGGGTAACTTAGTTATAGGAAGAGAAGTGGAGATAGAGAATAAGAGCAGTTCGGATGTCGGAAATAGGATAGTGACCATGTTTTCCGATGCCCAGAAGGTGGCTAATATTATTTTAAATGAGCAGCCCGGGGAGAACGGACGGAGCGGTTTGATTAATACTGTTTTTCCTCCCCCGACCGAAAAGGAATTTGTTATGAGAGTTAACGCCGTTAAGCCCGCTAGTTACTCAGCCAAATGCCCGCAGTTTTTAAAGGCTGTTATAAACAGAAATGAGTTCAGACTTGCTGGTGCTTTTTCAGAAGATATAGTGTTCTTTTAACTGCAACTGTTATATTATTCAATTTAATCCAGTAATTATTGTTGTTACTAAACTTATATTTTAAGTACTAAACTTCGCATCCTAACAGTTATAAATACAGGTCACTACTTATAATAAATATATTACTAATACTTTCTGCAACTTTTCTTTTTCTCATTTTTATTTTGAAATTATAATATAATTAGTTGTTATTTTTGCTCTGTTTAATAAACAAAAAGAAGTGAGGTTTGGCGTTGCAACAAGAAATCAATTGATTTTGATACATTTTTTTTATTGCACCATATGACGTCACTTCCGCATAGTCAACTAACTACAGTTTACACCATATTGTGAGATTATGTTTTTGTAAGTTAATAGTTTCATTGATTTTTTAAAATTCTGAATTGTCAAAACATAAATTTTATAACTACTGGATTTTACTTTTTGCACATTAGGTAAATAATTATCCGTTTATTTTAAGACATATCTCTCTAAAACATTTTTTGAATAAAAAGATATAGCGAAACTGAAACAGAATTAATTACAAAAAATATATATAAAAATAAACATATGGCCCCAAGCCATATCATTTATATGCAATACAGAGAGTACGGTCTAAAAATTGGATTCTGAGGCACTTGTATTGTCCCTGCTAATAGAACCGTTACTTGATAAATTACTTGATTTTGTTTCACCAAACAAGAATAAGAATAAAAATGGTTAACAAAATTATGTATCATGACTGAAGTAGTCGAATACTCTGCTGAGATTACGGAATAGAATAGAATAGAATAAGTATAAATTTATTCATGCCACAAAAATTTAATTTAATTATTCTTTAGTCATGCAGATTAAATTTTATTTTTTTTTTAGTGATTTAAATTCACTATTTTGCTCAATACGACCCCTTAAGTAGTTATCCACCACTATGTAGAGTAAATTTGGTCCAATTCGAGTGAATTTTCTGGCCTCTATCTTTCGCCGCACAAAAATGAAAGTAAAGGCACACGTAGCAGGTAAGAACTCCCGTCTATGCAAAGCTTTTGATGGTGCAGGTAATCCAATCATCTAGAAACTTCCTGGAGGTAACTAGTGGAGATTATGATATTGTTTCAATATATATTAATAATTAAAGAGCAGGAAAGTCATTAAATTATATCTATGATTATTACTTCAAATGGACTCCCTTAATAGTCTGGCATTGTGCTATGTGATAATAATAATAATTTCTTGAGCAACTATCCAGAACTTTACTTTATCTCAGCTCTTATTCGAGTTAATTTTCTGGCCTTTACATTTACACGTAAATAAAAATAAAGAGCCTTAAATCCTTTAAAATATATAAAATTTATTTACATGTAGTTTGTTGATGCTCCTGTTTTACAAATTCAAATGTTGTACTCAATAAAGAGAAGGTAAGGAAAAAATACCGTCAGAAATATTTACAAAACAAGTATTGAATACCCATTAGATGATATTCTTATCGGTTATGTTATGTGTTATGTTATGTTATTATTTTTTGACTGTTCCCCAATAATTTTCCACATTGCTTATTGATGATTATTGTTAATTTAATTTTTAATTCAATACCTAAATAATCAGATAATTTTGCACGAGATTTTGCATCTACTTAGATACCTAGTCTGGAAATTATTATTATTTATGTTAATAAAAGTATTATCAAGGTATTACATGTTTCTAGTATGACCGAAGTATGCTGGTAAGATACAAAAAAATGTAAAAAATATTCATTAGCATTTTGGTCTGTTGGTTATTTACTTTATGAGAATGTATATTGAAATCACCTGTGATAAATGGTATTTTAGTACTTTTTGTTAACTGTTCAAGTGCAATAGGTAGGTATTAATAGTTTCAGTTTTTAGTGAGATTTAAAGTGTAAGTAGTGTTTGTGTAGTAATTATAAAAATTGAGTGAAGTTTATTTTGTGTTTGTGTAAAGATTTAAATCCCACATGAAAAGTACACGACTCCCGTCAACAACGTTAATGAATTACGGGAAATAGTAGAAAACACTGCAAATCACATAAGGCAGAATATGGACTTCAATAAAGTTAGAGATTCTATGATGCGGCGAGCTGCAGAGTGTTTGCAAAATAACGGAGGACACTTCAACACCTGATAAGAAAATGAAAATCTAATAAGGTAAGAGAGGACTTATTGTTATTAGAAAAAATAATTTTCTGTTCATTGTTAATATTATTAAGTTGTTTAGTTATTACTTTTTTATTGTTACACATAAGGATAATAGTCTCTCCTTTGTTAATGTTTAGATAATACATTTTGTTTAGTTTATTCTTGTTGTCGATACTTGATATTCTGTATTTTTTTAGTTTCTGTGGGAAAATATGGTTTCTGGCAAACACTCACTCAAAAAAAGAAAATTTGCTTTACTATTAAATAAGTTTGGTAACAACACACAGTTCAGGAATCGTACAAGACACGCGCGGTCGCTCAACTATTAGTCATTACTCTCATTAGCACATTCCACTAGCGAGGTACCCATATTAAAATAAAAAGGGTTTAAACAATATTCATTTTTCACAGCACCTTTAGAAAAAATGTAATTTCGTGTTCCTATTTATAGTTGAAAGGTGTCATCCCTATAAATATGACCCCTCAAAGATTCACCTGTAAAAAAATGAAGAAATCCAGTAATTTTTTGGATAATCTGGGAATATTCAAGAATTTGGCAATAAATTCCAAATAAGAAAAGAAAGCACATTAAACGATGCTACAAATAACTTTTAGACAATCTTATTATAGTTAAGAATTAGTACCTACTTTCATTCCAATCCAAGTTTTTCACATACTTTTATTTTGTTAGATAACTAGTTGCCCCTTGATGCTCTATTTAGGGAATATTCGTAAGTTAAAATATATCGATCGCAACGGTACAGGTTCACCCGATGTAATTAACGGGAATAATATTTCGGTCTTCCTTAAAGTACTTTCTTAAGACAATAGTTATTTTCATAACTTGGGGAAGGTGTTATAAACATCGTTGCTTCTAAAAAAAAAAAAAAAAAAAATACACCACATGTAATTACGACCCCCTTTATCCCAGAAGGCTGAGCCTTGTGCGGGAGTTCTATTGACATATATATATTTTTTAATCACTTATTTAACGTCGGTCTGTTTCTGCTACCAGGGCCAATCACCGATGCCAGGTGACGAGCAACCCCCAACCTGGAAATTTTACCGAACCTCTTATATTACTAAGAGTAGGGATTTTTTTACTTGCCTAACATTTAATAGACAAGGTACCGACTGCTTTACATCCCCTCCTCAATAGAACTCTCGCCTACAGTTGTATAGCTTCTGCGATATAGCTGATATACAAGCCGCTAAAAGTGGGGAAACGAGAACCATCCAAGTACTAACCGCGTCTACTGTTGCTTGAGTTTCGTATTCGATATGAGTGTATCAAGTCGGACCTCCCTCTCGCTGCCCGACATATTTTTTTAGATTTTGTAGTTTACCGTGAAGGTATAGTATAATGCGGCTTCTGTATTCGTTTTGCGTATGAAGAAGCCTTCTTCTGAAATATCAGATAATATATTATACAGGGTGTCCCGATTTTAAACCGACAAACTTCGGGTACAGAAAGTTCACATGAAATTATGACATACCCCTCCTAACATTTCTTCTCTATCGAGCCACCTAACGGAGATACAGGGTGTTGAAAATTCAATTTATTTTTTGTTTTCCTTTAATAACTTCCACAATATTAAAGATAGGGAAACCAAACTTGGTACACATAGTTAGGTTTGCTATGGTTCGGAGTTGAACTGAGGCGCGCCAGTGGCGTGCGGTGTGGTCACGTCGACATAATTTTAAGGAAAAAAGTATGTGCACTAATTTTTTTCGCAATTCTGATCAGTTTTTCATAATTTACGGTTAATTTTCTATAAAAACTTGCTCATGTAAAATTTTGACTGAGGCATTAGTTTTCGAGATATTTGCGTCTGAACAAAACGATGCACCAAAAACACAATTATCATGTCGGGAATAATTCTGAAGAAATCACGACATATCCCTTCTAAAATTTCTCTATAGCCATTCCTAACGGAAATACGGGGTTGTTGATTTTTTTTATATTTTTGTTTGACAGAAATAATATTGACTTGCAAAAGGCCTTAAAAACGCCTTATTGCAAAAGAAGAAAAACATTAAAAATATTAAATTGACAGTTCAGTTCAGTATATCCCTTCGAAGATCAGATTGAAAATAATTTTAAAAGGGCTATCTTAATTAATTAATTGTGTTTTTGGTGCATCGTTTTGTTCAGACGCAAATATCTCGAAAACTAATGCCTCAGTCAAAATTTTACATGAGCAAGTTTTTATAGAAAATTAACCGTAAATTATGAAAATCTAATCAAAATTGAGAAAAAAATTAGTGCACATACTTTTTTCCTTAAAAATATGTCGACGTGACCACACCGCACGCCACTGGCGCGCCTCAGTTCAACTCTGAACCATAGCAAAGATGGACCCTCACAATCTAACTATGTGTACCAACTTTGGTTTCCCTATCTTTAATATTGTGGAAGTTATTAAAGAAAAACAAAAAATAAATTGAATTTTCAACACCCTGTATCTCCGTTAGGAGGCTCGATAGAGACGAAATGTTAGAAGGGGTATGTCATAATTTCATGTGAACTTTCTGTACCCGAAGTTTGTCGGTTTAAAATCGGGACACCCTGTATATGTATATATATACAGGGTGTATTCTAAAATCACCGACAAACGGAAACTGGAGATTCTGTGATCCAAAATAAGACGAAAGTTGTTATAAATGTATGTCCGAAAATGCTTCCTAACCGAGCTACAGGGTTTTGTAAAAATTTTTTTTTTTTAGTTTTTTGGAGTTTTTTCAAAAACTGCATAAGATATTATATTGAGATTTGGTACACTCGAATGTCTTACTGAATACAATTAATGAGGTAAGTTTGAGTCGATTGGCTCAATCCAGTGGCGTAACATCGTTTAAGTTACCCCCTCAAATCACAAAAAAACGTACGCCACTGCATTTCTTTTTTGAAATGTTTATTTTTAGATTCACTGTTCTATTCTGCAAATAAAATCATACTTGGTGTTTTTTCGATTAGGCACTCCGTTTTTGAGATAATCGGTATTAAAGTACGACCACACATTTTAAAAAAAATTAAATTTGATTTTTATTTAAATAAAATTTATCAAAATAACGCAGTTATATATTACATAATAAAAATATTTCATTGAAAAAGGAATTATTAATTTAGATACTGTTCAAAATGCCCTGAGGGTCTTGTTGGATGCAAGTTTGAGCTCTTTTAAGTAAATTAAACCTAACACGCTGGAAGATTTGTGACATGGCTCTAATTTCATCACATGCCGTCTCTATACGATTCCATCCCGTGTGTATACTGTACAAATTAATAATTGATTGCAACTGTGGAATCGCATAGAGACGGCATGTGATGAAATTAGAGCCATACCACAAATCTTCCAGCGTGTTAGGTTTAATTTACTTAAAAGAGCTCAAACTTGCATCCAACAAGACCCTCAGGGCATTTTGAACAGTATCTAAATTAATAATTCCTTTTTCAATGAAATATTTTTATTATGTAATAGTTAACTGCGTTATTTTGATAAATTTTATTTAAATAAAAATCAAATTTATTTTTTTTAAAAATGTGTGGTCGTACTTTAATACCGATTATCTCAAAAACGGAGTGCCTAATCGAAAAAACACCAAGTATGATTTTATTTGCAGAATAGAACAGTGAATCTAAAAATAAACATTTCAAAAAAAAAAATGCAGTGGCGTACGTTTTTTTGTGATTTGAGGGGGTTACTTAAACGATGTTACGCCACTGGATTGAGCCAATCGACTCAAACTCACCTCATTAATTGTAGTCAGTAAGACATTCGAGTGTACCAAATCTCAATATAATATCTTATGCAGTTTTTGAAAAAACTCCAAAAAACTAAAAAAAAAAATTTTTTTTAAAACCCTGTAGCTCGGTTAGGAAGCATTTTCGGACATACATTTATAACAACTTTCGTCTTATTTTGGATCACAGAATCTCCAGTTTCCGTTTGTCGGTGATTTTAGAATACACCCTGTATAAAAAAATACAATAAATTTATCTGTGAAATCAGGTTGCTGTATATTCACCTATGACCACAATTTGCTGCACGTAATTAGGATGTTTGCTTCAAAATTTTTTCAGCCATTTCATTTTCCGGAGAGCACATCAAGCGTGTCTATATGATCTAATGACCAAAAATATATCTGGCGATAACACGAAGGCGTCTGTAAAGTTATTGCCCGTTATTCATTCGAACTCTAGTAGATTGCACCAAATAGTTATAAATAAGTTACGTTAACCTTTCATAAAAGCAAAATCTGCAACTGAAAAAATAATCATAAATCATTTTATCGGAAAATAATCAGTTCATATTTTGAAACGTGTCACATGCTTGGTCTAAAAAGTATTAATTTCAACATCATATTGATTTATGTGTTTTTATTTGAGTCCGTTTGAAAGGATACTTGCGATAAAATATAAAATATGTTACCCTTTAAAATATCGACGAATTTTATATTTCAAAGCAAAATTTGAAATAAAAATTTTGTACTTATTTTGGATAATTAAATTGTTAATTTACTTTAATCTGTTAATTTTCATGGAAGGGTCTTTCGAAAATATATTTCGGATTTAAAAGCTTTTATTTTTTTAATAAAGCGCGAGCTTAATATACTGAAGCAGTTAAAAACACAGGGCAATGTATGGAAGAGTTTTTTACTTGAACCATTTTAGTATATGATGAATATGCATATGAAAGCGTCTACTTTTGTATTCATTGCCTAATATTATTCATCACTTTAGCAATGAATTTTTTACATATAATATGGTCCTAACAGCTCTTGTATCAGATACCACATCATATTGATAATTTTTTTTTTAAAAATAACAAGCGAACATCAACAAATGGATAAGTATAAGAATAATGAGGCTTCTGGTTTTATATCTATTTATGTTGTTTAGTGCTGATGTACCGCAAATACTGGTTGTCTCTTTAATGCTTCAAAATATTCGAGTTGGGAAATTCTTGAATACAAATCATGATGATAGACCAAATATTTTGTTATCCAAAAATGCTTCCCTGAAGAGTTATAGCCCGTCAAAGTTGCAGAAGAAAAATAAAGAAATCGGAATTAAATCAAGACGTGTTAAGTCAGAGCAACTAAATTTGTAGGAAGTTTTAGATCTAGTCTATGGTTAATTTGATGCAATATGAAAAACAAATATAAATTGAAATGCATTTTTAAGGAGGGTAAGTCGCATTACCAACTCCTGAACTTTTTTCTCGGAAGAAAATTAAGTAACAGTTATACGCTTGACAAGTAACGTGTAAAATAAGCCCTTTGTATCTCTTGCATTAGTCTCGTCAGAGGAGCCATTTCCGAGAAAAATAGTAAAGAAAGGAGAATTGCGTTTAAATTATACATTTTTGAGGTAATTATGAAAACACCAAAATCCTAAGATGGCCGTATTTCAATCAATTAATTATTTTGACTTTGACATTCTCAATTGTAATTTGGTGGTTACATAAAAATTAATTGTAAAATTTTGCATACAAATGTCTTATAACTAATACAGCTGACATTCACTTGGTTTTATATGGTGAATAGCCCAGTAATTGTCTTGCATCTGCAAAATTTTCCAATCGGCAAATACCTCATTCTCCTGATCTCACGCCATTTGACTATTATTTATGGGGTTGTATAAAGACTAAGGTGACTGAAACTCCTATAGGCACGAGAACAACTATGGGCATGTATTCTTCAAGCTTTTGAAGAAGTTTATCAAAATGTAGAGGAGTATCGTTTCAGTTGAGACAATCTCTCATTTAATTTTGTCGCATTAACTTGTGTATACAAGACACTAGCGGTCATTTTGAACTCCTCATATAATTTTTTTTCGTCTTACATATTTTGTTCCTGGTTTTTAATTACTTTAACGATTTAAATAAATTTTATTACAACTTTGATTACTCACTTGATTGTTTGTTTTTTCTAAACGCAGTTACAATATCAAAGGCAAAATAATTAATTAATTTAAAAACCACCAACTTAGGATTTTAGTGTTCTCATAATTTTCCCACAAATACGTAATTTAAATGCAATTCTCCTTTCTTTACTATTTTTCTCGGAAATGGCTCCCCCTACGAGAGTAATGCAAGAGATAGAAGAGGCTTGTTTCTCACGATACTTGTCAACCGTACAACTGTTACCTAGTTTTTTTTCTTAGAAAAAAAGTTCAGGAGGTGGTAATACCGCCCACCCCCTTAAAGACGCCTTTCAATTTATATTTATTTTTCATATTGCATCAAATTTACCATAGACTAGATCTAAAACTTCCTACCTAATTTAGTTGCTCTGACTTAACACGTCTTGATTTAATTATGCATTCTTTGTCTTTTTTTCACAAGTTTGACGGGCTATAATAATAACTCTTCAGGGAAACATTTTTGGATAACAAAATAGTTTGTCAATCATCATAAATTATGCTCGAGAATTCCCAACTTGGTTATTTTGAAGCATTAAACAGACACCCTGTATACACAGCACTTTAAATTTAAAATTTGCCACCCAGAATAACTCGTCATCTGAAGTAGACAAAAACACGTCGATATAATTTTTGAGGGGGAACATTAAAAAGACTGTGAAATTGTGTGCCCCACCCATTCAATCCCGGCCACTCCAACTTTCTAATTTCAAATGGCACCCCTATCTTGTGACCCATCATTTTAAAGGGCTTAAAAAGTTCTTTCCATATACCAAAAAGAAATTAAATTGTTCGATCTGTTTCTGAGGTAAAGGCATAAATTAATTCAGTAATGATCAAAAACAAGTAGACAGAAAAATCAGGAAATTATTTTATTAAATGTTCAAAGTAGCTAGTATACTCTTTACTTAAACCCAGTTTTTCACGGAGGGAAAGGTGAATAAATCAGGAAAGGGGCAACCCTCTCTGACAAATGTCGGACGTGGGGTTTCAGGGCTAACCACCCTGAAACCCCCTTATTCTGGTTCCACATACCCCAGAAATGGCCCCAACCGGATGGGGGTCAGAGACAGATGGGAGGGGCCTTACCGGACGGTCTCAACGTTGACGACCTACGCATTGGACATGGACGCTTTAGGTGGACGAGGGAACTAAGGGATGACTTGCTGACCTGCTACGCGAGCAGCGAGCCTGAGCGCAGGGGGTACATGGCGCGATTACACCGGTTGTGGTGCGATATGCACCCGGAGTATCGCGCCTTCTCTCAGCAACATCTGAGAGATCAAGTATCCTTCCTGCGCAGATCAGGTTTTGTAAGGGCACCTCGTCAGCGTGAGGAAGTGCCTGCCGCACTTCCACCGCGGCAAATACCAGCTGACGAGGAACATCCTCCTGAGTACACCGATATCGCTTTAAGGACGAGGGTTAACCTTAACACCACGATTAACCCAAAGCCTCAAGACCTGGCACGAATGGATTCGTTGATCAATGAGAAGCTTCCAGAAGATGCCAACATATGGCAAATCAACAGTGCGGTGTACGCTGCTGCTCAGCAGCTCGTCCCACAACAGCGCCTGGCAAGCGCAGTTGATAGGGTCGAGAAAGCTAAGCGGCGCGTACAGAAGATCGAAGCTAAAATTCGATCAGCAAGGCAACACGCTTCTCGAATCCAGAGTGTGGTGGATTATATAGTCGCAGGTAGACCATTTACACCGAAGGTCCGGCGAGTGGCAGCCGGACTGAGACGTCAACACCACACTCTAAATCGCACAGTGCTGCAGACCATCAAGGAGCACTGTCTAGATAGGATTGGAGCGCTTATGGCTATTAAGAAAACTTTGGTCAGGCGAATGCGGAGTTTGGAACAAAAGAAATTGTTTCAAACAAACCCGTCTCGCCCGTTCCAAGAGCCACAGCGTGTTGTCGAAAATCCGCCGACTGTTGATAATGTCGAAGCCTTCTGGAAAGGAATCTACGAAGTCGCGAGTCCATTCGATAATGACACTCCAGCTATAGCACACTTCGAGGCTCTCGTCGTAGAGTCTTAGAACAGCCAGACGAAGTGTGCCCGTCAATCAGTATGGAAGAGGTTCAACAAGCACTTGTTGGAACCAAGAACTTCGCTGCCCCGGGTCCAGATGGTATAAACAACTGGTGGTGGAAGAAGTTTCCTTCCACCCACAGCCATCTGGCCCGAGTTTTCAACTCATGGTTGAACGAGGGGCAGCAAATTCCGGACTGGTTTGCCGAGGGCCTAACTGTGCTAATCCCCAAAAAGGGGGATCTGTCTGACCCAAAAAATTATAGACCGATTACCTGCCTCAACTCCTGCTACAAGTTATTTACTCGTATCTTGTATACCAGGATGTTGAGGTCTGTTGATCCGGTCTACCAACAGATAAACGAACAGCGTGGTGCCAAGAAGGGCCTGGCAGGTTGCAAAGAAAACCTGCTGATAGACCGCTGTATTACACAGGATTCTGTGCAATACAAGCGGAATCTATCAATGGCCTGGATTGATTATCGCAAGGCATTTGATACAACATCCCATGAGCTTTTGTTACACTTGCTCGGATGTCTTGCGGTACCAGCACCACTAGTGAGATGCATTGAACAACTGTTGCCGCTCTGGAGAACTCGCTTCACCATAACATCCGGTGCCGAGCGAGTCTCGACAGAGTTGGTGACATTTAAGAGAGGAGTGTTTCAGGGTGACTCTTTGAGTCCGCTCCTTTTCTGCATCACACTGCTGCCGCTATCTGTTGGACTTCGCCAAACCCGCGGGTATCAGTGTGGGCCACCCAGCAACCGGAGGCATAAGGTCACCATCTATTTTATATGGATGACCTTAAACTCTATACCTCCGGAGAGCGAGAACTTCAAAATGCTCTCAGGGTGGTCGAGGAATACACGCGGGCAATTGGAATGGAGTTTGGGTTGGACAAATACGCAGTCGTCCACCTCAAGAGAGGACGATGCGGGGAATTCCACGAAGATGCGCAGCTCGCAGACGGAAGCATCCTACGACATTTGGATGCCGGAGAGACCTACACATACCTGGGTGTGGAACAACTCCGAAAGATTTGGTCTTCTGAACTTTCGGGGAAGAACAAGGTGTCTGCCACTAATATGCTTGCCCTCCTATGGAGTACTTAAATGGCGAGTAGATGAGCTGCGCCAATTGGACAGGGATACCCGCAAGATGATGAATATCCATAGGAGTATTCGTCCTAGATCGTCCGTTCCTCGTGTGTACCTCCCACGTCAACGGGGGGGCCGAGGACTCTTGAGTCTGGAGTGTATGCATGGCAGAGTAGCACTAAGTATGGCATGTAACATCCTAAGGAGCTCGGATCCGCTCCTAAGGTTAGTGAGAGATCATGAAACCGTGGGAGTTGGCGCTTTATTGTTTAAGGTAGCACAGAGGGCCGCAGATGAACTCGGTCTCGTGTTCGACTACAGGCGAGGAGGCAGGCGAAGTGCTGATACAGAATCAGTTACTGAGCTTCCGCCGAATCATCTGACAGCCCAAATTAAAGCTGCCGAACAGAGGAATCTGTTCAGGCAGCACGTCGATAAACCCCTGCACGGTGTTTTCTTTAACAACATAGAAGCACTGGGTTTATAGACAGAGCTGACCTTCGCATTCTTAAGGTCAGCGGGGCTGAAGTCGGAGACCGAGGGATTCATTGTGGCCTGCCAAGATGGTGTTATTAACACATTGGTCTATCGGAGTCGCGTGATGGGTGTAGAGGTTCCTGATATCAACTGCAGGACCTGCCGTCAGGCGCCGGAGTCGCTCATGCATCTATTCTATTATCTGCATGTCCGATTTATGCGACTTCGGCCTACATCCACCGACATAAAGCGGCTTTACGAGTGCTATACTACCATCTTCGGCACTTGTACAAGATAGACCAAACACCAGTGCTGCCTTATATCCCCGGAGATATCGAGTCCGTTGTCGAGAACGAGAAATGCCGGATTTACTGGAACTACTCGTTCCCGACCGTCAGGCAAATTCAAGCCAATAAGCCTGACATAGTCCTCCTCGACCATCAGACCAAGGTGATGTATGTCATCGAGTTCTCAGCACCTGCTGAGACAAACATCTCCTTGAAGGAGGAGAAGAAACGGACTAAATACAGAGATCTCCGGTACGAGCTCGAAGTGCTATACCCAGGCTACTCTGTCAAGATGGTCGTCCTGATAATCATTGTACTCGGAGGTATGAAGCCCACGCTGCTCTCCGCACTGAAGACCATGCCTGCCTGCCAAACATCGGCAGAATGGTTGGCTGGTCAAATGCAGAAAGCGGTCATCCTGGGATCCCTTCGTCTATTTAGGGCACACGAGTCTGGAATCTACAGTGACTAACCCTGCGGGATGTGGGGAGTTGCTGTAGATTATTCGCTGGCGCTCTCTCTGTGTGGTGTCGGAGGCCACAGGGAGACTGTCCAGCAATTTCTTCCGGAAACGAAAAAAAAAAAAAAAAAAAAATAATCCTTTATTTTCCTTTAAGACAAAGTAATACATTTGTATTATAGGAATAGTCATTTACTTACAAGACATGTCATTGCTACTGTATATGCGGTGAACCAGCATTAACAAGTATATTTTGGTCTTTCTTAAAGTGCGTTCTTTACAAGTTATTTTCATGATAAATTCGAGGAAGTGTGAAAATATCGTTTTTTCTTCAGACGTATTTTAAATTCATAATAATTATTGTGTAATTAAAAGAAATCGAGTGATAATTATTGCCACTTTCAAGTTTTTGCGATGAAATTAAATTCGCGTAGGAATGCTTTAATGTATCTAAAATTCAGTTCATAAGTCTACGAATATATAATAACACCTATTCACCTGTTTATCTAAAAACTATATAAACACCGCTTAGTTCTCAGGAATTAAACGTTAATAATTAAATTACGAGTCGCCTACGCTCATGAGATGAAACTGTGATTACAAAACTTCAGCAACTCCCAAGCCCACAAGCACTTTGAGCAGCCCTAACATCTTTCTTTATTTAATATTAATTTTATGTAGTTTGTCAATTGTAAAATAATCTACTCGGTAAATATTAACTTACTAAATTTATAAACACGTTGTATATGTGTGGTTTCATAATTTTTTTCAACCGATTGCCCTGTTTGTCTTATTCACAATTTATTAATTATGAGAACTATTAAGACGCACATTATTCTATTCAGAAAAGAAATCCAATTCAGCAAGATAACAATATATATTGAGTGCTTAATTTAAAATAATTGATGACATTTTTTTTATCAATTTCTAATAAAACTGAACAAATTTTTAATAGAAAATTTATACTTATTATATTATATTTCTATGTATCAAAGCATTTAGCCACTCGGCTACCATTCCGTAGAATTTTATTTTTTTAATTAACAGCTGCATTGGAAATAATACCAAGTTATTATGTATTCTTGCCTTTCAATATGTCAGTAATTATTCTTATTAGACAAAATGAGAATCTAAACAGTTTTAACGGGCATTGGAAACGATAGGAAAATCAAGGAAATTATTTAATTGATAGTAATTGACTTGAAATATGTAAATAAATTTTCGATACACTTGTAGAATAAAATAATAATGCCGTGAGTTACCAAATCGACATTTTGCATATAAATTCGGGTAGGTATTGACAATAAATTACAATTTATCTGCATTTCTTCAGAAAATAATATTGCAGGGTTCCACAAACAGCAAATTTTATTTGATATGCAGTCGATTTTGATATAATCATCATGTTGTGACATTTATTTATATTTGAAAAAGTTTTCGCTAGTTAGTATGCTAGTATGTGGGCATAAATCAGGGAGAAGAGAAATTTAAATTGCAGATAAGGCTCATTTCCGCTTGTGGGTTGTGGGTTTTTCAAAGTATACGAATAAAGTAAAGTGAATACGTGATAGTGTGGTGTGATGTATGTTGTAATTAGGTTCTAATGAATGTTTACGTAAATAGCAAATTGTTAGGGTGAAGAATGTTATTTTTACCAACAAGATTACATGATTATAATAATTTATAGGTCTACATAAGTTTTGTAAAGTCATATCGAGAAAACGAACTAGTCAAAAAAGAACGAAACTCAGTTTTAGTATTTTACGATAATCATAATAGGTTTCTAAATTGTAGGGAAGTGGCTTAAACAAAAATAAAAAAATGAAAAGGCTATATTAACGTCGTGTCTTCGAATGCTTTATTTAATACAAAACCATTAATATTTTTGCACTTATTTTACTTAGTCTAACAGTAAAGCAGCAAAAATATTTGTTATGTTCATGTCTTAATTAGGTAGACATTTTACGAAACAATACGAACAAAATGTACTAGTAACCTTTTCACTGTTGATATCCATAAAATTCAAAATCCACAGTTTAGTATAGTACAATATGCCGATGATTTTTGTGTATGCACGGAACACAAACATTACAACAAAGCTATAGAATCCCGAACTACAATAATAAGTAATCTTGGAAAATGGTTTTGATCTATCGGTTAATAAATCCATAGTCTGTGTCTTCTCCAAACACAACTGCCCAAATATTATCCTCATTAATCTTGGGGAATATACTTATATTTCCTTTCGAAACTCATGTTAAATATTTGGGCGTTATTTTGGGTAAAAACTCAACTGGAATCTCCACATTAATAATCTCATAAACCGATGCAACAAAAGTTTAAATTTTATAAAAATGTCTACAAAAACTTGGTGGGACGCAGATGTACAAATTGCTATGCTTTTTTACAGAGCATACGTTATTAGGTCAATTTTGGACTATAGCTGTACACTTTATGGATCTTCATGTAATACTCCTCTAAAACGCTTAGATGTTCTTCAAAATACAGCACTCCACATCTATTTGGGAGATATGAGATCAACACCAATAGTCCCCCTGCATGCTGAAGCCCTTGAACCCCTTTCTAGCTTCGAAGACAGTATCTTATTGAAAAATTTATACTTAAAGTTAATATAAATAACCAACCGCTTTTCTGGGCAAAAAAACTCTCCGCCTATGTGTAAAGGTTTCCGAAACTGTAGTAGCATGCATCCTTCATTAGATAATATACAAACAACTTAACTTCTGAATTAGAATATTTCCATCTTTTCTTGAATGCAAATATAATTACCCCCCAATATAATGATCATCCAAATATCAGCATGAACATACTAAATTCAATCTTGGTTATGTGGAACAACCCTTTGCTAATATACACAGATGCTTATAAATGACTTTATTTAGGCTTTCGTATACGAGGGGTAGAAAAAAGTATGGTTTTTTTAAATGGAGCACGCTATATATTTTTACATGTTTGGATTCGCCTCGTCCTTCTGATTACAAATATATTTGACACTTTTATATTTGCTATAAAAATGGCGTAAATAATTGAATTTAAACTTAGGGCGTTTCGTTCAAAACTATACCCCCTTATTTCGGTCAATTATTAACGATTCAAAATTTTCAAAACCTACAAAGAATTTTTCGTAGATTTTCGCCAGTTGCCTATTTTAATATCATATTCTTGGAAATTTATCTCTGCAATAGGGGAGGGTTTCTACCTACGTCCGCTGAGGCATTTGGACAAGATGTGCAGGACTAGTTTATTCCTTAGAAAAATATTCTGGAAAAATTGAAGTAAGTAGCTGGTTCTAATCTATTTTAGATTTAATTTGAGCAACAAATTGCAAACTAAAAGTTAACAATTTGCATTTGATGTAAGCAAATTGAAAAGTAAACCAGCAGACCCAGTCAAAGAGGCACAAATAAAGTTTAAACTACAAATAATAATAAAACTAAAAGCTTAAGTAGAAGTTAAATTCATATTCATAGAATCTTTGCATTTTACAAAATATATTTTGAAAATAAACATTTTTATTCAATGGTATAAACGTCAATTTAACAATATCTTTTTTAGCGTAAAATTTACATTACTAAAAAATAAATTAATGCAAAAGAAAGAAAAATGTCTTCACAAAAAGGCTTCCTTGGGCCTTATTTTTAAAAAGTGTGTAAAATAAGGCCCAAGAGGAAAATATATTATTCTCATTTACCAAAAATAAATACGTCTGTATCACCTAAGTTTTCTTGTATTTCGTTTCTAGGTGATTTTGGAGTCTCCTCACATTCATTTGCACCTATATTTAACTGCTTTAAGAAATACAACAAAACATCGCTTTCTTCGCCGGGTTAATCAGCTTCTGGACTTCTGCCCTTCTTGATGGTTGTAATGACGATGCACTTGTGCAGATGTTTGCTTTTTTCGTAAAATATGATAGAGGCAGGATGCCCTCTTCGTCTGATGAATCCAGTGCTTGAGTCAGCTTTGATGATGCAAATGCAACTTCTTGGACAATATTTGGGACTTCGTGGCAATGCTAGGCATTAAAGACATACCCACGATTGTCAGTTTAATTATTAATCGTGCTTCCAATTCCTGTTCTTGTTCGTTCATTTGGTAAAAAACTCGTTGCGAGACAACATTTCTTATTATTCTTAGAAACGTGCACTTTTGCGGTTTTACGCATTTTACCACAAAACGGTCACGATTTTGCAATTTTAGTCTCTGTACAAAAATGATCCCTATAAAATTCTGGCAGTGAATTCATCGAAGAGAATGCCCATCGATAGACGTTTCAGCACTCGCCTCATTTTCTCGACGTATTTGGTGCTGCCGCTATAGTGTCTGAATATCTATCGAAGACTATGGTTCTAGAACCTCGCACATTCATAAACAATACAAAATGATTTTTTGCGGAAAACAACAAAGAGAAAAATTTTTCAAGAAACTACCCGTTATATTGGGGCACTTGTAGTTTGAGAGCCACTGTATATTATATAAGAAAATGTGGTAAATACCGTTTTGTGAAACTTTTATAAGGATCCTTCTTGTATAGAAGCTAAAATTGCGAAATCGTAATCGTTTCTCGATAAAAAGCGAAAAACCGTGAACGTGCACGGGTGGCTTTTAGGGGTGTCAGGCTCTAATAAAATTGGAAGAGACCATATAATATTGAAATCTAAAACTTTCCGCGCTGGTTTCCGAAAGGGCTAATTTTTTGGATTTATTTCCTTTATTTTTGCTAATTTCATTGTACAGGATTATTAGTTTTATTAATGTAAACCCCCCATTTTTATTTTTATCTTTAACCGATTCCAAGAACTAAAAACCGGCCTTACACGGTTTTCTATGTAGATTCCACTCCTGCTAACGAATTGGCACTAGCGTTTTAAATATACAGGGTACGCAAAATAGTTACCTAGGTTTTTTTTAATGGAACACCGTGTATATTTTGACAAATTTGAATTCCTCCAATCATTCTGATTACAAATATATACACCTATTGTATAATCGGTGTACTGGTTTTTGAGTTATTTTCACTTTATGGATACGTCGAACAAAAGCGTCATTTTATAAACCCATATAATAAATCAATAAATGAAGTAAATCAACAAACAAAACAAAATATATGAATTACTAAAACATTATCAACATAACCAACCACCATTAACTTCGTTACATTCCAAACCACGTTTAATAAAATTCAAACGAATTTTTCGAAAAAGTGCTGCATCCAAATTTAGCAAAGTTATATTCTTTAGAATTTCATTTTTTTATTGTTTAAAACTTTCCACTGGTTCACTGTAAATTTTTGAAGAAAATAATCTAATGGATTCAGGTCTGGACTCCATTCGAATTTTATTGAACGTTGTTTGAAATGTATCGAAGTTAATGGTGGTTATGTTGAAAATGTTACGTAATTTGTTTTAATAATTCATATATTTTGTTTTGTTTGTTGATTTATTCCATTTATTGATTTATTATATGAGCTTTTGTTTCAACGTATCCATAATAAAGTGGAAATAACTCAAAAACCAGTAAAGCGATTATACAGGGTTCCCCATATTAAACTACCCATTTTATTATTCGAATAAAATCTTTTTAAGTCGAGTAAAAAAATGTTTTATTACACTAATGTACATACAGCTAATTGTATGGGATTTATTACGTACTCAAGATTTGTTCAACTTTTAAAAATCATGTCTTCTGAATGCCCTCCATCAACTTGAACTTTCAATTCTGAATGCAAAATTGTTTATCTACGCCGGCGAAGAAAATATCCAACTATCCCTGTAATTTCTTCTCGAATGCGGTCTTTCAAGTCCTCAATTGTTGCAGGGCGACTTGCAAAGACCTCTCCCTTCAAATAAATGTGTGAGCTTCACACAGCCAGAAACTCCATGAGGATTCTGCAAGAATTTTTTAACGACCGTATAATTTCTCGATTTGAAAAGTTGCCTTGCCGCCCTAGATCTCCCGACATAACGGCACCCGATTTTTTTCTGTTGGGGTATTTGAAGCATCGCATTACAGAGATATTGCTATCGACATCGTCTTTTCTTATGTATGTCTTCTGTATATTATTACATCGTCTTTTCCTAATTTCATCGATAAACATGTAAGCTATTATTTTTTACATAATGTGGAAAAAATAGAATTATAGTCAAAAAATTCCTTTATTGGACGTATTATTTTTTATTTTTTACGAGATATAGATAATTACATAATTTAAATTACGCAATTATTTTTAAGTTACAACAATTAATACATACCTAATTATTTTTTATAGTTATTGTTCAAACTACCTTCCTTGCTTTTCTGCACATAACCTTTACCTTTTTTCCAAATTATCTATATCTCGTAAAAAATAAAAGATAATAGTTTACATGTGTATATCGATGAAATCAGGAAAAATCTAAGAATCCAAAGACATAATAATAAAAGGTTACATAAGGAAAAACAAAGTTGTAAGATATATCTCTGTAATGCGATGCTCGATTGTTTTTTCTATAAAAATTTGAATTCCTGGCAAAAAATTAGTCAGTAAAGCAGTTTTTACTTTTCCGATAAATTCAAAAGCAACAAAGTTACAGTAGAATCTAACACGTGATGACCCTGTACATATATAGGGTGAGTCAATAGTGCGTATTTCTTCTGTATCTCCTGTCGCGTAAGAGATAGGCATGGCTCAAAAATGTAATTAAACCGTGAGAAAAGGTATATTTCTTTAAATTATTATCAATTATACAGGGCGATCCGTTGAAGTGGTAGATGAAAGAATATATATTTTTTAAATGGAATGACCTAATTTTTTTTTATTATGTTTGAAGACCACTATGATGTCCTATGCAGCGGTAAAATATTTTTAAAATTTGTTGGATGGAAATAAAAATATTTTTATGGAAAATTGATGTTTGCAGGTGCCATTTTGAAAATTGATTTTGGACTTATTTTTGGAGAGGAATTTTTTTTCTTTGACATGGTAGTAGTGTATGCCATACTTTAACTATTAGCTGATGTAGAAAATATTTCTTTAAGACGATATTTTCCGCATCTTTTGAATGTCTTATCCATACTTTTTTTTAATTTTACCATAAATAGGTCGTCATATAACGTACTCTCAATGAAACATCCTGTATACAATTATTGTCATGGATGCATTGTTATTGTATTCTGATTAAGGGTGTTTCGGGTGGAAAGGGAACTATTTTAAGGACGTATTCTAGAGGTCAAAATAAGAAAAAAGTTTCTATAAATAAGAAAGAAAATGCTTCATTTTCGAGATACAGAGGATTTCCAAAAAGAGAATTAAGATTGTCATACCAGAAAAACTCAACAGGACTTTTCTTTTTATAATTGGTCACCGATTCAGAAACAAATACCTATTTCCAAAAAAAAAACAGTGGCGTACTAATTATTTTATTTTTTGCTGTCACGCACGCCACTGGTGGAATTGTCAAAACTCGTTAAATTGAAAACGGGTCTTTCCATGCCAGTATAGTGCATCGAAGCTTAATTAAATATCTTAAATTGTTACCTATCGAATTTGTTAAAAAAAAATTTTTTAACACTTATTTATAGGAATGTTTTTCTTATAGAGTACGTCCTTAAAATAGTTCCCTTTTCTCCCGAAACACCCTGTATATCACATTTTTAGGTTTTTACATGCAAATATCTCGTCAATACAAAGAATGTAGCAATAATGTTAAAGGTCTTTATGAAAAAGAGGTAAGTCAAGACAAACTATATATTTAGGGTAGGTACTTACCAAAATATCACCGTGAGATAATTCATCCCGTTGTCCTGGAAAATGGTCTACTACACAGTTGAAGGGAGAAATTATAAGTTTTTTACTTTAAACCAAATCTAATAATTATGGTTTATTTATGGCCAAAATCATTCGCCTCCTTCAAATGTAAAACTACCAGCTGTGATCCTATAGACAATTTAAAAGATTTCACAGACATTTTTTATTGCAAAATTTTACTATCAAGAATTGTTCAGAATTGCCTAAATCGCTTGAATCCAAATTATATCAAATTTAAAAAATGTTAAAATTTTCTTTAAAACATTTTGTAATGTCCAATATTTTCCCTGCATTAATAATACATAACACTAGTCAATTATCTAAAAGTGTGTGAAAGTAATCAAGAATAAATTTTTTATTTTTTAATCAGCATCTCAAGATGGTAGTGGTGAATACCCTGTTCAAACGTTGCATTGAACGTATTGCTGTATATTGTATATCCAAGAAAATACACAAACATCCTTGAGACGAGTGTCAACAGTTTTTGATATGTCAGAAAGGGTGATGGGATACTGAAAGAAAATAAATGCAGACCTAAATATATCCCATATTGAGCAAGTAGCTAATGATTTTCAGTGCCGCAGGATGGTCGATTAATTAAACCTGGAGGGACACAATTTATTGAAGTGTCCCTGAGAAAGTTGAATTTACACTTACCGCTTTTAGGAGACACATATCATCACATTCCGATCTTTGCTTATACATCTAGATATCTTCATACAACAGGATCCAGAGCATGAGCCCGACTCTTCTGGGTTTTTACATTTCCTAACCAACTTTGTAGTTGGTGAAAAGATCTTAGTGATTGTGGACGCCCAGCATTTTGTATTGACGATAGCCTGGAGAGGTTAAATTTGCTGTTTGTTGCAGACCTTTCTCCTACAGAGGCTATTTCTTCAATGGAGAGGAGAAAAACAACTGCCTCATTACCTGTCTGTCTATCCATCTATTCCATCTTCACTTTTTCGTATGTAATTTCTTTCATATACAATTTCATTTCTATTAGTTATTATGTATAGTATATTATGTATTTAATTTTTTTTACAATTATTCTCTTTCTATATATTTATTTAATATAATATGGATTTAATATATTTAAACGCTTGCTAGTAAAAATGAACTGAGTTTTGTGCATTTTTCATCAAGTTTGAAAAAATTTCCCATTTTTCTGATATTGCAGCACGCTTGTTATTAAGCTTAGAGAGAAGTTGCAATGATGAAATTTGTTCCAAATTTTGTCCTCTTTAACTTCCGCCATATTTGTCACTTCCGGTTTCACCGGAAAAGGCCCCAATAGTCTTTTTTAAATGGACCACCCTGTATGTTTTTACATTCAAGATGGTGCTTTTCATGGGGACGAAAAAAAAATTGAGAAAAACTAATTTCGACCATGCTGACGCATAGAGAATAGAAAGACGCTTCAAATGAGGGGTCGCTCGACCCCCTTTCCCTATTTAAATTCTTGAGTCAGGGGTTGCTGGGGCTAGGGGGTTGATGTGTCAATAATAATAATAATAATAATAATAATAATTTATTGGTGTAAATAACAAAAAGAAAAAAATTTGTTTTACACAAGTCAGATCACACAAAATAGAGAACAAAAGCAGTCAGTAAAAGTACATAAAGTTTATAAATAACAGTCACTTTACATTAACAAACAACAATTAACTTTTGATGTCAAGTTTGACATCAAAAGTTGTCCCTCAAAAATCAAAAATCGACCTGTCCGAGTGTTTTTTCAAGAAACTAGTCTAAGGGTCCCAAAACAGGCGTGTTTCGTTTTCATTGGCCCACCCTGTATATACGGCGAATCAACGCATCCAAATCGTATATTACATTGTCGTTAAAAATTAACATATATTTAACATAATAATATAAATTATATAGCACTTAGAAAATGACGTTAGATACCTATGACGTGATTTTGAGGGACATTGGTACATAATAAAGACGTTTCATCGAAAGGGGTAATCAACGCGTCCAAATTGTACATTGTCGCTAAAAATTAACATATATTTAACGTAATCACTTAAGTTATATATCACCTAGAGAATGATGTTAGATATGACGTGGTTTTGCGTGACATTTGTACGTAAAATTAACGTTGTTTGAAAAAGGTTATTCAACCAATGGTTATCGTCATGATAAACGTTTTTTTAACGTTTGTGTTCTTACTGGGATGTAACTACTGGACCCTGTACGCTAATTTCAACATAAACTATTCGCATATTTATCTCATACTGTTTCTTAAATTAAGAGGATTACGTTCCGTTTATTTAATGCTACCCCGTTTTAGTCGATTTCGAAACGTGCGTGCTACCCTGAAAGCCTTTGTTAGTTATAAATTTCTTAAACGCATCTACCTACGCTGAACCTGTTTCCCAGAATACTCGAATGTAATGTGGGGTTTGGATTGTACCACACATTCACATATGATTCAATGTTCTGCATATAAAGAGCATTTTTATGGGACGAATAAGGAAATAATAGATTATTTTTAATTCTTAACGAGGCTGAATATGAACTTCTTCAAGTATCAGTGAATCAGGATCCACGTTTTATTTATTTCATATTGTGTAATATGCTGAAATATATGTAAAGAAATAAGTAAATGTATTTTACAATCATTAACAAACAAATACTTGGGATTCTGTGATTCAAAAAGGAAAAAAATTGTTAATACCTACCTAATGCTACTCCGAAAATGATCGTTAACGAGATACATGGTTTGAAAATAATTCAACTTAAGTTTTTTAAAATATTTTTTATTAACTACAAAGGTATTAAATTGAGATTTGGTACACCGAAACACAATTAATCAGGTGAGTTTCAACCAGCTGGGTTAACACAATCCGTAAAACATTTTGGGTAAATTATTTAAAAGAAGAAAAATGTCCTTGCTTTTTTTGAAAAACGTGTTTTTGATACAATATTTAACTTCAAATTTAAAGTAAATTCCGTCAAAAACAGAATAGAGAATAGCAAAAAATTTAAAAAAAGCCGAAAATTCTGCAATATTGACACTGGCTGATAGAAAACCACATTAATCATACCAATAATATAGTTTAATTACTCCGTATAAACGATATTAGTGAAAATTAATAAATGCAATTCACAATAATACCGTAAAGGTAGGAAGTTGGAACGAAATGGATAATAATAACAATTTAAATAAAGTTTCGTTACAATAATACTAGGTGTTTTTCGATTTTGCTCTTCGTTTTTATGATATTTGCTATAACGTAAACGATGCGATGCGACGAAACGAAACGGAATTAAAGCTAAATTTATTTAGGAAAGTAACACTACTACATAATAAAAACATAAAAACAAATTATTTAAAAAAGCTCAAAATGTTTTGAAACACCACGATATTTCAGTTAGGAAGCATTTCCGGAAAAGTATAAAAGAAAGAACTTTTTTGGGGAAGTAAATTAAAATAGAGAAATATTTTTTGCCGTTTCGGAGTTATTGTTCCTCATCAGCGTATCGTAGCTTAAATATTGGATCCGTGTGAATAGGTAACAATATCTGCCAGGTGTTTAATACACATGAAGGCAGTGAGACTGAGAAGATAAAATTTTCGTAAAATTAATATTGGGTTTCAAAAAAGTGGTTTCCCAATTTCTTATAAGGAAATACAGTCCATTTTTTATGTCATAGTATTTGTTTACTATCGAGTTACTACTTCATTTAACCAGACTATTTATCGCCAATTGTATTTTTGAAATTAAAATTATTTTTTTATTCTTTTGAGAAATGCTAAAATAATAACTGAATCAAGGAATCATCCTTAATATTATCAAATATATAGTCGAGTAAACTTTAACCTGGCGTGTGGATGAGTTGATATTGTGCGTACTGCGTATTATTGTATTTTCTCTTGCACACAAAATTGAAGCAATGGCCCAAAATCATTGTTTACGTATAAACATACGTGAACAATATTTTTGGGTTATTGCTTTAACTTTGTGTGCAAGAGAAAATTAAATAGTATGCACAATATCAACTCATCCGCACGCCAAGTTAAAGTTTACTCGACTATACTCAGGATAAAAGGATATCCTATTATTAGGTTGTAAACATGATTAAGATGGCAACTGAGATTACCTAATGGAAATTTTTTTCAAATATCCAATGAAAATAACTTGCAGTATAGTGTTAATCGATTTGCCTGTTTACCTGTCATGATTAATTAAAAACCTTGATGTTGAGAATTAGTTGAGAAACTTTATGTGAAGTGTTACATTTGCCTGAAGAAGATCAATGTATAGGAAGGGATGTGGAGCAGAGGCTTTTAGAGGATTATTCATCATACGTACATGTATTGTTATATTACACATAAAAAATAATATTTAAAAAAATATATAGCAAATTAAATTTTTTCAGTATTTTAACTTTTTTTTATAAAATTGTCAGTTTTTAAAAGAAATTATTGTCTAACACTGTTTTAGCTTAACAACGGTATTTAGTTAAAAATTGATTGAATTTAATCCGATTAAATATGATATGTTTCAGAATTTTCAAAAATGCATAACGGTTGTAATACGACGAACCTTAAAAAAATTTCTTCATAAACATATTATTTATATTTTATGAAAAAACTTAGACCTGTAAATTTACAATTTATTATTTAGACAAATGTTTATAATAAAATAATGCATGATTTTTTTTATTGTAATAACCTAATCCTTACCAAAGAGATCCAGCGCAAAAAAAAATGTTTCATCTTTAGTTATTTCCGAGGTTATTTCTAAGTTAGAAAAAAAATAGACTAACAAAACTATATATTATGCCGAATTAAGAACTTCCTTTTGAGTAAGTCGGTTAAAAATACGTAATATTTTGATACTGCGAAGACTGTTATAGGGTAAATCTTTCAAATCATGAAAAAGAGTTATTTATGAAGTAAATATTCATTATTTCGTTGCTGCGTATCAGTTGATTAAAATAACTCCTTTTATTGACAGAAAGTGAATTGTTGATTAGCACCAAAATTTATCATGCAATTTTACACAGAAGAATAATTATTAATCGTTTACTGATATACTGTAGCCAAATGAATAAATGCGTTAATACGTACTTATAGTTTATATCAGAGATATTTGTAACATAGAAAAGGCGGCTTTCTTTGTAAATCAAAGAAGCTGCCTTTGATTCACAAGAAAGCTGCCTTTTTTATATTTGTTATATCTTTGAAATAAAGTATACTTGGATGCGAAGATGGATGGTTCGAATCCATCTTGAGGTAAATTAAAAATTTATTTCTGATTTGCTTCGGACTTCTACGGAGGGCAAACTCTCGATTCCCTAAATGTGGTTCGGACTTTACAGTAAACTGTAGGGCCTCATCTGTCTTTCCCAATACAAAAGTACTTTCTGGGAGTTACTTCGGTGACTTGAGAGGTAGTTAAGAAACATACCTATAGGTATTTGCATATAGATGTGTCTGTTGTGTATAATGATTGTCTATTGATTTAGTATATTCTAAAAATACAATAGACCAACCCATATTAGACCATATTACACATCAAATTTCCGAATTAAGCAACGACCCTGGGAGGTTACTTTAACTGGCATTAACTTTGCATTCTAATGTTAAGCAAACATATAATGTAAAAAGTTATAAGTAAAATTAGAAACAAAAAATGGCATTTTCGAGGCTTTTTCTTATATAAATATGTCGAAGAAAACTTGATATTTTGGAGTCGTCCCAGTATTCCGTACTGGTTTTAGGTTTAATTTGTTTAAGACAGATTTTATCTCGGATTTTATCATATCTTATCTGTCTAATTAGATATTAGAGTTAAAACAAAATAACTCATTTTTTTATACGACAAATATTTTTTATTAATGCACGAATTTATGAGATATTGTACCTACATAGGGCAGACAACATTTATTTTACAAACAGTTCTGAACCCGGACGACAAATTTTAACGGGGCGTGAAGTTAAACGGCTCATTTGACGATAAGTGGTTTAGATCATTTTTGTAGATAATTTTATACAAAAAAAGGTGGCTCCATCTTGTTTAGTTTTTGAGATATTTAATCAAGAGCTTCAGAAGTTGCCTTTGCTTATTATACTGTTTAGAACTCTTCGCATGTATAACTTTTCCGTGCAAAATTTCCAACCCGACGTATTTTGGTTGCAGATCGTACTAATTTGGAGGTTAACCCTCTAAATAACAGCATGCCAGTATTATAGCGTTATTGATTTTAGACTGTATTCTTTACTTATTCTCTGGAGCTCTGCCAACCTCGATGTATTGGTTAAGGTATATTGCAAAGTAACCTGAATATAAAATGTAACTAAAAACTTTAGGAATAATTGCACAAAAATGGAATATTATAAATAATAATATTTTATAATAACATATATATTAATTATACAGGGTGGGGCAATAGTGCGTCGGATTTCGATAGCTCGAGTCGATAGCTGGAAATAAAAAAAAATAAACTAAATAAAAAAGTCTATAACAGGAAATTATTTTCGAATATATAGGGCGAGCAAACACAATATTACAAGATCAAGTGCCTTTTTTAAATGGAATGCTATGTATATCAGTATATTTTTTGAAGCCTCTTTCTAAACTTCTTTCTTTTATATATTATTATTCATTATCTTCCAACCACTTACATGTAATATGAATTTTTTTGTTGAAATAATGCGTTTTCTGCAGATGCATATTGAAGAAATCACTACAGTCACAATTATGAGATAATAAGAAAAAATTATGTGAGCACTAGTTACATGACATATAATTGTATGTAATGTAAGTTTTTGAATCATTTAACTCTTCCTAAAAATATACATGGTGGCCAAAAATGATTTTTCAATTTAGAACTTTTTGAATTGAATTTTATCAATTTTTCAAATGGAACAACCCGTATGTTTTTCTACGATGTGGTGTAGAAATAAAAAACGAACATTTTTTGTATGTCCATTCCTATGGCTATTTGTAACCATTTTCGATGTATTAAACACTAAGTACAAAATTCAAAAATAAACTTAAAAATAGAGGTTCCTTCAAACAATACAACAGAAAAAATTATTATAATAAATACTCCACATGTTGCCCATTTTGATTGACACACATGTCATCTCTATGCACTTCTGAAATGAGGCCATGTAGTGGGACCATTTCTTCCAATCCATTGAAGTGGGTAGATAGTATTTACCTGGTCCCTTACTATACTGGTTTTTTGTATTTTTTTTGCTGTTTTCGGTATTCGACAAGCAGTAAAACTTAAGTTTAGTATAAATTCATCATTTATGTATTATTTTCTGTTGATTCTGAATTCTCTATTGATTTAATGAAATTCCTGTCAGAGAAAAAAATATTGATAGAAGATCGCGCGTCAAGAACTCCACCAAACGAGACGCCTCTGTTTACTTTACATAAACCAATATATAATGTAATCAAAGGTATGGTAAAGCAATCATCATATAAAAGATTATCAGAATACGTTCAACAGTTTTGAGATATTTGTAAAAAAATGGTTTTCCCTCCCCTTAATCCTTTATTGGGGTGTAGCTTCCTTAAGAAACAATTTGAAGTATAAGTTTACTAAAAATATTCAACCTACTTTGTCCTGAGATTAAAAACTGAAACACCCTGTATATTCAATTGACAACGTTCAAGTAAAACATTTCTTTGACACATAATAACCTAAGATTTAATACTTTATAGCACTTAGCGTACAAGAGCTCGAGCTAGTCTACGTTTCTTGTTTGGTTGAAAATAAATTAAAATGAACGAATTAAAAGAATCCCTTCGCATGCACCATTTTATTAAAACGAACCGAAGAATTGTCGTAATTTGAGGAGGCAAATAACCCATTTCAAATCCCACCTTGTAAAAACTTTTATATTTACGTTAATTGGTGTTTTTGTCCATGTTCCCGCCTGTAACCATGGCAACGTGAGGTCGATCTGCGCAGCGCTTTTCTAAGCGACGACCGCTTTCCCAGATGATCTCACAGCACACTTGGTTATTCGGTACACGAAGAACGTTGTTTTTTTGCTTCCCGTGAAATTTTGAAATGTTAACGTGAAACCTAGTTTAATTGTTCACCTGTGTTTGGAGTGACACTATAGACTGTATTTTGTTTTGTTGCCATGTGAATGTGAAACGTCGGAAAACTTTGAAAAAAACGCCAGTCTTTTTTCCCTTTTGTCATGTGAGTATCACTTGTTTTGTCGTATCTTTTTCAATCCTGTCAGACTCTTTTGCTCTTATTTTTAAATGTTTCAACGAAGAACGTAGTTAGCCGTTAATTTTATTTTATTTGACATTCCCGTAAACGTTCGCTTAATTCTTATTCTGATAGGTTAAAGCTTCTCCTCTTCCCATTTATTAGTCGTTATGGTGAAAGTAAATATACTTTCATGTCTGACAATTCATGTATACCTATAACATGATTTGGTCCGTAAACATGTTTGTAGAATCAAAAGGAGCGAGTAACAGATACAAGAAAAGAAAGAAAAATATCGGATTTAATCCTATTTTTGTGGAATAATTCATTCACATTGGCAAAATTGTTTATGTAGTTTTTCTATCCCTTAAGAAATATCAACGTAGCAGTTTTTAAGATATTACTTAGCTTTTAAGAATGCTATACAAT
The DNA here is from genome assembly GCA_963680705.1 of Rhagium mordax. Classification (NCBI taxonomy): domain Eukaryota; kingdom Metazoa; phylum Arthropoda; class Insecta; order Coleoptera; family Cerambycidae; genus Rhagium; species Rhagium mordax. Next base: position 28,860,007 of record OY796658.1, on the reverse strand, counting down.
AAATTATGAAAAAAATATTCGTTTATATTGTGCGCAATTTTTTCTTATTTTCATTTATTTTGATGTAAACATTTTACAATACAGTAGCATGCATTAATATTTTATTATAACGAGAATACATAATATGTACCTACCTAAAAAGCTCAGAAGAGATAAGGAAATTATTTTAATTCAGTTATTGGATACCTAACTTACCTACTATGAAATATGAAACCGCAAATTATACCATAAACCTTAAATTTATCGAAAATGTTAGCAGACATAAAGTACTATTAGTACACAATTTGTGAAGGTCTTTTAATGTCAGCACCTTTTCCTTATTGCGTCATTCAATAGAGACAATTTTGACGTACGATATTGTAAACATTTTGAACTGATCGCTTGGGAGAAAATATGAATACCTTTTTACAACTCTTTTTCTTTGCTTGATATGCATTGTTTATAAATGAATACATTTAAAAAAATTATATTTCAGCAGATCCGATTTTCTCTTGAATGTGGGTTAAATCTAATTTATCGAAGGCGACATAGGCAATCATGATGTATAGATTTTCTTAAGAATTTTATAGAAAAATATTTAAAAATGTTTAGAGATATAACTCTAAGATTCATGTCACACTCATGAGTAAAACAGTTCCAAAACTGGGACCCACTCAATTTTCTTGACTCACAGTTCGAGTGATAATGAAACCATATTTCAAAATCTGAACATTAATTCGGAATAGGATACATTTTTAATTTTGTGTATGGCTTTCTATACAACTTTCAACAAATTATTCCTACAATACGCACACATTTTTAGAATTAAGAAAATCGTTACATCAAATTAAAAAAAGTAAAGAGAACCACATGTTCTCTTAGATATAGATAGATTAATTATGTGAATTTAAAATTTCATTTTGCATTTTCCTTGAATCTTTTACAATTTAAACCGAAATTAGTTAAAGGAACTGTTTATAGTGTACATGTTTGTATTTATAACGAATGTGACTTCCTTAAACATTTGTACCACGTCGGATCCTCCTACGCATACTTATATAGGATTAATTATCCAACTTTTCATTGGGATTGACAGTCCAAATATTAAGTACTTAATACTTTTAAAAACTGTTGACTATTTTCAAAATATGAATTGTATGTAAATATCTTTATTGGACTATGCCCCATTCTGTATAAAAATCGGATGACTTGGCACGCCATGGTAAATTTGAAAATTGATTACTTCTCTCACTATAACAATAACGCTAGGGGAGGCTAAATATTTCTTGGGGTATGTCAAGAGTTTTCGACCTCCTAAAAACAGTTTCAATATACCCATGGACCAAAAATATTGGCTTGTCTTATTCATACCTCTACTAAGACATATCTAACAAAATTAACGATAGAGCTAACTAAAAAATTTCAGAGCCGTTTCGGGAGCATTGTTCAACTTTCAGATATTTTCAAATGATAAAACAGTTGCAGATTTTTAGAGAAATACCAGACATAAGAAATACAGATTCGTGAAAATATAAAAAATATCCAATTTTGTATAATTTATGTTGATATTTTATTTCTGAACATACAAATATAAAATCTGTTGGACGTAAAAATCATTGAAACCACTTTAGAATGCAACTATTATCGAATCTGTTTAAATCAACTACTCAACAATCCGTAATTTAAATCAAGAATCGTTATTTTTAACGGATTCAGCAATAATTGCATTCTAAAGTGGTTTCAATATTCTTTTGCTTTGGATGCTATGAATTCTGTTATGTAATTCAATGTTTTATAACATGTAGTTATGAAAAGTAGTTGTTTTAAACAGATTCGACATTAATAATTGCATTCTAAAGTGGTTTCGATGATATTTACGTCCACCAGATTTTTGTATTTGTATATTCAGAAGTAGACCATTAATATAAATATATCAAATTGGATATTTTCGTTATTATTATGGTTGTACTTATAAAACTTAAATAAAGTTGTAAAAAATACGAGTATCAAGCAAAGAAAGTGAAGTCATAAGTAAAAAAATATCAGAGATTTTAATCAATTTCTTTTGTCGCATAATAGTGTATATCCACTTCGCATTCGATAAGGGCACCCTGGAAATATTGAATATCGAAGAAACAATAATTTCAAATGACAATAATTGCGTTAGAATTAATGCTGTAACCTGAATTATATGACTGATGTTCTGGAGGTAGCGCACCTGCCTCTCACCCAAAAGTTCCAGGTTCGATTCCCGGTCGGTAGTGGGAAATAGTGTGACAGGGATTTTTCTAGTATACACGGATATTGGGTGTATCTATATCCCTTGTCTCTGTATGTGTAGCGATAAAGGGGGATCGTAATTACATGTGATGTTATTATTGTATGATATAAGAAAATCACCATTATCCAAGAAATATCACACTTGAAAAAAGCTATCTTCTCAATTTTGTTTTTCGGAGTTGCTTATTATTACCATAATTAACATAATTTAAAAATTTTTTTTAAAGATTTTGGGAGAACGATAAAATCTAATATATGGTCAGAATAATTACCTTGTAAATAAAAGAAACAATTATAATTTAAAAATCCACATTATGTACTGGACATTGATCTATAAATTTTGCCAAAAATCGTAAAGAACCCCATCAAAATTAACCTTATTTCAAAAGTATGGATGCCCAAATATGGTCTATATTCTTCCAATATCGATTTCAATTGTACGTTAGTTGACACAATGAGTTAGTATCTAAAATCATCAAAAAATCTTCGATAGAATTAGAATCTTTCTTCTGTCAATTCGAATTCTAGACCACACCACCACAATTCCACCTTTATATCTGCGCGCAATCTCCAAGATCCTTTTTAGTCTAGGTTGCCTCCACATTTTGGATAACGCAAACCGTGCTTCATCTGTGGACAAAACTGAGTATCATTAGGCATTAGCCCCATTTTGAAGATTTTCTGCAATCATTCAGTTACCTCTTATGAGAGGGCGTCTTACAGTGTTATCGGAAATGCCAATGGAATAAATCTGTCGGATCTGCTAATATCACTACAGCAGTTATCTACTGTTGCGTTACATCGAACAACGTAAATTTCTTCAATTCACTCATATTTCCATTTTTTCGTAATTGGGTCTGTGAATTCATACTCTGAGATACGCACCTATTTTTATTGCATTACATTAACCTGTCCTGCGCTACATTCCAACTTGCACTTAACATTTCATAAAATGGTTTCCCTGTAGATTAAAAGCAACAATATAAATCAAGAATCTCTTGTAGAGTGGGACCAAAATGTTTGAATATTATTCTGTAAAAACATTTAGGCTGATAAAACACGCATTATTATATATTGATATAATAATATATTATATACTGACGTTTCGGAAACTATATCTGTTTCCTTTTTCGAAGTTTAAGCTTTAGATTTTAATGTTACGTATAAAATAACATGAATTTTCTTTTATGCCGTGTTATTTTACACGTTACATAAAAATCTAAAGCTTAAACATTGAAAAAGGAAACAAATATAGTTTCCGAAATTACAGTGCAGTGTTTTTATATTATTTTAATTCCTATTAGTTGTCAAAAAAACACCCTCTAACTGTTCTTTTGACATCACGACAAAGGCGTACCTAGAGGTTACTTCCCAGTCTAATTTGATTATTTTTTAGATAAATCAATATTTTTCGATAGGAATTTGCAGAGATGTGGCAATAAATCCCAAAAAGGAAAAGTAAGGGAAAAAATTACGTAGCAATGTTTCCAATAAACTGTAATTTTCTCTTGCCAAGAAGAAAAAAAAACAGTAATAATAACAAATTCCTTTAAATTAAATCCACAACTCAATTTCTTAAAGCTATCAAAGCTGTAATATCTCGATTGAGAATAAAAAATTATATTGTAACCTTCATGAAGAATTAAACACTAAAGTTGTTCTATAAGATAATTAAATCATTAATTAAATGCTACATGATCTAACAAATTCCTGAGTTAGGAAATTTGGTCACAAATAATGAATAAGGACACAAATAAAATTATTAATTAAAATGCTTCGCCTGCTTGTCATTTTATATAAACTGCAGATGCAACAAACATTATACAAAAATGGATGAAACAAATCGACAACTAATACTTAATTATTATTTTTTCCTATTTATAATGTGCCTCAATAAACTTAAAAAAAGTTATTGGTTCTAAAGTAAATAAATTATGTTTGGCAATATTTTTGGATTTAATCAAGACATTTTTTGTGGCGTTAGCTAGGTATAAATTATTGCAGAAAGGATTAGTTTCCTCGGATGAAAGAGATAAAGCATTAAAGCATTTAAGGGATTACCTTACTGAGCCAATACTATTAGATGGGGTGATTCATTCTCTATTACAATAGACATTTATTTTAACATTGGAAATGTTTTTGTTTTCGTATAGGGGGTTGAAAATCAGTTTCATGTTGCATATTATGAAGCATGACTTATAGAAACAGTGGCGACAACAGAGTGACCAATTTTTGATTGGTTGTCTAAATCACGTGGTACCGGCAGTTATGTTATTATTTTTTTATAGGCGTCTTCTTGTCGAGAAAATCCCAACGGCTATATTTCGTAGCGATTCCTTGAATATTTAAAAAGTTATTAGCGTTTCAATATCCCATTTCGAAGAGTTTTGTAAACTTTGCTAAATTAAAAAGGCCGAATGCGCGCGCAGAACCCTCCAAATTTCATGAGCGTGCAGGTCTTGCCAAAACTTTAAAATTTTTCGCTAACGTCACAAATGTCACTTTTTAGTTAGGATCTGCTGACCTCAAAATCGCAGCTGGACCGCACAATTCACGATGTACTTTCAAGTTGGACTTTCGAGCTTGGATTTATTGCCAGAACGGCGGCCCGTCGGCCTGTTTTAGTTTGGAAATAAGGTTTGAAATTTTCGTGTTTTCGCAAAATTCGCCAAAAAATCCATAGTGCGTCCGATAGATTACACCGAGGATTACACCTTATATCCAGCGAAATTTAATGATTTCTTAATATCGGTCCTAGGATGGACCGAGTACAGTTTCGGACTCGGGACGACTTCAGGACCCCGAAACAATTTTCTGTTTCTCGATAGTGCCTTTCCTTCACTTTGACATTTAATTGTATCGAGTATTGTATCCAAGTAAGAAACTGCATGTTTCAAGAGTAGGATTAAACAAATGTTTTTAGTTTCCTAGTAGGGGTCGAAAATCAGTTTCATGGCAGAATGACGTAACGCGTGAGATTTCAGTGGTTTCAGAATGATAGACGTCAAAATTACACTTTTTCGTTCACTCCTATTGAGCCTAAAATCAGAGCGTGACCGTGCAATTCACGATGTAGTTCTAAGTTCGACCCTCTTGGATTTCTTACCAAAACAGTCTCTCGGAAATTCGTTTGGAAATAGTATTTGAGGTTTCGTGTTTTTGCAATTTTTTCAATTTTGTCAATGACTTGCAATTTGACAAATCATAGGGGTGGATTTAGGATCGGGGTTGCTCTGGCAGGTTGCCGATAGCTATTACGTATTACGTATTACGGAGTGTTAGAGGTTTGAGTGCCATTACATGAGGTAGATTAAGCAAAAGTAAACAAAAAATTATTACAAGGGAATTTATCGCTGCGTTAGAAAAGTCACGCCCAACAATCTCCAAAACAACTTAACATCGAGAAACACGTCGAACAGCTTATTTCCTTTTGTCTCGTCGAATTATGTATAGCCGAAAACCATATTTAACTTAAAATTTTGTCGTTTTTCGCAATTTACAAAGATAGCGGTGATTTGAAGAAAAATAAAATATATGTTCAACTCCTCTCTCAATGCCTGATCCAATGATATGTCACACGGTTTCAGTACAGGCGAAATGTACCGAAATTAATCAAATAAGCAAGAAAATTGCGAAATCTTTGTTACTCTATACTTATTATTTATGTAATTTGAAGGTGGATTTTTATTGCATCCACATTTGTACGACGTATGTTAACTACGTGAAAACCAAATTTATTAGGCAAATTTAGTAATCGTAGCCCTGTTTTTGTCAAATGATATAAACGAAATCCGATTAATTTCAATGTTGCCAAAAATTCTTTAAAACAAAGGATTGTTTGTAAAATAAGCTGTAGATGATGTGGATTCACCTATTGTTAAAATAGCAATTGAAATTTGTACTTAGTTGATGAGGACGTTGATCTCCTTGTTCTATTAATCGCTTTAACTCCAGAAGAAAAAGATATACTTTTCATAAGGCCAGGAACAGGAAAAATTATATGGAAAACTCTTTCTTCGTCAGAAATCCAGAAATGACAAGAACGTATAAAACTAGTTATTTACATTACTAGATGCGAAAGGTTACTTTAAGGTGTGAGGTGATTTTTGAATGGTCGATGCGAAGCGAGACCTTTCAAAAAACACCGAATACTTAAAAGGGTTTTCGCATCGTGAAATGTATTATATTTTTTCTACTATACCGAAAAAAATTATGAGATTTACTAATTTAAAACTAATTATTTCATGAAATTAATTGACGTTTTTAATAAATTTTATAGTTTAGGAGGCTGCCTGTGAAAATTGTTTCCATGACAACGAAATATTACACATTTTAATTGCTGGTGGTTTCAAACTAAAATAAACAAATACATATGTTTTGTGGCGATATAAATGGGAATATTTCTTGTGCCTTGTTTTACCCCAAATTCAAAGCAAAGCACTATGCAAACTTATGAAGCGTTTTTAAAATGGAGTAGGTAGGTACTACGTGCCGACAAAAATGTTGGCGTACTTCCTAGAAAGACCTTTCTTTATTAATACAAAATTGTTTAATTGTATTAATTTGTTAGAACGAATTAATTTCGTTTAAAATTTGTTTTTCTACTTTTCTGTCCTGGGCGCATAAGTTTTACTTTCGTAGATAGCAATGCCTTAGCAACCAGGTAACTCGAATGTTTACTTTCGTTATCGCGCGTATTGCTAGGGTTACAAAGTTCATTTATATAGACGGTAGTAGAAAAATACAATTTTACTGACTCATGCCTTCAGTGGTTATGATACCACGTCTACAATATTTCAGAAAGAAAAATTAAGTCATCAAACTTCTTCAGAAAGAAATGCAGTTAGTTAATGTAGTAAGAACTTTCAATGGCAAGAATTCAACCCCCTCACAAGTAAAATAGGCTGGTGAAACTCTTTTCCTACGTGTATACGGTGCAAGGAAAATCACAAATGTCTCACTCAACTCATATACGGATTTAATCAATTCAAAAAATCGCTGCACAAACAAAAATCAAAGTTGGAATTATTACCACCAACTTCAGAGGCAGTCGCTTAATATTCATTACGAGTATTCTACAAAATTCAGAAAAGGCTTGGCAATGAAAAAAATCCACAACAGTGGGGATAGAAGAAAATTAATGGCTCCCTACAAACTGTGACAACACTTTTTATGCCAACAGCAGAATCAATATTGCAGCTTATCTCCTGCAACCGCAACAGAAAAGCAGGTTGAAGATGGAGCACAAATTTACGGAAATTGTCAGGGAGTGCGATGTCTAAATTCATACATGGATAAAATTATCGAGGATCTAAACGACGCATAAGATTTAGACGCTATCGATTCTGATCTTCTTTAGATTCAAAGTGTGTTTCATTCAATATATATAAAATTTTAAACAACTCGATAATCCTCACTTGTACAATGATTATGTACTTTTTCATTTTGCAGAATATACTCACAGATAAACAAGCAGAAAATGAAATGAAATGAAGTGAAATTGGTAAAAAATTTAATAAAAAAGTAAAAAATTAATATTTCTCTATAAATGAAAATATTCTTATTTTTTGAAAATATCTCATGGTTCAATTGCCAATTTTTATTATGCATGTGAAATACCTAGTTCATCCCACGATTTTTCAAGTAGGCAGCTCCGACACACCCCTTACGGTTCGGGACTCTTAAGGTTCTTGAAACATAGGTATATATTTTTAAATGTATATGTCAAGTTTCAACGAATTCACTATGTTCTTGTTCAGTTTGGATACTTTTCCTGTACTATTAGCTGCGTTTAATAGTTTGCGATTAATCGATATCGGTATTTGTAATTGTTAGGAATCACTTTTCATCTTCCCGAAATTATATTAAATTATTTCAGTTTTAACATTAAAAATGTTTGTTAGTCTAGAAAATTTGTATAATAAATAAATAAATAAAATAAAATAAACTTTATTTAACCTGGCGGGGTGTCAGCAAAAGCTGGTATTAATCCCATTAATACCATTTTAATTTTCATTATGAGAATGTTTTTGTTAATAAAATAACTTTTTATTTTAATTTCTAAATAAAACTACTGATAATAAGATTTTACTTTTTGAAAATGTTTTGTGTTAATGAAATAACTATTTACTACTTTGCAACAAATTTTCATTTTTATCACATCCGAAATATCACAAGATTTGCGTTCTACTTCGTCATTTCCAATGTCTCCTCCGGTTGCATCTTTGCGAAGGACTGTGAATTTTTAGTTTATATGCACTCTATAAAATAAACAGTAGTTGTGGGGAAAGAATCCACAGATGAAACTCCCTCTAAATCTGCAAGCGACTGAATGGTATATGGTTTAAAGTTGTTTAGTTGACAGTTTCATAAGTTTGAAATCGAAGAAACAGAATTTACGGTGTTTCTATCTACAATAATTGATCAAGCAGAAAAACGCTATTAGAATTAATTCCACGCCATTTAACAGTCAAATAAGCTGCAATTACACTGTCAGTCAAAAAATCAATTTACTGACATACTGACTAGGCACAGAGTTGTTATGGATATGATTCATTAAATAATATTCTCTGAACCGTATTGTGTATTTTTACGGGAGGTTTTTTCCGAAACTCTTTTAAATCAACATAGAATGTAAAATAAATGACCCTAACTCCTAAGAGTTAATGTATATGCTTTTCACGTGCTCGTGTAGTCATGAAATTAAATTGTAGAGCTGTCAAAACCGTCTCCCATAATTATTATTATTAAACTCAAAATATAGAAAATGTTACTCACGTTTCCACTTTATCTGGACAGTCTTATTGGACAATTTATATTTATTACTATCAACGATTATACATCATGGTAACTAAAATAAGAAATATTTTAAAACAATGATCATGAAAGTGAATGGAGCATCAATTGAATTAAATTTAATTTACAGGGTGGTCCCTATAAAATTAAACCACCCCTTTATTTCATTAATTTGTAACTTGTAACATATTCTAGAGATTTAAAAACGCATTCTATATAATTTGACAGCAGATTCGTAATCTACGCTAAAAATTATATAGAATGCGTTTTAAATCTCTAGAATATGTTAAAAATCAATGAAATAAAGAGGCGTTTAATTTTATAGGGACCGCCCTGTACAAAAAATATTTTTTTGTAAATGTCTTTATTATTACTTATAATAAAATATTGACTTTTCAAATACTAGCGTGATTTAGGTTAAAAACGGTATGAACACAATTATAGTATCAATAAATTTTACTTAATTGTTTCTCAAAAAAATAATAATTTGAGGTTGATTTCAGCAACTAAAACAGTAAATTATATTCTTGAGTGATACATTTTTAGAATGAAACAAATAAGACACAAAGAAAGATTTCCATAAATCAATATTGTGTATACACGTGGTAGTACAATGAACTGAAAATAGTTCTCGTAGGAAGATGTTTCACTTGAATAAGATAGTAAAGTGTTATCATAGATATAGTAAAGTGGCTATCTACCCGCTATTAGCACTGCCATGAAATAGTGGTTGTTCCAACAAGTCAATAATTAAAATTTTTAAAATCATCATTTATTTAAAATTATAACGGATTGTGCAAAATAAAATATTGGTTCCATCATTTTTAAAATAAAATTACGAGTTAAACAAGTCAGTTTTACTTTGTCATCGTCACCTAATTGAATAATAAACATATTCATAATGTTTATGAATATATGAATCTTCAACTTTTTCAACATGAAAAACGTAATTTAAATAATAAATAAATACACCACATGTAATTACGACCCCCTTTATCCCAGAAGGTTCTAGAAGAGCCTTGTGCGGGAGGGGGCTACACATTTAAAGACCAGGGACACACATCCAATATCCGTGTATAATGGAAAAACCCCTCTCACAGTATTTTCCATTGCCACGACCGGGATTCGAACCCAGGACTTTTGGGTGAGAGGCAGGTACGCTACCATCTCGACCATCAGTCATAAATGCTTATGAAAATAATTGATTTCTAAGAACTGGAAGATTTCCTTAAGCACTGTTTTTTTTTTTGTTTTCTTAACCGCTCTCCGAAAATTCCAGAATTTTGTGTTAGGAACGAGAGTCGAAGCCCTACAGTTTATTGTGGAGTCCGAACCATATCTAGGACATCGACAAGTCTGAAGCAAATCAGAAATAAGAAATAAGACTAATATGCCTCAAATTGAATTCGAACACTTCGATCTTCGCAACCAAATAAATACGTATCAACGTATGTATTTACTCACTTATCTACCGCGCCTGTGAGATGGAATACCATATAAATAACAGACTGCAACAAACAAATTTATTGGGTTATTTTACTCGCTTCCTGATGTTTAATATTTTTGCAAAAAAAAATTAATTTCACAGTTTAAAATTAAAACAACCAATATTTATTATCTTAAAAGTTTCACCCAACCACGCACTTCATATTATAATACATTTTTGAAATGAAGGAATTCTCTCTTTCAGAAAATTAAAAGGACTACCCCAAAAAAGTGACCTTGGCCCCATATCTTTTTAGATAATAATGGAAAAAATATTAAAATGTCATAATATGCTCAACTATATTCAATTTACACTCACCAAACTTGTTATTTTTAGCTTTTCACTTTGGATTTCCATTCATTTGCTGCTCACTGTCTATTATCTCGAAACAAGTGACACAAGTGTGTACTCGTTTGTTGAGCCTTGTGTCTATCTACTTGTATATACTTATAATTTGGCAAATTAACGTTATTATTATTACCATTATGACATGATGAAATTCTTTATCGGTTTCAGGATATTAATCCTTTGTTTACATATGCAAAAGTAGGCTGGTAAACAAGTCATAACTAAAGTTGTACAGTTATATTTAAAACTTGTACGGTAATAATATTACAAATACAGATCTGTCAATAACTGTCAACAGATGAAATAATAAATAATGAAACTATAGGGCTATTTATTAATACAAACAGACAGAAAACTCCAAACAATAATAATTAAGTACTGAAATCCAACTGAAATGTATTTTCAGGCAATCCAAGGTCCATTTTTATGTAGCCGTTGTGACATTAAAAATGTAAACATTTATGTAATATGAAAAAAGGTAACAAATAAAAACAAACAAAATATAACTGTAATCATGGCGACAAATCAACCCATACAGACTTGACCAACTAATGAAATGAAAACGTTATTAATAAGAGAATATCAAAAGGTAATATCTATTAATAATGTATTTATTTTCTGAAACCGATAAACTATTGAACATATCACGGATGTTATGAATCATAACAGCCTTAGATGTCTTAAAATCCTCGCTCTACGAGCTCGGATTTCAAACCGACATCTGCGGCAGTTATGATAGTCATAACATTCCTAGATATGTTAATAGCTATAAAAGTGTCCCATAATATCCACAACATTTTTGTAAAAGTATTTTTTTTAATACTTTAGGTACTCTTACTTTTCGTAACCTTCACGAAAATAAATATTATGATTACATAATTATGTACTCTGTATTGTCGCTTTGTATATTTTGAGAAGTAGTGGAGCGAAATCGACCTAAGAATGTGTCGTTTATTTTTTTTTGCGTAGAACCAGATAAAACTCTGTAGATTTTGTAGAATAGGTTATTTGGGACCTGTAATGGGCAATTACGATATTTTTCTGTGGTAAAGATATTTTTTATTTCGAAGAAACTTCAGAAATTGACTATTTCGAAAAGTCTTTTTTTACATTTACATCCCCATATCTTCAAATCTAATTGCGCTATCGATCTGATTTTTTTTTTTAATTCAAGCACACGCCCAAGCGCTTCCAATGGTGTTTCTGTTTTATCGATTTTTGTTTATTATTTTCTTTAAATAACAATGAAGTTGTTATTTCGCTAAGAATGCACTCATATTTTCACTAATTGATAAACTTTTTTATTTTTGTAAATTTTCATATACATGCAGTGAAGCAATTGAAGCCAAGATATGGGAGAAGTTTTTGAAAAAAAAACTTTTCATCAAGGACTTTACTTTTTTATTTATGAATATCTTTGTGACGGGGCGCGTGACTACCGGTACCTAGACTGCGACCGCACTAGCGCTAAACATGATAATATGGTTGTGCTGTCGTAATATAATAGTGAATTCATGTACACCGTGGATATTGTCGTGTGTGATATAGTTTTCTGATGTTATTTTTAATATTTATTATTTATTTATAATGGAGTGTAAAAAGTAGGTATTGAAACATGACCATAACTTTTAAAATATTGATTGAATAAAAAAACCCTTGGTCGATTTTTATTTTCAATTACGCAACTTTTGGTGCGATTTATAATTTCTAGTTCTACACACCTACTCCCCCAGCCACCCCAACTTTTTTTTTCAAATAGCAACCTACCCTTTGTGATGCCCAAAAAGAGAGGTATTTAAATAGACTATTCAACGCTGTAAAGAAATCCGATATCCGTCGATGCAATTGGCTTCCCAAATGCATGAAATACATTTTTTTCTAAGAAAAAGGAAAGATTAGTAAAACTTTATTACTGAAAAAAATTAACAAATTATCTAATAAGATGTTCAAACTGAGCTCCGTTAACAGCTAGGCACTGTACTTACAAGTCGCTGTTCAAAGTTTTGTAAATAGTTTTCGAATGCCGTTTGGGGTATTCGACCAATCTCCGCCCGTATTCTATCCTTTAGATCCTCCAAATTATTTGGTCTATTGTTATAGATGCAACCCTTTAAATGACCCCATAAAGAAAGTCGAGGGGTGTCAGGTCCGGAGATCTGGCTGGTCATTCAATTGACCCTCTTCTGCCTATCCATCGGCCCGGAAACACCTCATTCAGGTACTGTCTTACATGCATGACATTCTTAAAATTTTTAAATAAAAAAAATGTATTTCATGCGTTTGGGAAGCCAATTGCATCGACGGATTTCGGATTTCTTCACAGCGTTGAATAGTGTATTAAAATACCTTTCTTTTGGGGTATCACAGAGGGTAGGTTGCTATTTGAAAAAAAAAGCTGGGGTAGCTGCGGGATGGGGTGTGTAGAACTAGAAATTATAAATCACACCAAAAGTTGCGTAATTGAAAATAAAAATCCAAGGGTTTTTTTTTATACAATCAATATTTTAAAAGTTCTGGTCATGTTTATTATTATTATTTTCATTCTTTACGTTGATTTTGCATCCATCTTACATTGGTCATTAGAATTATTTGATCAGTTATCATGCGTACAATCCAAGTAGATAATTGATCCGTCTTCCCTTTTACATTATTTGATTTTTGTTAAATATTTTCATCGTTATTCTTGGCGTCGTTTCGTCTCCACGGTAACTTGCTTCTTATTACCTTTCTCAAATTTAAAATCAAAGTGTTGAAGACATTCTCACAAAGTTGTCCTACTACAATTATTATTAATTTCACTTTAATTTTTTACATCTAAATTATCCAAAGTTGGCACAGTCTATTCTTCATACATTTTATAAACTTTATATCGAATTATATCTTAGGGGCACTTCGATCCAACATTGTCAAAGTCCTAACTTTTTTTACTTCTATAATAAGATTATGTAATCATAATTTTCTATAGAGTTGAAGCGCGAATTTTTGTTAAAATATTAATATTTGTAGAAAAAAATGTCTTCACAATTACATTGAATTTTAATGCCGCTAATTCAATTCACCACACCACATTTTCTCGATAACTATAGGTACAATATTTTCTATGTTCGCAACGAAATTAAAATGGCTAATGCTAATATCGTAGTTATTTGTTCTAAATTACTTTCTCATTTATTCCATATTCTTAAGGCTGAAAATTCTTAGAGAATAATCATTATATCATTGTAGCCGTTTATATCACCAACTAAGTTTATGGCTTATCTATGAATAAGTAGTAAAGTTTTTATAGTAATAATACTAAGTATAAATTTAAATATTAACTGATTAATTATATTGATTATATATCTGCTATTACGTATGTGAATAACGATTTAGTTTGACTCATTACATGGTTACTTTTGCTGTGCTACAAATTGTGATTAATTCTGTGATTCTACCAACGGTTTCAAATATTGTTCATGTTTTAGTATTGAAATTTGGCAAACAATTTTATATTTATGAAACAACAAGCTTACTAAGATTTTGTTCAAAGTTATTACATCATTAATTTATGGTATATACATATTTACATTCAATTATGGCCTTAGAACTATCTTGTTTACCGTAAGCGATTTTGATTAAGCATATTTTTGTCTGTTTATTGTTTTCTTTTCTTTTTTCTCTTCTTCTGTAAACGACAGAGGTAGTTTAATCACGATAAGCTACTATATTATATTCGCTTTAGCACAAAAATGTGTGGCTGTCCTTTGTAGGTATTATCGGAAATTCAATTCCTTTAATTTCGTATTATTTTACATGTACAGGATCGTCAACTTCTTGCCTAAAATTAGCTTATGAAAAATTCGACTATTGTAGAAAAACATTAGTCTAGTAAATATAGTCTTAATTTCAATTTACAGTATTTGCCCATTTTTATTGTCGTCAGATAAACAATTAGACAATTGAAATGTTGTTTCTTTCTTTTCTTTTTTTTACCTTTACGTCAAAGGAACAATTAAAGGTTGGTTTTTTGACATACAAAAAATAAAAATAAAAATAATGATATGTCGCAGATGTTTCGGAAATTCAATCTGTTTCCTTTTTTCGGTTTCTAAATTCCCAATGAGCCTTTCATAAAACGAATATAAAATAATTAATGTAAAACTGCTCCTGTGGAAACATTCACTACCAAACCTCAAAAAAAGTAAATCTTTGATTTTTGAGAGATCATTACAAATCTGTAACTTTCTACCATTCGTGGATCTTGTATTTTTAGATATTGGCACAGCTTTACCAATTTTTAAACTATTCCATGCGTAAAAGGTAAATTAACTGAGAGGTTGTACCTACCTATAATTACACAAAAAACTTTCTTTATAAGAAAATAAAGATTGTATGCTGCTAGAATAAGGTACAACTTGAATTATTTGACGGTATATTATTAACAACATTAACCGATGCTTTTCGAAAAACCTACTAGATATGGAGGATATGTGCCCATTGCCCATATCTCCCCATTCTTTTTTAATGCTATAACGTTCTAATTGGATGGTGAAAGAAAGCTTTTTTGTATTTACCGTAAAAAATGTATGCTTCTTGGCAGTTTTCTGTACAGGTATCAATTCTAGATAAATTTTAATTATATTCTGTCAATCTTTAAGACTCACTTGAAATATTAACATCATCATTTTCCCTGCTCCTTATAATTGTTATTTATATATAATATTTGCATAAAGAAAAGTGTATGGTAAAATTATATAAAAATTATCTTATGCAAATGTCTATATGTCACATCAGTGTCTGTTACGTTATAAATATTTCATCAGACTTTATGCTCAATATCAGAATAAAAATTCAAAACAGCATTGTCGTTCAAACTTCATTTGAAATGGAAAGGTTACAATATATAATTTTTTGTAAATTACATGCCAAACAACACTCTTCTGTGGTCGGAAATATCATTGTCCTCTAGATATACTACATTATGATTTGTAATGTTTATAAAACACGATCGGATGTAAATTAAAACCAAAAATACTAAAATTTAGTTTTAAAGTTTTTGAAAATTAATAACCTTCCTAATTTCCCTCCGTTTTAAATGGTACATGTTATACTACTGTATCAAACAGTTGTCCAATATAGGAGAAATATTAGTAATAAAAAATATTAAGATCTCCATTGGAACATCTATAGCAATTTAATAAAATTATATATAGGACCTAAAACTACAACTTCAAAAAAAAGAAGTATCTAAAATCAGTAACAATCACCCAGAAATTAATTTAGGTCAACAACAAATTGGCCAAGAAGGAGAAAATCACCATTTTTTATCATAGTCAATTTTTACATTCAAATAAGGCCTTAAATTAAGTATATTACAACTCCACTTTTTTAATAAAAATTTCTATAATAATTAGTTCATGGAAAGTTCAAAATCAACTTACATACTTTGAATTCAGTTAATTGATGCATAAAAATTTTAAATTGTTAAACATTATAAAATTTCCAGTGTTCATTGTCTATGAATTTAAAGTTTACACATTTAATAAAAGAACTTCAGGATTAAACATCATTGATTTATAATTAATTTCCCTTTCAACTGAAAAATACCCACTTACATAGGTGCCTTTAAGCCAAACGTCTGGATTCATCGTTATTACAAAATTTATTTCATATATTTCTACCTTAAATGATGCACAAAGAACTGGACATTTCAATGTAAGAGATTCACAGATGACCTCTGGTATATTTTAATAAATCTTTTCATTTCGTCATTATTGTACCAGCAGTAATGTTTTTAAAAATTAATAACTTTATAAAAATTTGAGATGAGCCCAAATTAAAATCCCGTTTTAAAATGATATATATACATTAGGAACAATAAATATATCCAATATGTCATAGAAATTATAGGACTTAAAACTACAGCTCCAAAAAGAAGTATCTTAAATTAGAAACAATCGCCCAGAAAGGTCAACAACATATTGACCAAGGAATAGAAAACTCTAAGATCAACAGGTTCAACAAATGCTTTTGGAATTAATGGATTAGGAGGTCAGCAACAAAGCAGGCAGGAACAACTGAGTGCGGATTTAATACTATTCAAGACTATTTTAAGTATATTCCAACACAACAAATTGTAGACAAGACTGGAAGATACATTGCAATTTCATGTAATTATAGTTTTATTATTATTTTTCTCAGATTAAAACATAATATTTCGAAGTGCTGTTCTATGTAGAATTTATCATAGTCGACATTCTTAACATTCAAATTAGACTTTTAATATATTGCAACCCCACCTTTTTCATAAAAGGTTCTACAATAAAAGCCAGTAAAGGTCATAATCAACTTATTTGAATTGAGTTCATTCATGCATGGGTTCCACTAGCATACTAATTTTGAATTGTTAAACCTAATACTACTAATTTTCAAAGTGTTCATTGTATATGAATTTAAGTTTTAGACATTTAATAAAACAACATCAGAATTAAACATCATTGACTCAGGATCGATTTTCCTCTTAATTTTTTAATTAATACTTACTTGCAAAATCGCCATCAGCCTCAATATCTGGATTCATCGTCTTCCTGAAATTTATTTCATTAATTTTTACCTTAAACGATGCGTATATATATTTAAATGTATGATACTCGCAGATAACTTATATTTTAATAAATGTTTTAATAAATGTTTTAATTTCGGTGTAGCACAGTAGTAGGTACACTTGATTTCAAAAAAAAATAGTACAACTCTTAGATGAGGAAATGGGAAATGGCCTATTTCTAGTTGTCTAAATTGTTCTTTTGACAGTAAATTATTGAAATTAACTTAATAATGAAAATATAGATGGCAGTCAGTTGTAATTACGTAAGTTTATACTGATAAATAAATAAATAATCCTATTTTTAGTAGAAATATATTATAAATGTAACATTTTGAATAAGAATTTAAAACACAAATAAACAAATTACAACATAAATAACAGTAATTAATATTTAGTCATTGCTCCATCCCCATCTTAAATTGCTTGTCGCCTCCTAGGCATTGATAAAACAAAATTTTCTGCAATTTGGGTATTACATAAACTTTCCCATTCATCTTCAATTATAGCACGAAGTTGTTCCGCATTTTGATGACGATAGATAATAAAATAATAGTTATATGTCCATCATTACACGACTGGAAAACTTTTGCGTCAGAAAATATGACTTTTGACCAAAAGTCTTCATTGTTCAACAATAATATTATGGTTGAGTGCAAAAATGATCAGTCCTTGTTTTTTTCCTCCGTTAATTTGTATTTTCTAGCAGCACACTTCAGAATGCTATTTTTAATTCTTCTACAGGCAGTAGATCTGCAGGAAAATTTGTTTCCAAAACTGCATTCACTAATTTATAAGAGTTTTATCTTGTTGCTCATTACTTCGTTTAGGCCTACCAGATCCATGCTTGGGGGATATATTTTCTTTCATTTTCCCATATTTTTTTAACTTTCATCAGAGTGGATTTATTTGTTATATTCAGAAGCAATTCCGCACCATCCATTTTCCAATTTGGAAACAATATCTAATCTGCTAAATTTCTGTTAGTTGTCTAACCATTATTAAAAATTGACAAATATTTAAAATTTTCAAGAATGGTTCCCTAATCAAACTTGAATATTAATATATATGCCATTCACATTTTATTTACATGAGGGGAGGCTATGATATGTTTTTCTTAGGTTGTCTCAGGGTTGTCTACTATTGACAAAATATTGTATAACGACGTCTGCTTTCCCAGATACTTACGTAATCTTTTATCGGAAATCTCGGGCGCCAGTACTTTAACTTTTGAGTGCAAAGGACAGCACTTTTTGGCTTTCCTATTTGGGAAAGCATCCGGGGTAGCTAACAGCTGGAGATACGGATAAGGCTAGCGGGTCGTAAGTTGGGGGTCTGTCTAAAGGACTTCAACCCCTACTCAAACGGTTTAATCAGAAATTTTTGGACAGAAATAATTACTCGTGAATTTTACCTCTTTAAAATAACGGATTTATTCAGTGATAATAATGAACAAATTAATTTGCTCTAAACCTCCACGACTGTACAGTCGAGTGTGTATAAAATTATTTCAAAAATGATAAAAACAAGTCGTGCTGGCAATCAAGAATCTTTACGTGTTTTTAGCGTCGGAATTTTCGGATACGTGGGATTAATGAATTTTTATGTACGACAAGCAAACGGACCTTTCCACTAGGATGAATTATGCACGGCGGGCAATCGATTAGCTATAGATATTCTAGGCTATATAAAATTTTGAAAGACACGGCAAACTACGGCCACAAACGTAGAGCTATTTGTTAATGCTTATGTTATTACGTAAGTTTCACGAGCCAGTTCTATGCAGATCCCCCGTTTGGATGGCCCCAACGAACAAATCCTCCCAGTTGATGCATATAATGGCTATTAGATTTATCGTAGGTTTTCCGGTAATCTATTATGCAGTGGGGCGTTTGAGGTGGCCCTAGCGAACAAACCTCAGCGGCTGCTGCATATATTAACAAACAAAAGACCAACGGAGGTATTACTAATTAGCTCTGGTTTGATTGGGTAGTATAATACAACAATACGTGCGGACACAAAGACCTTTGAATATCTATACTTAACTGAAAGCAGTACCTGCAAAATGCAGTGGACTACGGTGTATTCTTACCAAAATAATTTTCAAATAACGTTCTGACGGGATTTACTATTCGACTCGGAGCGGCGGCGCGAAACTGTAGACGGCTTTGGTTCGATCTGGCACTTCTGGACTGCGGACGACTTTCACGGAATGAGCTGAACTGCTGCCGGTTTTCTCGGAATGAGAATGAGCACGGAATGAGAGTGAAGTCAGGGTTCTTTCCCTTTTTGTAAACTTTTTGACGTATCTAGGTCGCGTGATAGAGGGGCGGTCACCGACTTGAAACTACGGACTCGAATGCACAACCCAGCGTAACTTGCAGAGGTGCAGCGGATTATGCAATTTGGTGCATCTACTCAGAACATATATAACCGGAAATGAGTTACTTGTAATTTCTATACCATGTTGCAAAAAGAAACGGATTAAAACGAGCAAGGATTAACATTTTTAGTAACGAATGATTTTTATTTCCGACTCGGCCTTTATTTCTAATAATTCTCGGATTTTACTTATACGAGGGATTGTCGAAAATTAATCAATTAATTACTTGATTGCTTGTTTACCAGCGGGCTTTTTAACAACTCATTAATAACTTAACTAGTACAGGACTTACTTACTAAAACAGCGGCAGGGTGTACCTAAGTGACGGTAATATTTAAAGCAAAATGAACATTCCTTGACTGGAAAAAATCACTTCGTTACAATTGAAGTGTCAGATTTAATTGATTGTCACTGTCATTTATTTTTGACTGAATTGCCAAATTTTTTATTGATGACATTGCTGTGCTTTCTTTAGGGTCTCACTGTGGCAACTATGTAGAACCAATTTGAATTTGTGGTTATGTTTTTGACTTTTCAACATAACCTCAGTAATTAAAACAGCCATTCATACCAACAGAATTCAGATTTTCTAAGGCCTCCCCTCATGTAAATAAAATGTGAATAGCATATACCGGGTGCCACAGGATACTGGCTCACCCCTATATTTCCTTTATTTTTTAACTTATCCATTTGAAATTTGGGGGGCATAAACTACCGTTTAAAATGTATTTCTGCACATTACAAACACTATGGTACCACTTCCGGTTTATCCGGAAATTACCTCAACTTTCGATTTTCAAATGGAACACCCTATATATTTTTACATATTTGGATGCAGGGCAATATTCTGCATACACCAAGTAAGTTTCGCGAATTTTTGAGCCGGTGTTCAATTTTTTCAAGCATTTTAAGAAATCCGTGAAACTTCGGATTTTATACTTTTAAACGAATGAAATAAAATTGAAAATAAATAGGACAGATATGAAATAGATATCAATGAAATCGGGAAGAAAATTATAATTTTTCAAACACTATGAGCCACCACCTTCCCATTTGAAAAAAAAAAGTTTTCGATAAAACAGTGATATGTTCAACTTTGGAGGCTTCGCAAACAGTTGTTAGTGAAACGAAAAGAAAAATTATATTTTTCCTTTGAAGTTTACCTACCGTATAACGAATTTTGGAATTCCAAAGCACTCTAGACGGATTTCTGAAAATGCTTGAGAAAATTGAACATTGGCTCAAAAATTCGCGAAACTTACATGGTGTATGCAGAATGTTGCCCTGCATCCAAATATGTAAAAATATACAGGGTGTTCCATTTCAAAATCGAAAGTTGAGGTAATTTCCGGATAAACCGGAAGTGGTACCATAGCGTTTGTAATGTGAAGAAATACATTTTAAACGGTAGTTTATGCCCCCCGAATTTCAAATGGATAAGTTAAAAAATAAAAGAAATATAGGGGTGAGCCAGTATCCTGTGCCACCCGGTATACTTCAACTTGAAAAAAAATTAGACAGTTGACTTTTAGATGACTTATAAATATTTTTGCAAAAGTCATGTTTACATTGCTAAAATAAAGTGTACTACTTTTTTTTGAAATCAAGTGTACATACCACTATAAATACGTAAAATTCTGAAAATTACATTGACTGAGAGAACGAGGCGCTTGACGAAGATAAAAAAGTTACTGAAATTATATAATCTGACGAAGACAATATCATTTAAATATTCATTAGATATATAAACACATTTAGATAAATTATGTTTCAAGACATCAATAATAATAGTTATAAACAATGGTGGAAATATCATTGGTTATTATCTTCAATGATTTTCTCTATATAAGAAAAGCTCATTTAAGTATCTGTATCCTATGTTACCGACCCGGTAGCGCAGCGGGCTAGAACATGAGTCCTCGTCACGCTGCTGCTTATTGTGACTGGGTTCGAACCCCAGCACCGGCACTGGCAATGTCGTTGGGTATGGATGTTCGTCCGCGTTTTTCTAATGTGTTTATGATGTATTTTTAAATAGTCTAAGTAATTCTGAGTTTAGGTAACATTGGCTTGACATCATTTATCATAAAATTATACTTCGTCTAAATATATAATATTATGTAGTATTTATTTTTCAATAAAGTTATAATTTATCTATAGCATTAATACTATACAAGTATTAGTATTACTTGATTGATGGATATATTCAGGGAAAAGTCTTTGATGTTCTAACTTGTAGAGAGAATGATTTTATTATGATTTCGATAATATTTGCAAAAATTATTGATTTGTAAATTGAATATTGTGTCCACCTCACACAGTTTTCAAAGCTATTATGTTTCAAATAACTTAGATAAATACACAAATACGTCAAAGTGTTGAAATGATGTAGATATTAAAAAATGTTCATGTTGATATTCTTTCCATTTTCATCTAGTTATAATAACAGCCTGTCGATTTATCATAGCTGTGTTGTTAAGTCAAATATTTTGTTTATTAATACTGCCAGATGCCAAGAAATTTATTTTAAGACAATTTCATCTTAATATACCTCCTCTGCAGAGAATATTTTGGTTATGAACTTATCACTAGTCCATTTTGGGGCCTGTAACATAGTTTAGAACAAACTATATTATGTAAACCCCTGAACGACGTTCACAGCCAATTAGTTTATATTTGATATCTATTTAACAAAGCTGTCAATCATAAATACTTATATACCTAGTTATTAATGAAGCATTTTGTATTTTTACTTCAAACTAAGCTTAGAAATTTGTGTGAACTTTGACGGATACTGGAGTTTATTTACAGTTTTATTCATAAATTAAGGCAGTATATTACTTTAGAAAATAAGCAAATATTATCAAACATATTACTAACGCTTCTCAATTATTTTAAATTAAACTTGAACAGTAATAGTAATAAAAATAATTTGTAATAATTATTATTAAAATATATTTTTTTTAAATCGGCATTAAAGTACCCCAAAATCGGCATTAAAGTGATAGAAATAGT
This sequence comes from Rhagium mordax, assembly GCA_963680705.1. Classification (NCBI taxonomy): domain Eukaryota; kingdom Metazoa; phylum Arthropoda; class Insecta; order Coleoptera; family Cerambycidae; genus Rhagium; species Rhagium mordax. Next base: position 28,837,141 of record OY796658.1, on the reverse strand, counting down.
CATTAAAGTAATCCATTATTCTACGATTTTTGTAGTTGGCCGAGGTGACAGATAAACGTAAATAAATTGTATTTCATTGCTTGTGACAATAATTGTGTTGTAATAAAAGGTAAATAAATACAGTTTTTTTACATTCAGAATTGTATTATCACTATTATAATTATTGCTAAAAATAATGATTTTCTTACAAAAAATTATCCCGATTTGACATTTAAAAATAATTATGACATTTCCTAATGTCACTTGAAATTTTAAATAATTATATGACATTTCTTAATGTCACTGAAAATTATTTAAAATATAGAGTTAATTAATCTTAATTTCACCGTTTCTGGATTAAAAAAAAAATTAATATGCACCTCTGCATTAAAGTTCCTTTTTATCACTCATGTGATTTATTTGCCTCGGCCCTACGGGCCTCGGCAACTAAACTCCACATTCATGATAAAAAGTTAAACTTTAATGCCTTGATACATAAATAACTATTAATAACTTTTAATAAATTAAGTGAAGCTGAACCTATGCATTGATACAATTATATTTAATCAAAATTGAATACTTTACCCTTTGATTTTAGGTTTATCCATGTAGCCATTTACTAAGCTTAGTAAATATCTGAAAACAAAAGTCACTAAAATATAAAACAATAAAAAAGAATAAAACGGGGCACAAGCTTCTTGTTTAGGAGACCTTTAGATCCTAATAAATTAACACAAGGATGGTTAGGCTAAGGATAGCGGATCAAATGTGATTAACAGATTAGCAGATCTACGGACTAGCAAAAACAATTTTTTTGCTTCCATCAGTTATGAACTTAGTCTGAGACATGTCATGAACTCTTTCATCAAAATATTTCAAAAGATTCTCAGCTTACAAACTGAATAACAGGTCGAGAGACATTTTCAAAAATGAAACTTTTGAAACATATAATTCCGTTAAAATTTCGATGTCTTTCATTGTAGAATTTTATTATAAGAAAGTACACAGTAATCCGCAGCTTAACTTCGATCGCTTTCAAAAATGTGATTTACGTGTTTCATATTTTTCCGTCTTTAAAGACAATAGGATATGACGGTTAATTCTCTACGTCACATTCAATATCTTGGTACAGTTTTTTTCTTTGCTGACAAATTAAAACTATTATCTATAGAAGAATAATTATTGATAATGATTGCGACAGTCCAACTTGAAGGCTACGCGTGTGTTATTTGTTACAATGTATAGTTCGTAGTTATTCAATCAATTAGAGATTTATTGAACCCATATAGAGGAAGGAATATAACATTTATGAACTCATTTCAAATGACAAGAATACTGATTAGTTTCTATTTACATATTATTTTTTTGCATTTTTTTCTTATTATTTTCTTTTGCTTGTATCTAAACTTTGTAGTCATTATCTGACTGTGTACCTAGAGGGTGTTCATGAAATACACAGCACAATGGGATAAGGTTTCGTTTCCGAAATACAGGGTGTTAGCATGCATAATTGATTAAGAATAATAATTTAATTGATGGTCCATTTTATTTTTATGTGTTATAAGGTTAGAAAAACATGAGCGACTAGGGGAATTCTTATTTGAAATACTTTTAATGTGATATTTTTAGAAAATTAGGGAAGTATTCTGAAAGAAAATGAAAAGTAAAAAATTCCACATATAGGTAGAATTATTGTCATTATCATTAGTAAAATAACAAAACGCAAGTCAAATCTTCTGGAATAATTCTCAAAATATACGTGTATACAAAGACAATCAGATAATTTTTTATTATCCACTTTATTACTTGTGCGTATTCGACGTATTTCTTCAAACTAAGACAGGCAAGTTTTTTAAATTAAATGAACGAAGTCACGATAAGAGCATGGGCAGATTTAACGAATATAACTTGCCTGAAAATCATAACCAAACATCAGTTTGTTTCTACGCTGGAACTGTAGTCGGTAAAATCGTTTATCGGTTTCAGGATATTAATCCTTTGTTTACATATGCAAAAGTAGGCTGGTAAATAAGTCATAACTAAAGTTGTACAGTTATATTTATTGCTTGTACGGTAATATTACAATACAGATCTGTCAATGACTGTCAACAGATGAAATAATAAATAATGAAACTATAGGGCTATTTATTAATACAAACAGACAGAAAACTCTAAACAATAATAATTAAATACTGAAATCCAACTGAAATGTATTTTCAGGCAATCCAAGGTCCATTTTTATGTAGCCGTTGTGACATTAAAAATGTAAACATTTATGTAATATGAAAAAAGGTAACAAATAAAAACAAACAAAATATAACTGTAACCATGGCGACAAATCAACCCATACCATACAGACTTGACCAACTAATGAAATGAAAACGTTATTAATAAGAGAATATCAAAAGGTAATATCTATTAATAATGTCTTTATTTTCTGAAACCGATAAACTATTGAACAAATCACGGATGTTATGAATCATAACACCCTTAGATGTCTTAAAATCCTCGCTCTACGAGCTCGGATTTCAAACCGACATCTGCGGCAGTTATGATAGTCATAACATTCCTTGATATGTTAATAGCTATTACTTATATCCTGCAGATCCTTTTAACAGCCAGATCCTTGCAAATTTTTCTTTGAAATAATCAATCGTGAAATTCTATTCGAATCCGTTTCATTTCGGAAATATAACGAACAGCTTCATTTTCATTTGTGTTTTCATCCAATGACATGTTTATAATAAGCTATAGATATATCGATCTGTTAGGAAGAGAAGTTTTAAAAATTCACGTGAATATAAATTGGCAATGGAATTTCTGACATCGGTAATAATTTACGTCTAAATGCAGCAGATCTGCAGCTTTTACAAGACTGACAACTACTTTGCAACTTCACTGCCACTTGGCGATTTCAGTATTTTTGTTAGTATTTTCAAGGAAATTGTTCTGCAGCACCACGAATGAAGTAACTCGTTCTACTAAATCAAATCCCTTTACCTTGAAGCCCCACAACTGCCGAATAAATAGCCTTCCCTTGCTTAGACCATGTTTTTCTTCAGTCCTTTTATTCACCCAAGGACTTCAAGGTTAGAGTGAACAGGTATAGTTATTGCCTGTAAACTTCTCGATTTTTGTGAAGTATTTATTTTACATTTATATTATTTTGTAGTAGTAGATTTTTTATTTAAGATTGTTATTTATTTCAGTAGTGTTTCATTTGATATAGCTATTTTTAATAAAACTACATTTGATGATTGCACGGATTGAAATTTGAAAGTCTTAGAAAACTAATAATTTTTCTACTTTTCAATGGATAAGTTTGTAATAATCACATTTGGTTTGGTCATATAAATTGCTCAACGTAATCTAAGAACATCCCCGTTACTTTGGATGGTATTTATTTATGACATGAATGTATTACAGTTTATTTCCATTTGTATCCTTATTATAGATTTGTTACTGAGATGCATACTTTTAAAATGTTCTTTCTTGACGAAGTGGTGATGGGTGGATGATGTGAATACACGTACTATTCATTTTTCGTCAGTGCCAACTTTCAGTACCTATATATTTAGTGTGAAATTCTGTAAAATCCTCTACTACTATCTGACTATATTTCAGAACTATATTTACAGCGATAGCTCGTCGCAAAAGACCTTAACATCACTTTATCGAACGTCTTTCTATCACGAAGACGTGAAAATTAAACTCATTTTTATTAAAGTACTTTCCACCGCCATACATTATAATATTTAATGCTGCAATTTAACGACGCGTATCTCGGAAACGAAGCATTTATGTACCTAACTTGTATGATAAAGTACACCTTATTTTGTGCTTATATTGGATACCGAAGTTAGCGATACAGAAACAAAAAAAATCAGTTGTAAGTGTCAGATATTACGACTTTTTGCAAAGAAATCAATATAAGTAAAAATTATCGTGATTCTTTTTTAAAACGTGATTTTTGTTTTTTTTTTGAAAAAACTTTGATGGATGCATATTGAGTTATTTGTTAGGGTACACACTAAGTAAATATTCTTTGCTGATTACTTACAATCTACAGTATATTAATTGGTGATCTAACTCATTTTACATCTATATCTAACTTATCTCCTTCTATGGATACTATAATTAAATTTAATAAAGATCGTGATGTTTCTGTGGCTCTTGTTGGCAAATCAATAATTTGTTTTAATTTGAAAGTCTTTAGAATGCAATAAAAATCATTTTGTATGTTTGAGAAATTAATTTTAACATCTCAAACAACTATAATCTTATTTGCAAATAAAATTATTAATGATAAAGTATCTCCTACCTAATTAAAAAATAACTCGTTATCAAATGTTGGAGGTTTATAAATTACACGTACAGCAAGTTTTTCTTTTCCTATTTTTACTTCTAATCACAACTGTACAGGGGTATTCACGAGAGATTTACCCCCTTTAACTTTCTTATTTTTTATCCTAGAAAAAAATGGTACACACATAAGTTGCAGGAAATTTTCCTATTATCTCAATGCACCTATCACAGATATCAAAGGAAATCGTATTTCGGAGATACAGACCAAACTTATGATTTTTCAACGAAGAAAGGTCAATCCCATTGTAAAATTAATTTTTGAATTTTTTGTGAGAAAAAGACTTTTGGTTTTCTTTCATTATGATTTTTTATATGGAACACCTTGTATATTTTTAGATTTTTTAAATCAACGTTTCGTCCTGATTACAAAGATTTATATATGTTATATATTTGCTCCAGCCGTTTGCGCAATATGCCTAATTCGATTAAATGTTTCGATTTTGCACAAAATCAGTAGGTATTGCCTTGAAAAATGTTTTGTTATTCTGCAGCAACAAATTGACAATTTAACATTTATTAAGTAGCGTATTTACTGTTTGTGCTTAAGTCAAAATGCGTTATTACATTTTTTTGTTAATAGTAAACTTATATTTTCCAAATCGATTGTATTTTATTATAAATAATAGCAAGCAAATCAAGTAAGTTTGGTCTGTATCTCCGAAATGCGATTCTCTTCTTTTTCTGCGACAGATTATTTAATAAATGTCAAATTGTCAATATGTTGCTGCAGAATAACAAAACATTTTCCATGGCAATACTGATTTTGTGCAAAATTCGAAACATGTAATTGAATTAGGCATATTGCACAAACGGCTGGAGCAAATATAACATACATAATAACTAAAGATTTAGATTTTTGGGGTATTAGGTCCAATTTAATTGAAACACTATTACATTAACTTGCCGACGTTTCGGTATAATTTATTACCATCCTCAGGGCACTGTAAGATATAAATTAATTGTACATTTTTTGGCATATAATAAAAATTTATAAAATGAACCCAAATATAGAAATACTATTTAAACAATTACTTAATCATTATAGGTATACATATATTGAAGGAAATACGTACTTATTTTAGGCACTTTAATAATTCTATATTTAAAATCAATAACAACAATATAAACAATTACTTACATTAAAATTTAGTGTTTCTCGTGCATAAACAACTTAATAGCAGGAACATACTTAGATATCTGGAGTTTGTTGAAAATTACTCTGTATATAATAACTGATTATAAAATTATTAAAAAGTGTGTTTTTCGCGTGAAGGCTGTGATACGAATGAGACTCTGTTTCTATGCAATATTAAGCTTACTGTAGATAAGGGATGAATAAGTGTTTGGGTTGTTTATGTAATAAGTAAACAACTTAAAGTAGAGAGGAACAAAAATACGTAAAAAGGTTATTCATTACTTTTAAAAAATGTATTATGTCGTTAAGTTTTCATCTTATTAATTAAATTGAAATAACAAGAGTTTAAATTTTCCATATCTTTTCTTGAATTTACTGATTCAAATTTTTTTATGTTTATCATTTCTTGAAATTTTCTTTTGTCTAGATTAGATTGTTTTCCTATTATTGTGGTTTGGTCAAAATTAAATTCATGATCTAAAAATTTGCAATGTTCCACTAAAGATGTAATTTGATCTTATTTTTGTTTTTAACGTCTCTCATGTGTTCTTTTTTTCTTGTTTTTAGATATCTGCTTGTTTGACCCACATAACTTTTGTTACAATTTTTACAAGGTATTTTATATATTCAATTCGATTGTAAGTCTATTGGAGTTTTAGTTTTTAATTTATTAAAAAAATTATTTTTGACAGTATTTTCACTTTTAAAAGCTATATTTATTTTGTTTGACGTTAGGACTGTTTTTAACTTTTCTGAAAGATTTTTTACATATGGAAGTTTGTAATAAAATGCTTGTTCTGTTGGTGCAGGTCTAATTGGTCGACTGCTATTGTTAATGTTTAATATTCTACTGATTAATGATATTGGATAATTATTTTTAATTAGATAGGTTTTAATCAGTTCTAAGTTTTTTTTAAGAAATTGGGGACTAGATAAGTTAATAGCTCTATATTTTAAATTATTAATTATGTTCAGTTTAGTTTTAATAGAATGTTGCGAATTGAAATTTAAAAACCTTTCAGAAAAAGAAGGTTTATGGTACCAGTCAATAAGTATTGAATTTTCAGGTGTTCTTATAATTTCTGTATCTAAAAACGAAATTGTATTATGTTTTTCAATTTCTATGGTGAATTGCAATTTTTCATGAAAGCTGTTAAAGACATTCACGAGTTCTTCGACTTTGTCCTTAGGTATAACTAAAAAAATATCGTCAACATACCTTTTGAAAATAGGGACATTAAAAGTCAGTTTACTTAAACACGTTTCCTGTAATTGTGACATAACTAAGTCCGAACAAATTGGAGATATACAATTTCCCATTCCTAGTCTATAAATTTGTTTGAAAAATTCGCCATTAAAATTAAAATAGTTATTTTCAGTGCAAAATTGATATAGTTCCAAAAATATTTCTAAAGAGATTGTTGTATTTTGCTCAATTAAATGCCATCCCTCTTTGATAATGTTTATTGTCAAATCTATAGGTATATTTGTGAATAAAGATATTACATCTAAGGATACTAATATGTGATTATTTGGCATGATTTGTTCTTTAATGAATTCTGCAAAATCGAATGAGTTTTTAATATATTTTTCATCTTTCAAAAATGCGAAATTTAAAAGATTACTAACATATTTTGGTAAATTGTAAATTGGAGAACTTATGAAACTAACTATGAGCCTAAGTGGTAAATTAGGTTTATGAATTTTAGGCGTAAAATACATTTTTGGAAAAATACCTGTATTACATTTTAGTGTTTCTGACTGTTTTTATCAATTAAGTTATTGTTTACTAATTTATCTATTAATTTATTGTTTTTATTCTGAATCGTAACTGTTGGATCTTGTTTTAATAAACTAATTTAAGTAAAATAAGTACGTATTTCCTTCAATATGTATACCTATAATGATTAAGTAATTGTTTAAATAGTATTTCTATATTTGGGTTCATTTTATAAAATTTTATTATAGGTATGGCAAAAAATGTACAATTAATTTATATCTTACAGTGCCCTGAGGATGGTAATAAATTATACCGAAACGTCGGCAAGTTAATGTAATAGTGTTTCAATTAAATTGGACCTAATACCCCAAAAATCTAAATCTTTAATTAAATTGTGGTCTGGAAATTCTAATTACACATAATATATCTTAGTAATCAGGACGAAACGTTGATTTTAAAAATCTAAAAATATACAAGGTGTTCCAAATAAAAAATCATAAGTCTGTATCTCCGAAATGCGACTTTCATTTGTTTCTGCAACAGGTGCATTTAGATGATCGGAAAATTTCCTGTAATTTACGTTGTACCATTTTTTACTAGGATAATAAATGAGAAAGTTAAGGGGGTAAAATCTCTCGTGAATACCCCTGTACAATGACATTACCTGTTTGCATCTAGTCAGTGGCGTAACCGGTGGGGGAGGGGTCGACGGGGCCTTGCCCCCCCCCCCAGCAAAAACGGGAAGAAATTTTTGGGTAAGATTTAACCGCGCATTATTTTAAATATCTTTAGCATTAGATCGATTAACTTTCACATTGAAATTTTGCATATTGTGCAATAAATAAATATTTCAATTTTCAATACAAAATATAAATCAGCAATATTTTAAATTTCGTTTTAAATACTATAAGAAAGTTTTAAGTGCCTACGTTGGGTCTTAGACCTAGCCTCTTTAACTAAATGCTTTTTTAATTATTAATCCAAATTTGTTTTACTTGTAAGTTTTAGATTTTATTTATTGGTGTGGAATTTTTATTTTGTTATTTCGCTTATACAAAAGTTATGTTTTAATAAAATAAATAAAAATTTGCATTTTATTTCTAATTCTTATTTTTATTAACATTGGTTTCCACGTATACCAAACCAAAACAGTGAACACTATACTTTACTTTAGGTGATTAAAATCTATCATCTTTCAGTTAGTTTTATCACTTGGCTTTGGCTCCCCCCCTCAATTCAGTTCTGGTTACGCCACTGCATCTAGTATAAGTTTATTATTAGCATAAATGCGCAAATATATATTTTAAGAAATAACCGGCCTTCTGTGCCCCTCTTAATGTTTAAATATATTCAATGGTAAATGGTAAAATATGTTGTCCCCCCTCTCTTTATATCGTAATTATATGACTACCGATAGTATGTCAGCATTATTAATAAGGCGCTATATTTTATAAATAACAATATGAGGTAATTTTTATATTGTTTAAAAATGAGCAAAGATCATTAAGTTCATCTTCCTCCACTTTTAATAACGTTAATGACGATACAGCTTAAAAGCTGTCTGGACATTCAATTCTTGTGATTGGCGTCCAGTTAACACAACTTAATTCAAAAAGTTACTAACACTGTGGTCTTAATTCCCAATAGAGAATTTTCTATAGGCAACCAACGCAGCATCTAAATGACTGTTCTCACCCAAGAGGATTTTGCAAACGTCAGTTCCATAGGACAGGACAACTTTACTGCTGCAGCCGATAAAGTTAACGTTACTGGGTTGTTTGTTCTGTATTTCTCTTTTCAGAATATGTATAAACTATTTGTAATATTCATATAAGGTGCTACTTCCCAGGTAACACTGAAACGTTTAAAAGTCGGAAACCGTCTAAATGATACGTATATATACGTTCAATCTTAGACGCAAAATGTACGTAGAAATGTCCGCTGAGTAAACGTTTATGAAAAACTATAAATAAACCTGAAACTACTACGTTTATTTATAGTTTCGGATACTCGTTTATATATATTTTATTTTACTTACAAATAAACGTTGGTAATAATTTAATATTATACGTTTCTGTAAACGCGACGCGTGTTTCGCCAACCATGTTGATATCACCTCCAGATGATATCAACATGGTTGACGAAACACTCGTCGAGTGTAGTGTACAGGGTGTCCAGCTTAAAGGTGTTTCCCCCTTTATTTTCGCTATTCTCAACATATTTTTGCCATTCAAAAACTTTTCTTGATCAGTTTTTAATGAACTTTTTGGATCTGTAATAACATCTTCTCTACATCAACAAAATACAGGGCGCTTAAAAAATTATTTTTTTTTTAATATAATGACCCTATATTTATTATATATCTCGATAGACCCTTTCAAGCTGAATTCAAAAATATATAACACTTATATATTTCTTTCACAAAAAATAACATTATAATAAAGATAACAAACAGAAAAAAAAATTTTTAAGGCCCTGTATTTTGTTGACGTATAGAAGATGTTATTACAGATCCAAAAAGTTCATTAAAAACTGATCAAGAAAAGTTTTTGAATGGCAAAAATCTGTTGAGAATAGCGAAAATAAAGGGGGAAACACCTTTAAGCTGGACACCCTGTACAGTATTTTGGTATTGTGGAAAGAACGTCGGTCTTTACAGAAACGTATAATATTAAATTAGGTAGGTATATAAAATTAAACGCATTTATTCGAGTACAAAATTTATTTTAAGAACATAAAGAAACAGAATAAATTTGAATTTATTTCAAAATAAAAGTTTTATATTGTTCATTGTCGCCTGCCTTACATGAGGACCACCAACAGCAGCTAAACGATTTTTCTAAAAACAGAAAGCTTTATTAGTAAATAAAACATAAATAATAGAAAAAGATTAGGCCATTACCTAAATCTCTTCTATACGTTTAATATTTTACCTATTATTATTTTAGGTATATCTGCCCTTATCAGCCTATTTAACATTTTAGTGTACTATATTATGAGGAACCCTTTATTGATTTTGATATTATTGATATTACAAATTAACTACAAGTCATAGACAACTGCCATATCGGTGATGTGTCTGAGATGTATTTAATTTAGAAATTTGCGTACCTAATAATTAAGTTAAATAATTGACTTGTGAGCTGTAATTTTTAAATAATACATTTTAAAAATTTAAATTCTTTGTCAACAAATAATTTCTATATGTCTAACCATAAATGCACTTACTGAACGGAATCTTATAGTTGAGGTTCAAGATCGAAATAATCGAAACAATGCCACACTTTGTTACTTGTTTGCACGTTTGTTTACAAAAAGAACACAGTGAAAGCTAGATGTGATACAGGAAATACAAGTGTTATAGCGTTTTCAATTATTATTAGATTGAAAAATAATGAATTTTACCTACCTTTTGACAGAAAACACTGGAAATATTTTGGAGCACGCACGCCGCCATGATGCACAGACAACACCCAACTGGGAATGCATGCGCGTGCGCAGTTACCTCAGTGTTGCTACTGCTCCTAGTGGTAGACTATTGAATTATATCATCAATAGGGCTAAATAATGAATATAGTACAGAAAATTGTTTAAAATTAGGAAAAAGAAAATATAACGGTTTATTTGGATGAATAGAAACCAAATATACTTAAATAATTGAAACTGAAAACATACCATGATAAATACGCGTTTATTAAGCTACTCCTTTTTACCAAACATATGCGTGTATTAAATACTACATATTTACGTTCATTCTAAATGTAAAAGAAACGTATATAATTGAAATCCGTTTAATTACCCTCTATCATTTATATTAGAAAGTACAGTTTAATAATGTTTAAATTCAAGTAAAAATATTTAAATTTAAGGAATAGATCTTAAATGACTAAAAAATATATGCGTCTACCAATATATGTTTATTAAACGACTTATTTAGATTTGGGCTAATAAAGGTTTAAATATAAACGTATATCATTGGTGGAAACATAAACTAAAACGAAAAATATACCAAATATACTATATAAGGTAGTGGCGGCATATATGGCCCACTTAAAAAAAATATTATTTTTCTCGAAAACTTTATTTAAAAAAATAACAATGCTTACAGGAACTTAAGCGTAAACACCTTCGCTTTCAGGAAAAAAAATAAACTTTGTAAAAATCAAACGTAAAACAAACAGAAAAATATTTTTTTTAAATGCAGTCAATGGGCCATATTCCCAACCAGGGTTGGAGTTATGGCCCTAGAAAAATTAATTTTAATTGAATAGTTCATTAAGAAAATTGAGCTTAGGCATAATAGACAAATTGACAACTAAAAAAAAAAAAGATTGCAAATTTAAAAATAAAAAATAAAATTGTAGAAAAAGTCAATGGGCCATATCATCAAACCCATCTGAAAATATGGCACTTACAGAATTAACATAAATCTAAGCTCTAAAAAAATGCAAAATAATTTTTTCCACTAATGTAAAGTAAGTAGATTTTCTATCAAGATAAAATACTTAAACAATGTTACGAAATAAATACATGGGCCATATGACCAGTTGAGAAGTGCACATTATGAGCAACAAGAAAAACCTCTTCCACAAAATTTTTAAGTAAAATAAATATGTCACTATGTAACACGTAACTTAGAGTGTCGATCCTCCAAAATTTAGGTTTGTTTTTCAATGTTTCCCGATGATTTCCCCAAAACACTTTCATTAAACTTTATTATTCGAACACATGTTGTGACGCCATAATGTAAACTAGCCGGTATTGCCGATATTGCCGGAAGTTTGGCTTGTTATTTACAGAGGGCGCTTAAACGTATTGAAAGAAACTGTGAACGTCAAAAAGTTGGGTTTGAGGCGGTTAGTTTAAAATTTAAGGGCATTGGGCCATATGACCGTCCGGGCCATATCTACCGCCACTACCTTATATACGTTTATTAAACGAGCCAGTGTTATCTGGGTTATTTATTAAAAATAATATTCAGATTCTTATAGATCATGTTTGAGTCTTCATTTCATTTAGCGATGTCTTAAACCAGTTTTAATTCGTCCCACTACCACTCTCACACCAAAAAATTATATTTATAGTGATAATATAGATGTTGGTTTTTGAAAAGAGTTCAGAAGGACAAACTAAGCGTAGATACGTCTACACATATTTAAAGAAAACGAATTTTCATACGGAACTAGTTTCAAAGGAGCAGATTGAATCCAAGAAAATACCATAGTATTAGGGCGATTCAATTTCTAATGTTAGTGAATTTAAATATATTAAATTTGAAATTATTAAAAATGGAGATTTCACGTACTCTCATCAAATGAAACATAAAGGAGAAATCTGTTCTAAAGGGCTCCTCAGATTATCAGTTTAACCTTCAGTGGAATCGTACAGTTAAAACTCAGTTTGGTGGTATGCCCACACATTATGAAATTTCTTTTTCAATAATTTCGGTTTAATCTGTACCTACTTTGCTGGTGTTTAGCTACACGCTATCAAGTGTAAATAACGGACGAAGTCGAATTGTTGTGCTATGCTGCATTAGCTATTGCCATCCGAAATAAACAGAAAAACAAGTTGAAGGAACGGAGAGTATGGATGAAGGAATGACTGCAAAAAACAGCTTTTCACACACTAATTTGTTGAATGAAAGTCGGACCCGATCAGTTTAAAACTGAACGATAAAACTACACACCATCCGTTTACCACATCAGTCAAAACTATTCAGTCAGATCTGCAGGCCAAACTGATAATCTGTGGGGCCCCTTAGGTTGAGTTCAGTCGTCACTTTATTCCAAAGCAGACAGGTCGATTTTTATTTTTAGACATACTTGTCAAATTCATGATGTCTAACTTCGAAGTTGTGACCCCATTGATATGTTTTAAATGGCAATATGTAATACTCTTTTAAAAGATCTTTTAAATCTCTGTTGACCCATATCAATTTTCAATTATTATTACAAAGGATTTATCTGGAAAAAATAGATTTTCAGCAAGAATACAGACAAATATCAAAATTTTACTTAAACTCTGTCTATCACTTCGAGAGTTATTCTTGAAAATACCACTTTGAAACGTTCATTTAGAATTATCTGGATTAGTAAAGTAAACTTTATTCTTTAAATGACCCCATGAAAAATAATCCATCGGTGTCAAATTTGATGATCTAGTTGGCTATTAAATTGTTCTCCTTCGGCCTTCCATCGATCCTTAAAAATATCAAAGTAATGAAACACGAAACACTTGCAAACCACCAAACCCAAGTTATTTTAGGACAATGTGAATGGTTGTTATTCGAAAATAAGAGTAAAAAAGATTTAAGTACCGATATCGTGCTATAGTAGCATCAGAACACTATAATAATAAATACACCACATGTAATTACGACCCCCTTTATCCCAGAAGGCTCTGGAAGAGCCTTGTGTGGGAGGGGGCTACGGCTACACATTTAAAGCCCAGGGGCACACATCCAATATCCGTGTATAATGGAAAAATCCCTCTCACAGTATTTTCCACTGCCACGACCGGCATTCGAACCCGAGACTTTTGGGTGAGAGGCAGGTACGCTACCATCTCGACCATCAGTCCATACAATGTTATGATTATTGATAATCCCATTTCAAGAACTGACTTTTTGTGGGTACTGAGTGTGATATTCTAGTGTCCAACTAAGGAGTTTTCAATTAGTTAATATCAATGAACTACTATTAACATGATCATTCAGAAGAAGCGCATCGTTTCACAAACATGAAGTTCCGACCACTTTTGTTTATATCTTCGCAGAAATAAACTCTTCCATCAAAATGCACTTCTTAATAGAAGATTAAAAGAAAAAAACTTTTTTTTTTAATTTCTCGATTTAGAAAAAATGGCCCACCCCCGCCCTCCATACCAAAAATTTCCAGAGAGAAAAAACTTGAGTATTTATATGGTCTCATCGATTTACCGGCCATCAGACGGTAACCTTTCTTCGTCGAATTTTCACGCCATTTGCCTTACTAATAAATATATTTATTTGTTTTTTGTCAGTCTGTCTGTTTAAAATAATTAAAAATTGATAGGTATGTTTCAATTTAAAATTAAAAGAACCTTTAAAAGTATTACGTGACTCGTGTTGCATTTTAAAAAACGTAACTTTGTTGACGTCGCGAATTCGGTAAGTAAGTCAAACGACGTTAATTTAAAAATAGAAATAGACCTATCTGGGTAATTTCTTCAAAAACAGTCTGTTCACAAAATAATTAATTTAACCCACACTTTATTAACATACCTACTCTTTATACATTTTTAATTTGTTTCAGTCTAGTTACCGAGAGGTTACCCTTGCTAATAAACATTGTATCTACTGAATAAGAAATAAAAGTTTGAGAGTCTCCCATGCCCTTTCCCCCATAAGTACTTTTCAGATTTTATTTCACGTTTACCATCAATTATAGAAATGGCAGGGTCGTGATCGGCCACATGGGACGGGCAATTAAGTCAAAATGGAACCACGTCTATATAAAACTCTTCGGACATCTGCTTCAGATTCGCTTCTGAATTTAGTAAAGAGGGAAAATGAGCTTTTAGAAAACAACATTTATATTTGAAAGTTTATAGTTATAAAAATTATTGTTACCTTATTTCTCTGATTTATAACTGAAAATGAAAATTAATGCTACCAAAGTACATGGAATTGTGAACCGCATTCAAAAAAGGTTTTAGCAACTTTTCAATAATTTAGATTTGGAGAAACATGGGCGTTATGTCTGAAAGATTACGGTTAAATTATAAATCAATAGTCAGGAGATACTTCATCAAAGAGCGTTTCCCTTTAACTCTATTTTTGTCCGTAAGTAATTGGATCTTGAAAATCTTCCTAAATAATATATATAGCGAAATTCATCTAAAATGATTCTATTTAGATCCTGTCATCCATTATAATTTACTAACAGCGGTAAATTATATAGTGTTGTCGTCTTGAGGATGGAATACATTTCATTAGGAAGGTATGCTAGGATTTTTAATTTAATTAAAATCAGCATTCGTTTAGTTCCTTACGAAATACATTTTAAATAGTTTTCAAATGTAATGATCACCTGCATCCAGATACCAACCGATGAAGGTAATTTCAAAGTCAAGTATTGCATAGATACAGATATAATTAAGATTCCTACAGATTTATACCAATTTTGCTGTCCCCACATACATTGTACATAATTGTTCAGAAATTACTATTTCTCTCCGAGTAAAATTAAATAGTTGCACGTATGTAGATAGTTGCATATCCCATTGAAATTTTTCAGATTTGTAAGGTTTAATTAAAATAATCCTGACAAAGCAACTGATAATTACAGCAATTTTTATACATAATTCATTTTTAAAAGCTGATGTGGTGAAATTGTTAGAGAAAAAACTATGTTTTCAACAGAATAATGTACCTCCATGTTGACCTGCTTCTATAAGCCTTCTGGATACTTTAGCGGTAATTGACGATCTGATAATTAAAAATTTTAAACAACAAAGTAATTGTTATTGTCTGCTGCAGTTAATAAAATTTTTTTAGGCAACACACATTATGTGAACATCTACGTTCAATCATTTGTGTAGGGACAGGGTGATCATTTATATTTTTACACCCCCCTAACTTTGTTATTTTTGGAAAAAGAAAAAGTGTAAAGACAGAAGTTTTAGTAATTTTTGCGTAAATTTTATATACAATATCAGAAAAACAATTGAGTAACGCTAAAAAAAACTTGTAATACAAACTTGTCATTTTGTATAGTAACTCGCATGAAAATAGGTCTCCAAAAATATATAACATTGCAAATTTATCTTTTGCGGTTTTTGAACTACATATTTAATTTTTTATACTTAATCTACGTCAAAAACCTTTTTTAAATGGCAGTCCGTCACTCAAATTAATGAGACTTTTAAATTTTTGTTTATTTTTTTATAACAACTCAATAGTGGTTATATAGAAATATAATAGGTGAATAACTTTTATAGGTAAGAACAATACTTACTGAGAGACAAAAACATCTTTGCATTTAATTCTGTAACAGAATGATAAATGAAATAATATTAGAGATGTTACCAATTTTCTAAATATCTGCTTCCACACTTGGATCGCTATAATGACCGATGTGTTTCTCTGGGAACACCTAAATGGTGAAGTCTATCCCTATCAGATTGAAAATGTGGACCAACTAAAACACCGAATTCAGGAAATTCAAAGAGTAAGCAAGGATGACGAAAAATATGTCAAAGTTCTATACACATTTAGAACACGTGCTGTAGGCAAATATTAATTATAAAATATAAAATTTAATAGTCTTGTTTGTCTCTAATTATGACATTTGTCATAGATATATTTATATCTAATGTATATTTCAACTGAAATAAATGCACATAAAAATTCAATTAACGAATGTTCAATATAATGAATATAATCGCCAACATATGATTATTACAGACATAAAAAGGCAAATAGTTCAAAAACCGCAAGAGAAAAATATTATATGTTTTTGGAAAACTATTTTCATGCTCTTTCGTATTCCGCAATAACATACAGCGTGTTACCATACAAAAAACACAAGTTTGTATTATAACTTTTTTGGCGTTACTCAAGTGTTTTTCTGATGTATTTAAAATCTACGTAAAACTTACTAAAATCTCTGTGTTCACATTTTTTCTTTTTCCAAAAATAACAAAGTGTAAAAATATAAATGATCACCCTGTACCTACGTGGAAATTCGTGCATTTCTTTCCTTATCGTCATGTCGAATGTTTAATACTTAGAAATAAATCGTTGTTTTAATAAAGCAGATAAAAGTCCACGTTTTATTTTTTAATATTCACATTAGCAAGCACACACTAATTGTAGTTGGGTGGAAAATAGCTTTGGCAAAGGCAATGTATTTTGACGCCTGAGGCTGTACACTAACCCATGCGTAAAATTAAACCTGCGTTATACCATGCCCAGTTAACTAAATCCACGGTTACTATATTCCAATATGAAGAAAGTAATTTTACTTCAACGACGTAGATCATCTTTTGGAATTACTTTTATAAAAGCATTCAATAATTATTTTTCTACATGTGCACTTAACTGTATATTGAAAAACAGCATATTAATAGCTAACTTTCAATAATAACTAAATTTTAAAACTCAAAAAGAAATTTTATTAAGGAAACCGTTAGTTGTAATAGGTTTTCAGCATATTTATTATTATTGGCAAACAAATACTCGTCGGTAGCAATCTTTCAGAGTGTTTGTTAATCATTGTCAATCAATTTTGGCTCTTACATGATTTTGTATTCTCTTTGGCTCATTTTTCAGAATTTTATTCTACATATTGTATAAGGTATAATTTAAAAGTATTTTATATTTTCTTTAGACATAAGATGTACTTAGAGACTTGATATGTTAGAGTTTAACATAAATTCATAATAATTAGGAATTTTTCCAGTATTTTTCATGTTTTCAAAGTAATTGGGGTGGGCATCATTAATAGAGAAAACATAAAACATAAAAACCAAAAACTACGCATAAAATATACATATACAACCTTCCTTCTTTCCGGAGAAGTTCTTAAATAGTTACTTTGACGCCTGAGAGGCCGCAGTGCTATCAGGAATGTGTGTCTCTGGCGCCAGTTTCTGAGTTAGAGTATAGAAACACCACTTTTCTCTATTAGCAGGACAATAGAGGCTTAGGTAGCTGCAGTGGAGAAACGGTACTGCCAGGAGTTTGTATTATCCTAGAAATAAAACTCAGGAAGTTCGTGTTAAAAATATCAACAGGTTTTATTCAAGCTCTTTAATAACACAATAAATATAGTTATGGTAAAATAAAGCACACTATTACGGCTTAAAAATAATTAAAATATCTGTGGAAGGTTTCCACTGAACATAACCGATCGCTAGTTGAGATGCGGAACGTACCCTCACAGCTGATTCAGTGAACCATCTGAAGTCTGTCGACGGTCATTGATAATACAGTTCTCTCAACCTTACCAACAAATAATTATTATTCGTTTGGAATAACATTGATAAATAAGTATGCTGTGTAAATATTAGCCTTTAGAAATTGTTTTAAAAAAACATAGTTACTTTATAAATAGTCCATCGCATCGAAATATTCAATGGTCCAGAAATATAGGTTTTTTTTTAGTGTAACATAGTGAGTTGGCAACTCTGCTAGATTTATACTAGCTATGTGCTATGTGTTTTTTGTTAATGAAATACTTTATAAAACGCGTTGAAAATGAGGGAATTTCTCTCTTTTGTTCATCAACTAATTAACCGATAGTTTCGTTGCATGATAATTGTGGTAAAAGCACTTTTGGTTGCTTTCGGCTAGTTTCCGGAATATAACACAATTTCTACATGTTTGGTTAGTTTAATACATTGTACTTAGATTAAACTTACTTTCGATTGATTCGGATTTTTGTAAGAAACTAATCGTCCAGAATAATCTGGGTAAGTTCTAGTAGTTTTTTGTCTTTTAAAAGACCACGTGTTTTATAGGTTAACAAAGTAATTTTGATGTAATGTATTTTAGACGATTTTGGTACGGTGTAATTTGAGCGATACCACCGGCTCGTACTGACAATTGAGTATTTTTGGACTGTAATTGGATTTTTTGGACTTTGGATATTTTTGGCGATTTTTGGGGACTTGATTTTGGTATATTATTTTACATAGAAGATAAGCCTAGCGATTTTATTATTGAATACCTTTGTGAACATCATATTATGCAGTAACTAAGACCTGAGACGAATACTATATCCAACGAGGACTGTAGTTCTTTCGGAAGGCTCCCTAGGCGTAACGAAGTAATCTTGTTTCTGGATCCGATTAAAGGATTGAACAGATTGGCGCGAATAATTCGGCGCGACGGCGAAATTTTCGCACCGCGAAATATTCGGTAAGCCAAGGTCCACGGCGAACAATAGAGAGCAACTAACACACCAACGCGAAAATTTCGCTTGGCGACACCGAAAGTTCAGCGAATATTTTCTCAATCGCGACAAGCAGCGTTTTCTATCGTTATCGTTGCGTATCTAACATGGCGTCAACTGAAAACTTAATCGAATTAGTGAAGAAATACCCCATTTAATTTGATTTAAGCCACGAAGAGTATAAAAACATTAGAAAGAAAGATAAGATATGGGATGAAATGCATTGTATCCTTTTATTAGTTGCCAAAATATTTTCGAGTAATAACAATCAAAGAAAAATAGAAAGGCAACCTTTGCCTTTGAGCTTCCTCGTCCTCTAAGGCAGCCACCAGTAATACCACCTCTTCTTCAGAGCTTGAAGAATCCATCTCTTTCACAAACAAAACGACACAATCTCTTGCGAAAGATTCGCTTGAATGTGATGTGAGAGGCGAATTTCGTTACGGCTTATGCCGCGAAATATTCGTTTCGTTTTCGCGCCGAATTATTCGCGCCAGTCTGTTCAATCCTTAACTCTCATTATATTAAGTTAAGTTGATTTTTGTACATTTGTTTTTTGAATTTCAGCTGTTATATTGTATTAGTATTGTATTAGTTGCTTGTAACTTATTAATATTTTATTCCTTACAGATATTTGTCTTGATCTATTCTAATTATTTAATTATTGTTAATACAGACTATATTATTGTATTTTAAAATATTCCCTAGACTAATTGTCCTTTTAAAATCTTTATTTTTTGTTGGTAATTTTTTTTTTTTATTCACTTATTTAACGTCGGCCTATTTCCGCTACCGGGGCCTATCACCGACGCCAGGAGACGAGCAACCCCCAACCTGGATATTTTGCCGAACCTCTTATCTTACTAAGAGTAGGGATTTTTTACTTGCCTAACATTTAATAGACAAGGGACCGACTGCTTTACATCCTCTCCGAAGGATGGTATATCCTCAATACAACTCTCGCCTACTGCGATATAGCTGATATACAAGCCGCTAGAAGTAGGGAAACGAGACCGCGTCTTTCCGTGGATAGTCACCATCCAAGTACTGAACGCGATAGCTGTTGCTTAACTTCATATCGCTATGAAGTGAGTCAAGTCAGTCCTCCGCTCGCTGCCCCCTTTGTTGGTAATTCAAGAGTGTAATTTTGTATTTAAATTTTTTTGGGAATAATCCTAGCAAAAATTGTTAATAAACGTTTATATAATAAAAAAAAACTACTTTTATTGCTCTCGATAAAGGATTAGTAATACTCTGGACCTCACTTTATTTTACGATTTTAGATCGTAACAACACATATACACAGGAACACAGCAAACAGGCTGAAGCAAGGCAATTACAGTTAAAAACGGCAAGCTACGGTTAAGAAAAGCGGCAAAAGAGATTATGTGGAAAGCATACGGCAAGCAAACGCACTATATCCAAACGGTTACCAGTAAAAGCTTTGACGGAGTAATACGTCAATCTATATTTGATCGTGTAGGACAGTAACATGCCAGGCAAAAATGTTCTAATTGATTCTAGTAATTAAATGCAAAACTGGAATTTAAACCGGATTAAAGTATTGACGACGCCCTTATGTTGTTGCTGCGAGCGACCAGACGCGACATGACAGCAGGCTACCAAAACGTCTATTTTACGCGATCATAGATTTCTACAAGGAACAAAACAAAACGGCGACACCCTAATAACAGTGCTGCTAGCGGCCAGACGCGACAAGACAGCAGGTTACCAAAACGTTATACACGAGCGCACAATTTGCTCTTAAGCCAGCAGGCTACCAAAACATCGATTTTACGTGATCATAAATTTGCGCGAATTTTTATCCCTACGCTAACTAGCTGGCGAGATTGCTTAGTAATAGTAACGGAAAATTGGTTGGAGGTGGATGTGAACGTCATAAATGTGCAGTATTGTTGTACTGCTCAGTTAAAAATAAAAATATTCTGTCGACTCATCTACAGTTAAAAATAAATAACAATGATTTAAATTTTGTTCATAAAATAAAAAATCTTGGAATTATTTTTGAAGATGACCTTAGGTTCAAAAGTCATGTTGCCCTGCTAGTTAAAAGATCTTATGTTGCATTGAAACTTTTATATACTAATATCAATATAATTAATTTTAAGATGAGAAAAAAGTTATGTGAATCCCTGGTCCTTCCAATTTTCAATTACTGTCTTATAATGTACTATCCCTGTCTTGATAAATTAACTCATTATAGACTTCAAAAAATCCAAAACGCTTGTGTCAGGTTTGTATTTGGTCTGCGAAAATTTGATCGAGTGTCAGCAAAAATAAATGAGCTGGGATGGCTTAAAATAGATAACTTGTATAAGTATCATTTAGCTGTATTTTTGCATAAAGTGTTATTAACTGCACTACCATTAAATAGTTGTCGTAAGAAAATTAAACTACATTTTTTATCCTTGCAATTTGCAATAGACAACTAAATTCTGTTCTTTTTATAATCACTCATGCTATGTTTTGTGTAGTAAATATTATTTTATAAAATATAAATGTCAATTTTTATCGTCTCAAACATTTTCTTTTTTAATCTCTTTTATTCTGTAATTATTTATCTACTTACTTCTTATATGTATTTATATACATTTTAAATTTGTAATTGTATTGCATTTGTGTTAAATTGTGCTTATGTATTCTTATATTATCTCTACAAGGTTAAGTTGAGTAGCTTAGGCTAGACTTCGCCTTTTAAATAAAGTCTTTATTATTATTATTATTATTATTATTATTATAATTGTTAGTTTGCTCTACAAGAAAGAGGAACAACAAGTAAATCAACAAAATGAAAAAGCGAAAATGGACAGTTATTATTGCATTCCTTGAAGTAGTTCCTGTCGGCAACATCATACAATTCCTTGTACGCGCTAACAAGAATTAATTTCTTCTCTTCGTCCATTTTACAATTCGTGTGCGTTCCATCGTCAAAATCAGCGCGCACTGTCTGCCACCCTCGGCAACACGACAGATCTACGAAAGTATTCTGTCTGGAAATTTTCGTTCGGGCTGGCGCGTAACGGTGTGGTCCGTTCCTGACTAGTTGGCGCTGTTCCATTTATAATGTATTAACGGATTAAATTGCCGGCCGCCGTGGTGCGTTCCGTTGTCGGCTGTTGCCGGCTAGTGCGCGCAAGCCTTAATCCTACCCTATGTAAAGTGTGTCGAAGAAAGGGAAAATCTGTTAAAAATAAAATAGCGAAGAGAATCATCCAGTCTCGATAATTCTTGATTAAATTTATCATTTAAGTCATTTCCGTTACCACTAAATATATTTGATTGAACAGAGGAGCGTAGCTTATTCACTTTTCAAAGTCAAATTTTCACACAGCAAGCAATTTATTAGGAAAGCCCACTCTTGGTAGTAGGTAGATTGAGACCTTAGAGACGACTTGGGGAGTAAGTAGATTAAGACTCTGCACTCTAACCACTCCTTACACATGCTAGAGTCCTTCCCTTGTTTCTCTTGAAAATGACCAAAACGGAAGCCGAAATGTCGAGATGTTAAGTACCTCAGACACCTATTGGTGGTTGTCATCAATGTTCTCTCACGTTTTCCACAACAATTTTTACAATTATTGATGGAACGCTTCATATCAGCTTTGCAATTGCAATCTTCTCCGCATTATGTTAATTTCAGAATTTGTGGTAGTGTGAGGGATCGGCCTTGTTGGTAATTGATTTCAGTCCACAGTTGATTCTACGCCAGCTGCATTCCTTGCGAATCTTGGGATCATTGTGAAATCCGAGTCCTGTCTGCGCTTTATGATATGATCTGTGTGTTACTTTACGTTTTGTAACTTATTTCATCCCGCGCTTGTAGTGCAATGAATTTATCAGTTTTGTCGCCATAAAAAAACATAAATCTTCTCTCAATTGTGTCGACGTCTACATATTATAATTTAACCAAATCAAGCGTTTCTTGTTGTCACATTTGTCACAATTTTCACAATTTCCCCCACAAATCGTATACAATAAACCGAAAGCACCAAAATTGTAAGGAATTTCAAGGTTCAAAAAATTGATATTTTTTACTATTTTTTACTTGATGTTTGACAGGAAGTGAGATATTTAAAAAAAACGTTTCAACTTCAAAATGGCGGCATTTACAAAGCTCTACCCATACGCCAATTTGAATTTACCCTCACAGTGAACTCCCCTACAAATCTCCGAAACGGAAACAAATCCGCATGAACTTTCCACGTGAAGTATTTTTCAAGTAGGTAAATATTGATTGGACTACAGTTATACCTTATTTTTATATTATAAGTACGACCGGTTTGCTGAATAAAGAAATGAATAAATAATTTTGTCATTGTTTCTACAAAACAAGGATTAAGCCTTATAAATCCATACTCCAGCACCTGATGATGCGAAACATTATTTATTCAAGTTATAGAGACAAGAAGATGCATAACCGCCAGTACAGTGACACCAATTCCGCGTAGTCAAATAAGCCAGTCAGCACTGTCATCAGTTCGAGAACCTCACAATGTATTTTTTATAATTCAGTCTGTATTAGATCTTCAGCTTGTAATTATCGTTCTTATTAAAAATAAACTTTTGTTAATTATTTTTAAAAAGGGTTTTTCGGCAATCGAATTTATTAGTGGCGCAGTCAGTAGGATAGTCAAACGGTGTTAAGGAACATAATATCGGTTCGTTTTAACGATTTATTGACTATCGACAATTTTGGACATTTTTCGTAACCGCGGGACGTGAGTTGCAAAAACTGTCCTAAGTGTTTAGTGTCCAGCTAGGCGAAAGGGATTAGTAGCCTAGTGAGAAACAAGTTCTGAAAGGATATCAGTGCTCTCTGTTCGGACCAAATCACATGGAATTTTTAATGATATTGCTGTAAGTACATCTATGTCTTATAGAGGCCCTTCTGATCAATATAATTCTGAAAGTTCTGAAGACTCTGATTCAGGCTCACTTTTCTTGAATCACACAAGAAACCAATCACACTTTAGATCGTTAATCAATTCTAATATAAATAATTTTAACTTGTCAAAAAACAAAATCGAAATGCCAGAGACATCTAAAACTTTAAACGTTGGAAACGTACCTGGCGCGGAAGCATTTCCAGTGTTAAAACATGACTATTTAGGTATGATCCCTGAATTTGAGGGACAAACCGAGCTCTTGCCCCGATTTATAGAAATAAGTGAAAAACTAGTAAATAAATTCTATAACACAGTCAGTGGCGTATCCAGAGCTTTGCTCTGGATGGGGTAATAACCAGTGGCGGCTCGTGGGTTCAGAAATGCGTGAAGAGCTCAGAGCTAAAAAGCTGTGTACACGGGGCAAGAGTTGCAGGGGGTGCGGGGGGCGGCAGCCAGGAATTTCAAGGTCATTGTGTTTTACAAGTACCCCAAAATTTGTATTAAACTCTACATTGACATTAATAAACGTGGCTTTTTTAATGCCTGTTCATTGCGCGTAATAAATTTTTAAGATCGTCATATCCAGATTTTGACCTCGATTTTGATTTTGATCTCGATTTGAAAATAATACACAAGGCTAACAAAATAATTTTTTTAAAGTTAAACAACCAGTTAACCAATTGCATTTATCATACATGCATCAATGAAACCACGAGTTTGTTTACCTTGATTAATTAAAGTTTTACTTAGATCTGGTGCTTCCAACGACTGAATGGTGTTTCGGACCACCTCTAATATTATAGTAACAGTAGTTGTCCTCTTATCTATGGTAACAGTGGCCGGTGACCGGCTGAGAGAGAAGCGTGATTGAGAGGCACACGCGGCGACATGCGCCGTAAGTTATAATATTGTGACATTGTCGCATCGCTCTTGTCTGTTGCCTCGCACTCCACGTAGACACAAATTAATACTCACTATCACAGTAAATTAATTAAATTGTAAATTTCGAAGGAATTTATGTTTTACAGGAGAATTTTGATTTTTGTTAATTGTTACAATTATTATTGTTACCTTTGATTATTGTTACAATTGTTATTCTAAGCTCTGGGGGGGGTAATTACCCCCATTACCCCCCCCCCCCCGTAAATACGCCACTGAACACAGTCGATGTAACGGACTTTCAGAATGAATATCTGATGTCTAGTATCTTATCAAAAATTAAAGGTGAAGCTGCTGTTAATATTTCATCCTGTATAATTAATAATTGGAATGACTTAAAGCTCGCACTTCTCAATGCTTATGCGGATAAAAGGGATATTTATACGCTTAACTTAGAAATGACCGAGTGCAAACAAGAAAACGAATCCCCATTTGAATTTTATACTCGTATACAACAACTATTAAATTTGCAAACATCTTATATCACGACACATAGTCAAGGCGCTGAAAGTGTAATATTAATAACCTATCATAGAAATTTAGCATTAAGAGTTTTACTTAGAGGTCTCAAAGATCCGTTAGGCTCTCTGATGCGAACCAAAAACCCCTCTGATCTAAACAGCGCATTAAGCATGTTAACTAATGATTTTCAAATAGAAACTGCTCGTAACAAATCACCCAAAATAAAAATATCAAATAATAAACCAACAAATTTTCAAAATAACTAACTATCAACCGCAATTACAACTAACAAACTTTCCACATAACCCCCAAATAATACAAAGGTCAACACATTATAACCAAAATGCTGGTCCATCCACAAACCAAAACGTTTTTAGGCCTAACCAAGCAAAAAGTTTGGCGAAGCCAGTGCGAATGAGTGTGTCAACAACTAACACTTATAGGCCCGGCCAAACCTCTCAAATTCAAAACCGGAATTATCGTCCTAATCAATACCAAATCAGAAATAATAATAATGTTCGACCAAATTATGTGGTCGAAGAGCTATTTAATATTGACGATCAACCAACAGTTGAACTTCCTGATGAAGATTCTTACGATGATAATTCTGAAAATGCGCAAAATGAGTTTTTTCACGAGAAAGCCTCGGACTACGAATATGTGGATCCGGACAACAACGACCCCCAAATTTCGAATTAATGAACATGAATTATAACGAAAGCAAGCTTCCTTTTATAATCTTCACTGAAAATAATTTAAAGGTTTTAATCGACACAGGCAGCACAAAATCATTTGTTAAACCTGAGGTCGCACATAAATATTTCAAAAATTTCATAAAAAATGATCCGTTCAAAATTTCTACTGCACATGGTACCTCAGTTGAAAATTACAGTACTTATATACCTTGTTCAAAAACTTTTAATACAAAAAACATTTCTTTAAAATTTTATTTGTTTCATTTTCATAATTATTTTGACTGTTTATTAGGCATTGATAATTTAAAACTTTTAAAGGCTAATGTTATCCTAGATAAAAATCTGCTGGTAACGCCTAACAGCCAAACAAAAATTCTCTATTATGAAACACCAAATGTTAACTTAAATAACATCATAGTACAACCTAGATGCGAACAAATAATTAAAATCAATATTAAAAATATAGAAGAAGGTGATGTTATAATTCCGTACGCAAAAGTTTCGGACTTAGAGATACCAGAATGTCTCGCTTATGTAAAAAACTTCGAAGCCATTTGTACAGTTCTGAATCCATCGGATTCTCCAAAATCTCTCAAAATCACTGAACCAATCGAGGTAATTGACTTCGATCAATACGACACAAAAATTATAGTACCCATTCTAACTTAAACCATTACTATACGGAAAAATATAAGTTTGATATTTCTAATGTCAGAACTGAACATATGAATTCCGAAGAACGCGATACGATATTAACTCTCGTTAAAGAATATTCCGATATCTTCCATGTTGACGGAAACCAACTGACATTTACTAGTAAAATAAAACATGACATAAAGACCACAGACGAAATACCCGTCTATACTAAATCTTACAGATACCCCGAAGTGCATAAAACCGAAGTACAAAAACAAATTAAAACCATGCTGGACCAAAAAATAATTCAACCGTTTTGTTCGCCGTGGTCCTCGCCTATTTGGGTCGTCCCAAAGAAAATCGACGCGTCGGGCAAAAGAAAGTGGCGAATTGTGGTGGACTACCGGAAGTTAAACGATAAAACAGTAGGTGACCGGTACCCTCTGCCTAACATTACCGATCTCTTGGATAAACTAGGGCGTTGCCAATATTTTTCAACACTAGACCTGGCGTCCGGTTTTCATCAAATCGAGATGGCTAAAGAAGACATTGCCAAAACAGCATTCAACACCGAGCAAGGGCACTACGAATATCTTCGTATGCCTTTCGGTTTAAAAAACGCCCCAGCAACATTCCAAAGGGTAATGGATAATATTTTAAGGGGTATACAAAACGAGAGGTGCCTTGTGTACCTCGATGACATAATAATCTTCTCGACAAGTTTACAAGAGCATATCAGTAGACTCCGAGAAGTATTTGACCGACTAAGAGCAGCCAATTTCAAAATTCAATTAGATAAGTCGGAGTTCCTCCGAAAGGAAGTGGCTTATTTAGGTCATGTGGTAACCCCTGACGGAATAAAGCCAAATCCCGACAAAATCAGGGCCATTCAAAAATATCCAATACCTGGAAACCCCAAACAAATTAAAGGGTTCCTTGGCCTACTGGGTTACTATCGCAAGTTTATTAAGGACTTTGCGAAGGTGACCAAGCCATTAACTAAATGTTTAAAAAAAGATGCTATCATTAATATTAAAGACCCAGATTATATCAGCTGCTTTGAGTTATGTAAAAATCTCCTAACTAATGAACCCATACTACAGTATCCTAATTTTGCGGAACCATTTATATTGACAACAGATGCGAGTAATGTAGCTCTCGGCGCGGTACTCTCTCAGGGCAAAATAGGTGCCGACCTACCGGTGGCATATGCTAGTAGGACATTGAGTGACTCCGAAACTAATTATTTTACCATAGAGAAAGAACTTTTGGCCATAGTTTGGGCAACCAAATACTTCAGGCCATACCTCTTTGGGAGGAAATTTAAGATAGTTACGGACCACAAGCCATTACAGTGGCTATTTTCACTAAAAGAGCCAAACTCTAAACTAGTTAGGTGGCGCCTAAAACTAGAGGAGTTTGAATACGAAATTGTGTATAAAAAAGGTACGTTAAATAAAAACGCGGACGCTCTTTCCCGGATAGAACTTAATATGAACGAAGCCAAAGCATCCGAAGCACCAATTTTTGCATTTATAAAAGAATTCAACGAATCACTAGAACCTAATCGCGAAAGTAATGTATCGATCGTTGCCGAAGCGGGCGACTTAGACAATCATGAAAATGCTGAAGAAGATGACGCTACTGTTCACTCGAACATCGAAAATCCGATCGTTGCCGTCCCTATCGTCGATTGTCCCGTGAACTACGGAAAAAACCAAATAATAATCTCCCTCGTTAATTTCGCACCAGCACAGCCCTCCGTTATCAAATTGCACAAAACAAAACAACGCATACTCGTTCAACTTTCCAAAAATAATTTAGAACAAGACATTATCAAATTTGTTAAAGAAATGGTGGCCCCTAAGGTAAAATATTACATATATTTCGAAGATCCAATATACGAAGAGTTTAGCGCGGTCCTTCAAAAATACTTTAAAAACTCTTTAATTCAAATAGTCAGATGTACGCGAAAATTAATTGACGTCACAACCGATGATGAAATCAATCAAATCATTCAAAACCATCATGAAGGGAAAACCAATCATCGAGGAATAGACGAAACGGAAAAACGAATTAAAAATAATTATTACTGGCCAAACCTACAAAAATCTATCCAAAATTATATTAACAATTGCGAAATATGTCAGGTAACTAAATATGATCGTAGACCACTGAAACTAGAGTACAATATTACTCCCACAGCAACAAAACCATTTCAAATATTACACATAGACAGTATTACCCTAGAAAATTGTAAATTTCTCACTATTATAGATTCCTTCTCCAAATATGCACAAGCTTATAAGCTCAACTCAGCGCAAGGTATCGAAGTAACCAAATAATTAGTGAAATATTTTACGCATCATTGCATTCCAGAACAAATTATCTCGGACAACGGTCTAGAATTCAAAAATTCAGTAGTCCAAGAACTACTTAAAACTCACAAAATCGAAATACATTTTATAAGTTCCCAACATCCAGAATCTAACGGTTTAATTGAACGGTTCCACTCAACTTTAATAGAACACATTAGACTACTCAACAATCAAAACGAGTACAAAGATGACCCGATAGAAATCAAAGTAAACTATGCACTTCTAGCATATAACAACACGATCCACTCAATAACAAATATGAAACCTTACGAAATAGTAACCGGTCATATAAGCGCGAATTCCCCCTTTAATATCGATATCGAAAACCAATTAATTAATAATTATATTGAAAATCATAAAGAGAAGGTCAAACTTTTATACCAAAAAATAAACGAGGATATTCAAAAGAAAAAGGAAAATGTAATTTCTAAAGTTAACGAAAACCGCGAAAAACTTCCCGAAGTCCCGAAAAAAGTTTTTGTGAAAAATAAGCAAAAGCAGAGTAAAACACGCAATAAATATAAACCTCAGATTATCTCTAATATTAATGAGGAATTTAAAACTGCCAAAATTCTCCCAACACATGGTAACACCTGTGAAAAAATCCACATTTCTAACATCAAAAGACCGAAAAGAAAACAAACTCACACATCTAAAACTATTTCAGGTCCCTCGCCTTCGGACAAGGAACAGAGATCACAAACATAACTGAAAATTTAGGCATTCTTCCGATTAATCTAGGCCCTGCCAGACTTCAGAAAAATGAACATACATTCGTCCACTATTTCGACCTCCAACCGTTATATGATGAGTACTTAAAATTAAATACGCAGTATAATGAACTTAGGTTAAGTTATTCTAATAATAGTATATTTAGTAGAGAATTAGATAATTACAATAAAATTGTAAAGTACAGTCAAACACTGATACTGAATAAAATTAATAACATTAAAATTCATAATAAAAATAGAATTTCTAAAAGAGGGTTACTCAACGGGGTTGGTTCCATAATCAAGAGCTTAACTGGAAATTTGGATGCCTCTGACGGCGAAAAGATATACCATATTTTAAATCATGTCCAAAATAATGAAAAGAATTTACAGAATCAATTAAAATTTCAATATTCCCTCAACCATCAATTAATAAATAGCTTTAACAAAACTATACAGGATATTCAGCATAATGAAGTAATGTTAAGATCAAAAATAATGCAGCTAAACCGGTTCATTGAAAACGGTGCTACACATCAAGATGTTCTTTTTGCAAAGGATTTATTTAATCAACTATCTATTCTTTATAATGCAATTCTTAACACTCTACAAGAGATTGAAAATTCGATAACATTTTGTAGATTAAATACGCTACATCCAAGCATAATTAAATCCCACGACTTATTTCTAGAAATCTAAAAGATTTCATCTCACTATGGAATCACCTTACCTTTTGAAGTAAAATTTGAAAATATTTTAGATTTTGAATCCATCCTAAAAATTCATTGCAAAATTGACTCCAATAAAATTACTTACTTCTTATCAATTCCTATTTATTCCGAAATAGAATTTGACTTGTTCTATATGCTATCCATTCCAACAAAGCATAAATCACGGTATTTAACAATAATTCCCAACACAAAATTTATACTTAAAGAAAAATATAGTAACTCATTTAAGCCTCTATCTGACAAGTGTACCCAAGGCAAATGGTATCATTGTTCGAGTAACTTGCAAACCAATTACAGAGCACCTTGCGAAGAAAATATCCTGTTAAACCAAAATTCGAACGACTGTCATTTCACCCAGCTAGAAATAAGCGAAAACCACGTCGAAACCGTCCCTGAGATCAATCAATACTTAGCCGTCTTTCCGAAAGAAGAAAACATTGAGGCCCAATGCGAAAAGTCAATTGAAACTAGATCACTAGTGGGTGTTTTCTTAATCGAGCACGATTCCTGTAAACTACTCTTTAGAGGACAGCAGTTAATTTTCCAGGAAACAAGTTATGGGAAGCCGCTAGTTGTCAACTCTATCAATCTTCAACCAAAAACTCGCTATAACCCAAAATTCAAAATCGAACTTAAGAAATTGAATCTTAAGGAACTGGCACTCAACCCACTGATTCCAATCCAAGAAGAGCCAATCAACAACTACCACATCCCAAGCCTTTGGACAGCCATACTTTATATTCTACTAATGGCAAGTATATCGTACCTTTACTTCAGGTGGAAAAAGAACAAAGGATCGAGCAGAAAAGAAGTGGCTACCCGCGAAACCAATGAATCTGAAGAGATACAATTGGGAAACAAAAGAATCAGCCTCCCAGGGGATGCTTCATTCTAAGGGTGGAGGAGTTATAGAGACAAGAAGATGCATAACCGCCAGTACAGCGACACCAATTCCGCGTAGTCAGATAAGCCAGTCAGCACTGTCATCAGTTCGAGAACCTCACAATGTATTTTTTATAATTCAGTCTGTATTAGATCTTCAGCTTGTAATTATCGTTCTTATTAAAAATAAACTTTTGTTAATTATTTTTAAAAAGGGTTTTTCGGCAATCGAATTTATTAGTTTCATGAAATTGGTCGCATTGGTAATAAAAAATAAGGAATTATTGAAATAATCAATATCTTTATTTCATTTCTAAGATTAACTCTCCTCGAATTAACGTCCAATATTTAAAAGAGTTTCAAAAGTTGTATTTTTTGTTTGTAATATTATTTAGAACTTCATATGTATGTTGTATTTTTAAGTTTTAAGTTTTAATTATTGTCTATGATTTGTCTGATTTGTATTAAACAATAAGCCTGGTTGAATTTTCATAATTGTGTGCTGTTTTTTAGTTGCTGCTACTAGCGGATCTGAACATATTTCGTATTCTTCGTTCTAATACTTTTTAACTTCATCGCATTAATACTGTACAAAATAATTCCTCAGACACTCCCTAAAGGTTTATTGAATTTGATATTCAACTAAGGACGTGAAAATGGAACGGAGTCTATTAAATATTTCGGAAGGCTTTATTTATTAGCATTTCGATTTTAAGCCGAGCTATAATTGACTTTAAAATAACGCACAAACCGCAAAAGTTTTAATCGATTAAACACCCAATTTTAATTTCACCTCTTGACTATCCCCCTGCATACTTCTTCATTTACAAAAGTTTTTAATTAAACAATTTTTAATTAAAAAGCTTTTCATACTGCACAAAGTCAGTTATGTAAAATTTAATTAAAATCTATAAGACAACTTGAATACATATACAGTTTGATACAGAAAATCCGGATTTGTAAGTTTGAAAATAACAGTAAATAATTAAATTTAGAATGCTTGATATTTTAATTTGTTATAATCGGTAAGAAACAATGTTAAAAATATATGCTTCAGATTAAATGGAGAGGGAATAGTCGATGCTCTAGATGTAGTTCGGGCTCCACAGTAAACTGTAAGGCATCGTCTTTATTACCTAATACAAAATCCTCGGATTTTTCGGTAGTTACTTTGGTGACTTGAGAGGCGATTACGAAAATATTTAAAAACATTTTAAAAAGTGACTGGCTCCGATAACAATTGAGTATGACATGTATGCGTTTCATGTTTAATTTTATTTTTATATTTTCACAATTCTAAATGTTTTCTATATATTTTATCTAAAAAGAATAATTAACTTTGTTGTTATAAGGTAGTAAATAGTTTATATTTATGAAGTTTTAAAAAATAATGCAAGTATAGTCGACCACATCTTTATAATGCACGAAAAGAACGTTGGCACGTTTGTTGCCGATAAGAAGATTCCGGCGTTTTTTGTGTGCACAATAAAGATGAGGTCCACTTTATCTTACTATCAGTAATAAAAACGCATGAGAGGCGAAGTGAAATGTATTAATGAGTAAAAATCATACCAAAGTATTAGAAATTACGGATGAGAATCGACAATTTATTTTGCTTTAAATCTTTAAATTAAGTATTATCGCTCCACTTCACAATGATTGAGGATTGCTGAGGTGAACGCATCCTTTTACACTGCCACATTTTTACTTCCTTTTTCGCTTATATGTAAAGTGTAAATGTGTGTTTTTATGGTACATATTCGTTTTTCCCATTTACTATGTTATAGTACATTTGTCAAAATAAGCTGAATTTTATTATAACTTTAAATATATCCAGTACCTATTTAAATGGCAATAGTAAAACTTCATATCCACCTTTAACTAAAAATTAGTGATTAATGAGAATTTCAGGGAAATCAATCTTATGAGAGAATTTTATTTAAATCAATGAAATCTCCGAAGCAAACCATAAGGGGAAGTTCCTATATTTTAGGATATACTCTCATTTTTATACACCAAATACTTTAGAAATTCGCGTTGAATAATATGTTCGATAATACTAATAATATGTTGAGGATTCCATATAATAGCAGAATATTTGAATTATGCGCATATACATAATTCATTAAAGAAAGAAATAAAGTACACCAAGATCTCCCATAATTGTTCACATCATTTCATAATTGAGTATATAATTATTGTTAATTATCGGAACCCATTTTTAAGTATAAGATATGCTTTTCTTTCTATTCTTATTTGGGATTGACTACCACACTTCTGAACATTTTCCAGACAATCTAAAAAAAATCCAGATATTTTTTAGATTGTTTGGGAAATGTTCAGAAATGTGGTAGTAAATTCCAAATAAGAAAAGAAAAAATAGAACGATGCCACAAATAACTTTTAGACAATAAATAAGATATGATGTTGAATTTACCAACATTCAGAGGCAACTTGTCTTTTTCACATCATATTTCTAGTGTTAGTAAATAATTTTGTAAGCAGATACAATATCTGTTGTATTTATGAATCTATATGCAATATGTCTCACCTCTCGTTTACACACACCCTTATTGTATCTTCTTCGTCGGCTTTTTTTGTCAGTTATGCAATCAGCAAATTTTACTATTTTTTTGCCTTAAAAAAATTACTTCGTCAACCATGAGGACACTGAGGACACTTAAAAAATATAAAAATTTAAAAAACAGAAGGTTTTATTTAATCGAAAAATTTAATTAAGAGATGTTCAGAATTGCAAACTTACAAATTGTGAAGAAGTATTTATTTTTAGTACTTAATTTAGTTGTTAAAATATCGTTAAAATATCAATAAGTCATTTCTACAAATACCCTAATCACTAGTATCTGAAAAAAACTGAAGAAGATACAAGGGTGTGTAGGCGAGTGGTGAGACATACTGTATTTCTAAGCGGTATGCATACATGCATTGGAGGTCAGAACGGTAATAAACATTGTGAGCAATAGGGTTCCAAGATTTAAGCCTTGGGGAATACCCGACAGCAAATATTTCTCCAGACTTGTAACCATGGTACACTACATACTGTAGGAAAAAAAGAAAAAACATAACGAGGATATTAACAAAGCCGAAAGAACTTGGTTTACTGAATTCTGTAACATGGTCTACTGTCAGAAGCTTTCGAGAAGTCTGTAGACAACATCAATCGGACCCTCGGCTAATGCTGGTGGTCATAAATACATGCTGATTTGGGTAAATGAGAGACCTAACATGAGAAAAAATAATTTTATGCAATTTCAAATGCTTTACAAAAATTGTTCACTATCACTATAGATCTATAATTTTCAATTTCATATTATTGCGCAGTCCTCTAACAGAAAATATGCGTAATCTTTTATTTTTGTTTTGCATTTTCCGTTACGTTATGAGCTATTGCATTTAAAGAAAATGGTTCGTTTAATTGTTAACATTTGTTCGACAGATAATTAAGTATTTTATTCTCTTTTAAACTGAAAAATAAATACTTATTAATGTCACTGTTGGACTCATGTGCGACAGTATTCCTTCATAATTATTAGTGTGACATGATTATTAACAATATAACAATATTTCTGAATGAACTTGTACCTAACATATTTATGAGCGTAAATATAAACTTTGCTGTAATCAAATTCTCAGGAACTCATTTCATTGAAATACTAATAATTGTTTAATTATGAGCCATCACTGTGATTTTCATTTGATTTATGGCTGAATGAAAATAAATACTGGAACAAATTTCTTCAAAGTTGCACAGAAACCTTGTAAAAATAAAGAAAATAGTGTGGAATGAATTTCAAAGTGAAAGTTTATTTCCTCTTAGTTCTGCAAACAGAAACATTATCTGTTTGATGAAAAGTTAGCAAAGTTAATTGTAGTCTAACTTGAGTGTTTGATAGAAATCATTACGTTATAAAAATATCGTCAAAATTTAGATACGAAAGAATTAGGACTATTAGTAGTTTTTCATGATGTGGAATATCTGTAATGTTTAACGTTTTATTTGCTGCTCTAGCTTTTGGATCATAAATTTATGATTAAACTTAAACGTGTCTTTTATGATCAATTAATGTTCGAAATATCCAATACGACTTCGTTTATTATTATCTCTAAGCTCTTGTAATTTCCATTCTTTTATCTGAATGATTTTGAGTCAATTACTAAATAGAATTTTTACTTTTTCATCAGGGTCATTGATGTGTTTCCTTTTGAACTATTGTTCCTTTTTTCAATAATTACATAAACTTTCACATAATCTAATACAATTTTCTTTTATACATTACAGAGTTTGTTGTAATATACAGGGTGGTTCAGAATTTACCGATTAAACTTCGGCAACTAATAGAGTACGTTAAAATAAATGGACTTTCTTTAATAAACTTATATCTAAAACCGCATAGTTTCTGAGATACAGGGGGTGAAAGTTTAATTTAAAAAAAAATTATTTTTAAATATGTTCTTAATTAGTTGAGGTATTTTAACGATACATGTTTGACAAATTAACAGTAACAAGTAACGTTTTCCGAAAAAAAATTCGACTCGCTAATTTATACAGTGACGGAGTATTCAAGATACTAATTTATATCTTTGCAGAACGTTTTCTGAACCAATTTTTTTGGACAAAGTTTTGGGTTATGACAAAAATGCCAAGAATACTTTTTTATTAAGAAATAATTGTAGTTTTTAAAAATGTAAATTTTTTAAAATTTACCCAGTGGCGTAACACTATTTTTTAACAAGTAAAAATTAAAAAATTGAATACTCCACTGTATAAATTAGCGAGTCGAATTTTTTTCGGAAAACGTTACTTGTTACTGTTAATTTGTCAAACAAGTATCGTTAAAATACCTCAACTAATTAAGAACGTATTTAAAAAAATATTTTTTTTAAATTAAACTTTGACCCCCTGTATCTCAAAAACTATGCGGTTTTAGATATAAGTTTATTAATGAAAGTCCATTTATTTTAACGTACTCTATTAGTTCCCGAAGTTTAATCGGTAAATTCTGAACCACCCTGTATACATATATACATATACAGGGTGTTCCAGTTTTTTGTAGCAGGACTGTAACAGTCGATAGACATTTGAAAAATATTTAAAAAAGTTCATATAAACATAGGTTGAGAAATGCTTAGTTTTCGAGATACAGGGTGTTAAAGTTTGAAAATAAATATGGATTTATATTTATATTTCCAGAATGCTAAGAAGTATCGAATCCAAACTTACCAATTCTTTACATACAATTTAGAGGCCTGTTTTAGAATAACAGACTACTACTTTACTTAACCATGGCCGTAGATATATGGATTTACTAAGGTTCTTTTTTACAAAAAAGTAGTACGCCACTGATATTTTCCCATGTTTCCAGTTTAAATCAATAAAGCAAGAAAACACAAAAATTTAATGTCTCTTGGCACTTTTTGATATGACAAGCCGTTGTTCAGAAAATTTACATTTAATCCTTTGATGCACGTATCTGGACGAATTTTTGACCAACTTGAAGTCGCTCAGAATTTCACCAAATTTGATGGTATGAAACATGGGAAAATATCAGTGGCGTACTACTTTTTTGTAAAAAAGAACCTTAGTAAATCCATATATCTACGCCCATGGAAGAAGGAGAGGACGCCAATTTGTTGAAGATAATTTTAGTAGTTAGGAGGCAACTTAAACAAAAACCCAATAATCAGTGTTATTAAATTCATTTTTAATTTAGTTTAAGATGTACAATGAGTTGATTTAAATTTAAATTAAACTTATTTCAAGTTCAATTAACGTATTTGGTCTGTCTAAGACTTTTTATTTAGTCTGAAAAGTAAACACCAAATATTTAATTTTTATTTTTTCATTAAGTTGCCTTTATAAAGATAATTCATTCAGTTCCTTATTACGAAACAATTTTACATCTCAAGTTTTAAATTTATCAAGAAATAACCTGTTTAATGCTATCAAAGACGATCGTCTTTGATATAGGCAAAGACGATATGTATCGTCTTTGCTAATACATAGCTGATTGGTATAAGAAATTAATTCTGTCGGTTTATTCAGTTAGAAATTATGAGTTAGTAACTGGCCGTTTATTAAGGAAACATGTTTGAAAAAAATATATTTTGTTTTCGTAAAAACTTGACGTATTTCTACTTTATGGACGTAACTTGTAAATTATGCTCTTGAATTTAAAACATTTTGAATTTATATTACACTCCATTTGTCAGTCAGCAATGACGTGATAACTACATCATTTGTCATCAGTAGTCATATATAGTTTTTAATAAATATAGAGACACTTATCATCAGGATATGCAAAGTTACTGCCAACTGTTTAAAAATAAAATTTTGCAAAACTTCAACACATACCTAGGTATATTCTGCATTTTTAGTCACTACACCAGTTGCACTTTAAATATATTCAGAGCATCTAAAATCTCCTGTCAGCTGCAACATACAGGAAATGAAAATAATATAAATATGTCGATTTTAAAATGCCTTTCATATGGTTCAAATCGAATTCAACAAATTAAAATGGAAATACTTATTCTAATGTAATGTGTCACAAACAATATTTTACTGTAAAACATTACAAAATCTTTGAAAAAATGATAGAAGTTTATTAAATTATAGTTTGATAATGTTATAATGTTATAGTACCTAACTTTGTTGTTTTTCAATCAGCGAAATAAAATTACTTAAATTTCCATAGATTTAGCATAAATTACTCTCTAGATCCAGAGCTAGTTGCGTCACTTTAAATTTGTAATAACTATATTATATAATTTATATTAATTTGTAAATATTATTATAGCAATGCACACGTAGAAAACATTATTTTGATACCAAATTTGATAATAGAAATAAATTTAATAAATCAAATGTAAAAGATTGACCAATGTACAGGGTAGTTCGCTATATTTTGACCCGTACATACAGCCTTTATGTTTAGAGATGTGTAAAAAGTGTAGAGACAAAAGTTTTAGATTTTGGTGTCAAATATCTTCTGCTGAAAAATTATAAAACAAATTGGAAAGTAGAGAAAGGGAGGCAACTTGTGCTTTTTTAGATAGAACACCCTGAATATTTTTTTTGTATATTTTGAAAGATCATTTTCTGGTTTAACACAAGCACAAGTTGTCTCCCTTTCTCTACTTTCCGATGCAATTTTGTTTTATATTTTTTTGGCAAAATATATTTGACACCAAAACCTACAACTTTTGTGTCTACACCTTTTTCATATCTCTAATCATAAAAGCTGTAGGTAGGAGTCAAAATATAGGGAACTACCCCATATCTCTACATAACGCAACAAACTCAAATATAATTAAACAATGACAATAATTTTTTAAAAGAATACAATTTATGATGTGATATTGCTTTAAAGTAGTTTCCACTGGGAATCAAAACCCCGAATAGGAATATACCCGACGTGCGTTTTTGTCAATTCAGTTGGCATTATCACTAAAAGATTATAATTATATCCCGATGCTGATAATTTGGTTGGCGAAACGATGTTGAGTGTTAAGTATTGGTGTTTTATTTTTTATTTAAATTTGTTGATATTCACCTTTGAAGCCATGAAGCCTTTCTAATGTATTTAAATTTATTTTCTCGGCCATTTTTAAGTAAAAATCAAATATGGTATGACTAAAATTGCAGCAACACAGAAATATTTCATTTCCTACACAAAAAAAGTTAAAAGATTTAATTAAACCAAAAAATTAAAATAATTAATCTATGACTTCTGTAAAAAAAAATATTTTAATAATTTTCTTAATTATATATATTCAAAAATTTGAAAATATTGAAATTACCTACCTATTGAAAATAAAGTAGGTACCGCAAAATAGTTGAAAACGAAACGGTGAAAATGAAAATGAAATAAAAACTAACGTTACTGTTGAATAGTTTAAGAATTAGACACTTAATTCTTGGGCTAGTCAATGCTGTATCCATTAAAGAGGTATTTTTAAAAGCTATAAAATTTCCCTACCAGAAATAGCTTATAACTTACCTGAAACTAATTTATGTGTGACAATAATATTCATTACTGTTTGAAAGTGATACCGTATTTATTTCGGTTACTTACTTTATTTCAATAATTCTAAAAACAGATAGGTACCGTAATTTAAACGTCTCAATTTCTCTGATGTATTACCGGCAACGAGACATTCTTCCTGCTCGAGACAAAAATAAATCTGGCTTATTTTAACGTAGCAGGATTTTATATTTTAATGGAATACGTGAGAAAATATGTATACTCGCATATTCCTACTCCACAGAACAGTTAACAGGTAATGCGTCAGGGGGCTAAATATTTGAAAACTACGAACATAATATATATATATATATATATATATATATATATATATATATATATATATATATATATATATATATATATATATATATATATATATATATATATATATATATATTGATAAAGGGTATGTTGTGGCCTCCAAAGTAGATACCAAAGATACGTTGTCACCTCATATATAACGTTATGGCCTCCGATTTCGGAGGCGACAACGTTTCTCCTATTTTTCATCGGTTTTGGAAAGAAGGTGACATCTAGAGTTCAAAAACGAAAATTTGTTCGGAGGCGACAAAGTACCTTCCATACTCACAAATAAATATTTTAGTTCCTATATATAACGCTGGCGCTGATGTCGCATTCAGTATTCAATGAGAGCACGTTGTCACCTCCTGATATATAAAGCTGAATTTTTTCTCACAAGCGTAGCGTTCCCGCCTCCTTAAAAAGGCAACGTCGCAGGACATTTCAGCATATTATGGGCGAGTTGCTTTATTCACGGGTTGATCCACCAGATGTGTTTTATCTCGTTCTAACCTCGGACATAGAACGAGATAAAACACATCTGATGGATCCACCGGTGAATAAAGCAACTCGCCCTATGAGATTGGATAGTGATAATTTAAATATGTCATCAATTATGTCATTTGAACATCCTAAATTATAGTTATTGTTTTATTTACGTGGCATACTGAAAATTTTTGCAGAAAACCGGAATGATACAATATATCAGCTTTGAAATTTTTCATAATTCAAGAAGCTATATTTCAAGATATGATTGGAAT
This sequence comes from Rhagium mordax, assembly GCA_963680705.1. NCBI lineage: Eukaryota > Metazoa > Arthropoda > Insecta > Coleoptera > Cerambycidae > Rhagium > Rhagium mordax. Next base: position 28,796,554 of record OY796658.1, on the reverse strand, counting down.
AGATATTAAGTATAATATATTATATATTTTTGGAGAAATAAAACAATATAACTTACTTTTAGCTTAAGACGTATAATTTCATGCACATCTGGAGATTCTTTGTAAAATGTAATGTAAGACTAAAAAGTGGGTGAGAACGAGTCAGACTGTACAGGCCAGTACAGGGATATTATCGAAAGATTAACCCCTTATGACATTTTTATTCTTCTAAGAAAATAATGGTAAATACAAAAGTTGTGCGAAATTTTCCCGCGATCTCACCGTACTTATCGAAATTACAATTATACAGGGCGTTCTGGAGATACAAACCTAACTTGTTTTTCTAAATGGAATACCCTGTATGTTTTTATATTTTTGAAATCTACGCATTATCCCGATTCCGACGATATACCAGGTGACCACGAAATGACGCTCGTCTCTATATCTTCTTGGTTTTACAAGATATGAATTTCAAAGTTGGGCACGTCAAATAACAGTTAAATATGCATTATTTTGACCGCTTTTTTACTTTCAGTCGCTTTGAGTTTCACCGGAAATGACACTTTGATTTTTTAAATGGAACACCCTATAGATTTTTACATTTTTGGATTCAGGAGGTCATTTTGGATATATGTAGTTATGGCATATTGAGATAAAAATATTAATACTGACATTTTTATGAGCAAATTAAATTTTTTACTAGGCGGCCGTAATCCCAAAAAAATATTTTATTTCATCCCGTCCGGAAAGTACAACAGTACAGTATTCATATGAGGCCGGAAAATGAGACATTACGGTATCAGAGCCGGCAAAGTACCGGAAACCACCGGAAACTTATTACGAACCAATCACAAACTGTTATTATACCTTTTGACAGTTGTTTGACATATAAAAATCAACCGTAAATTAAAAAATAGTGTCAAATGTCAAATGACATAAGAAAATAACCAAGTGTCAAATTATACAAAAATGCTAATATACAAGAAATGACGGGATGAAATAAAATATCATTCGACACACGTCCGTAAGGTGTTATTCCAGCCTCGTTTAGATATTCTAAACTCGGCTCCTGCCGTCGCCTCGTCCATAATATCTACTCGACTGTAACAAGTCACCTTCCGGACTTGTGACGAAAATTACTATTGTTATGCTTCAGTAATTAATAAAAAATACAATTATGACGTTATGCCATATGGCATTTGTGTTAAAAAATCTTAAACATTTCGGAAATCATTTCTCCAAATTAACTATCCTTCTTTAATGGCACCATGGTGGTACACTACGTTATTTCAATAAAGCATTCTATTACCGATTACTTGGTACCAAGGACTTCACTATATCTTTATATTGTAATACATTAATATACATAAGAATAACATTCAACTAGAAATGAAAAAAAGTCAATATTTAACAGTGGATCTTTATCAAGTAGATGCCTTTGATCTCTTGAATCTAAAGATGTAAAAATATATGCAGGGTGTTCCATTTAAAATTCCAAAGTTAGCATTATTTCCGGTGAAACCAGAAGCGACAAAAAATGTTAAATCTGTTGAATTAATGCATATTTAGCCGTTATTTGAGGTGCCCACATTAGAAATTTATATCTTGTAAAACCAAGAAGAGATAGAGGCAAGTGACATCGTGTGGTCATATTCTTGGTTTTAAAAGATATGAATTTCAAATTTGGACACGTCAAATAACGGCTGAATAATATTTATTAATTCGACCAATTTATCATTTTCCGTTGCTTCCTGTTTCACCGGAAATTATGCTAACATTGGATTTTTAAATGGAACGCCCTGTATATTTTCACATTTTTTATTCAGCAGGTCAGATGCTAGAGATCCACAAATATGAGTTTTTTTTTTTCATTTATATCTTTTTGAATGTTATATTATTCTTATGTATTTTTATGTATTATAATATGAACAAATCCATCATGGTGCCATTAAAAAAAAATAGTTATCCTGAAAAAATTATTTTCAAAATATTTCAGATCTTATTACACAAATTTCATATGATATAATACCATAATTGCATTTTTTGATTAATTATTGAAGCAAAATAAAACATATTTTTGAGATCACGGCCGCCTGGATGAAAAATTAAGTTTGCTCATAAAAATGTCTGCCAGTAATATTTTTATCTCAATATGCCATAACTGTATCCAAAATGACTTCCTAAATATAAAAATGTAAAAATATATAGGGTGTTCCATTTAAAAAACCAAAGTTAGTCACATTTCCGGTAAAACCGGAAGTGACAGAAAATGAAAAATCAGTCGACATAATGCATATTTAACCGTTATTTGACGTGCCCTAATTTGAAATTCATATCTTGTCAAAACAAGAAGATATAGGGACGAGCGTCATTTCGTGGTCACCCGGTACATGTATTGTATGTTTGCTCAACTTTTTGCTCAACTTCTTCTAATATAAATTTTTGCAAAATATGTAGAAAAACAGGGTTGCCTTGAAAATTATATTGGTTAGAAATACCATTCTGCATTTTATTTTGTTATTTTATACTAGGTAAATCATGTTTTACAAAAAAAACATATTTTATGAAAAGGTGTTCCACATGCCACATAACAATCAATAATGCCATTTTTTTATTCGATTGAACAAGAACCATTTTGACTTAAAAATGTAGCCACCAAAACTAGGGCTAGTAAGAGAAATATCAAACTAAAATAGTAATGCTTTTGTTTCTGACCAAACTGATTTGACGCCTCCTATATTTTCACATAATTAATTGGATCGCGGAGAAAACCGCATGTTTTTGATGTTGAACTGATCATCTGTGCAACGTAACATGTTTCAAAAATTCCTATTTAATTAATAAAATAAAGTAGAAAAATATAAAATTTTCGTGGCAAAATTGATTCTTTTTATTTTGCAGACATTGATATTTGATGTCTATTGGGCAATTAGGCGGCAAGTATTTTTTGGCCACAAATTGATAATAGCATCTTGTTTCACAGACATAAAAAATATGTCAAAAGTGTGATTACCTCCGAGGTCGGAGACTACCCTTAATTTTGCAATTTAGGTACAATAATCCGGTTTTCTAGCAATAACTGGTATCCTATTCATCCTACGTGAGAAATGGTGGTATACAAAATTGAAGATATTAAAATTCTCTATAAAAGATGCCCTACGCATATTTTTGCTCAGACCAACGGTTTTTTAATACTAACCGCACAAAATTGAAAAATTCGTGACGGTCACAGCGAGCGAAAACCTTTGGTCTGAGCAAAAATATGTAAAGTTTATAGAGAATTTTAATGTCTTCAATTTTGTATACCACTATTTCTCTCGTAGGGTGAATAGGAAGCACCTTATCGTTAAAAAACCAGATTTTAATACATAAATCGCACAATTAAGGGTAGTCGCCGACATCGGGGGTAATCACACTTTTGATATGTTTTTTATGTCTCTGAAACAAGATCATTAAGAAAAAAAATGTATTATCAATTTGTATTTTTTTGTGGGTTTTTTCGACCTGCCGCCGTATGGACTAAAAAGGTTGGATCAAATATACAATACATATACAGGGTGAATCAGTTTTAATGGGATAAACGCAAACGAATAATAATAATAAAATTTTGTTATATAAACATATCCTCAAAATTGCTTAGTTTGTGAGATACCAAGTGTTTTTATTTTTTATCTTTGAAACGGGAAAAGATATTTCAGTCAAATTTGGTATATGATAGTTTTGGACAAAACCACATTCATTCTTGTGCTCCTTAACATTAACACAAGATCCAGTGGCATACAAATCGGGGCCATCTGATCCCCTTTTTTAAAAAAGTGGACGCGTCTGGGTTTTTTTAAAGATTTATAATAATTTTTATAATCGTTTGTCAATTCTAAGTAAATTAGGTCTCTACAAGTGTTAACCATAATGTATTTGATTTTGAGTTATTTCCCTATTTGTTATTAGAAATGTATAAAAACTTGAAACCTGGCAAGATGTTGTTTAATGGAAAATTGAATTAAATTGACGACTTATTTTAATTATAAATATAAATGTCTGTTTAGTTTAATCTTTTGACAATAAACTCTTACACCTTAATTGAATTAAAGGTTTTTAATAGATTTACGTCAAAGTTGAATACATATTAAATATAATAATGCAATAAATTCCAATAATATAGCATTCTTACAGTTGCTTTAAATATTAATAAGTTGTATCAATTTCAAAAGTCTCGCCAGTTTTCCATTAATGACGTCAAAAACGGACGGTCTCGTTATTGGTTAAAGTCCAAATAAATTCGTTCGTGCACGTGACGTCACAATACTAACCTCAAAAATATGTAATTTTTACGATTTTCAAATATGCTGCTTTTATCAAAATTTCTGCTCCTGTACTATGAACTAAAATCTTGTTCAGTGCATTATTAATGAAGTTTTAATTGCCTTAATCTAATAAAATAAGATTGTTTTTGTTGGTTGGAAATCCAATCTATAATTAGCTGCCTATTTTTAATAATCTACAAAATTAAAACTGCAGGGTGTCCCGAAATAACGTGAAAACCTCTTAAGGCTATTTCCTCATCAAGAAATAAATATAATCTCTTATGTACAGTAAAGTCGAGAACAGCCTCCTTGAGCCGCTAGATCTCCTCAAAAGGGGGCACCAAAAAGTGATTTGATTTTTTTTTTTTTTCGAAAGTGACTATAGCTGGCGGAATGAAATTTGGGCACGACTTTGTACTTATGGAAGGTCTTCTTAATAGGTAAAAGTTAACAGGAGTTAAATTATTATGCATATACAGGGTGTCCCGAAATTAGTGGTCATCATTTTACCAGCTTGTTCAAAAATAAGGCAAGAAGTTCCTACAAATATAGCCACAGAAAGGCTTCCTAAGGGAGCTACAACCCTTTAAAAGTGCTTCCTTGATGATGGTTTTTAGTTAATATTTCCGAAACCGGTAAAATTAAAAACATGAAATTTTGGTCAATTACTAATCATTTTATGACCAATAAGGTAGTGTAAAAATGAATCAAAAATTTCATTCAGGGGTGGGTCAAACAGGGAGGGGGTGGAGTAAAATGCCCCACAACTTTTTCGCATGTAAGTTTTTCCAAATTTTGGTAGCAAATTATGGAATACCAGAGTTTTTTCTGCAATAAAGGTATTCTAGTTGTACTTTGATATGGCGCACTGTTTTCGAGTTATTTGAGTTTCTGGAAAACAATAATCACAAAAAAATCACAACGGAACGAGTAGGATGCACAGTTCTCTAGGTACTTAGTATCTAATTAATAATAGAATTATGCTGAAATGATCGCTTCCAGGGCGCTACTGCAAAAAATAATAATAGGACAATTTTATTAGTAATTACTAATTAAATGTAAAGTTTATGTTAATAGGCCTATGACTTTGCTAGAATTAAAACAAAAAATATGAGAAGAAATTAATAGAATTCCACCTGAGATGTGTTTAGCAGTTTTTAATCACATGGAGAAGGTATTGCAGGAGTGTTTTGACCGAAATGGAAGGCGCTTCGACAATATAATTTTTAAAACATAAAATCCGCCTATATTGTGTGTATTTTTGCAGTAATAAATTTATTTTAAAACTTCAAGCAAATTTATTATTAGCCTTTAAAAAGGGAATTCCATTCCTAGACACCATGTATAAACCACAATAGTTGAAATGTTTTATTGTGTATTTTAAGTCCCTAAAGGAGTAGTTTATTATTTTCCTTAAGTTTTATATCTTAATTCCTCTGGTTCTTATCACCCCCAATCATGATTAGGTACCACGTATCTTGGGCAATGGGAGTCAAAACAACTTCTTTTTAAGAAAATTAACCAGAATTAATCAGAACGGTATAAAACTAGTCAAAAAAATATATTTTTTAACCTTAGTTATTACATTTTCGAAAGCAAATACGTTTCTTAAGCTGTAAAACTTATTAGCAATTTAATAAAAAATAAAATGTAATATATTATATTTTATTAGTAATATATTAAAGTAATATATTAAAGTAATTTATTAAAGTGATATATTAAAATGTAATATATTACATTTTATTTTTTATTAAATTGTTAATAAGTTAGTTTTATAGCTTAAGAAACGTATTTGCTTTCGAAAATGTAATAACTAAGGTTAAAAAAATATATTTTTTTGACTAGTTTTGTACCGTTCTGATTATCTCTTCTTGGGTAATGCGAGTCAAAACAACTTACTTTTAAATTAAGAAAATTATATTTCTTTGTCATGTTTTTAATAAATTTTATAACTAAACTTATAAACAAATATATTTTGTTGACTCAGATTTTTACAGTTCTCCTTAACTGACCACAATTTCCTTGTCCTTCCCTACCTTACAAAAGTCATGTTCCTCATTTATCCCATTTTATTTAATATTTCGATAAGTAATATTTCATGAGTAAAACATTCTGAAACTGAATTTATATTCATATTAAAAACACGCCCTTATAATGCACGGATACAGAGGTGTCTTTGTGACCTCCGATAATGTGACAACACTGTCGGAGCCGACAACGTTATTAACGTGAGCGCTTATATATAGATTTCGGAGGTCACATAGTACTTTATGTGGTTTCCATATATGACCTCCTTAAAAGTCAAATTTCTCTTCCCCTCTTTTGAAATACAGATTCGTGACCCTCTCCTCACCCCATATATGAAATTTTTTTTTCTCTAGTTGAACGGGGAGACCCGGAGGCGAGGTCGCCTCTTCCATGTAGTGGAGGTGACAACATACCGCGTATAGATATATATATATATATATATATATATATATATATATATATATATATATATATATATATATATATATATATATATATATATATATATATATATATATATATATATATATATATATATATATATATATATATATATATATATACAAATGAACAATTCACAGGGATTCCCGCAACCGCAGACACGTGTTTCGGACTTATTGGTCCTCATCAGTACGGTGTAGCTAAGTTCAAGGATGTAAGTGACTTAGAAGTATCAAAAGGAAACAGTTAATTCGAAAGACATTGGCCAGAATGACACAGACTACGACGATGAAGCAACAACAGCAATAGCAACAACCTCCTCCTGTTTAGAGTCAAAACCCCCTATAGCCGCCACTAGGTCAATATGACCCACTATAGTTGTCACTGGATTTCAACCCAACCACAGCTGTCACAAGATTGCCGCCATGCCGACGCACTTCATCGCAACAGTCCAAACCACTCTGACCTATCAGTTAGAAAAAACTGGAAGGAAGCAAAGGAAAACCAGTTACAGGAGCCAGTTACACATTTGAGGCTTCAATCGGAAGACCCTGAATTCCAGGGCATCAACACAACATCGCCACGGAGGTAAATATAACTACCTGCATGGAAGTCCAACCCTGGGACAATATAAAAGCAAAAGTCGGTAGTTATTAGACGCGGGGAGTACATAAACAAATGAACAATTCACAGGGATTCCCGCAACCGCAGACACGTGTTTCGGACTTATTGGTCCTCATCAGTACGGTGTAGCTAAGTTCAAGGATGTAAGTGACTTAGAAGTATCAAAAGGAAACAGTTAATTCGAAAGACATTGGCCAGAATGACACAGACTACGACGATGAAGCAACAACAGCAATAGCAACAACCTCCTCCTGTTTAGAGTCAAAACCCCCTATAGCCGCCACTAGGTCAATATGACCCACTATAGTTGTCACTGGATTTCAACCCAACCACAGCTGTCACAAGATTGCCGCCATGCCGACGCACTTCATCGCAACAGTCCAAACCACTCTGACCTATCAGTTAGAAAAAACTGGAAGGAAGCAAAGGAAAACCAGTTACAGGAGCCAGTTACACATTTGAGGCTTCAATCGGAAGACCCTGAATTCCAGGGCATCAACACAACATCGCCACGGAGGTAAATATAACTACCTGCATGGAAGTCCAACCCTGGGACAATATAAAAGCAAAAGTCGGTAGTTATTAGACGCGGGGAGTACATAAACAAATGAACAATTCACAGGGATTCCCGCAACCGCAGACACGTGTTTCGGACTTATTGGTCCTCATCAGTACGGTGTAGCTAAGTTCAAGGATGTAAGTGACTTAGAAGTATCAAAAGGAAACAGTTAATTCGAAAGACATTGGCCAGAATGACACAGACTACGACGATGAAGCAACAACAGCAATAGCAACAACCTCCTCCTGTTTAGAGTCAAAACCCCCTATAGCCGCCACTAGGTCAATATGACCCACTATAGTTGTCACTGGATTTCAACCCAACCACAGCTGTCACAAGATTGCCGCCATGCCGACGCACTTCATCGCAACAGTCCAAACCACTCTGACCTATCAGTTAGAAAAAACTGGAAGGAAGCAAAGGAAAACCAGTTACAGGAGCCAGTTACACATTTGAGGCTTCAATCGGAAGACCCTGAATTCCAGGGCATCAACACAACATCGCCACGGAGGTAAATATAACTACCTGCATGGAAGTCCAACCCTGGGACAATATAAAAGCAAAAGTCGGTAGTTATTAGACGCGGGGAGTACATAAACAAATGAACAATTCACAGGGATTCCCGCAACCGCAGACACGTGTTTCGGACTTATTGGTCCTCATCAGTACGGTGTAGCTAAGTTCAAGGATGTAAGTGACTTAGAAGTATCAAAAGGAAACAGTTAATTCGAAAGACATTGGCCAGAATGACACAGACTACGACGATGAAGCAACAACAGCAATAGCAACAACCTCCTCCTGTTTAGAGTCAAAACCCCCTATAGCCGCCACTAGGTCAATATGACCCACTATAGTTGTCACTGGATTTCAACCCAACCACAGCTGTCACAAGATTGCCGCCATGCCGACGCACTTCATCGCAACAGTCCAAACCACTCTGACCTATCAGTTAGAAAAAACTGGAAGGAAGCAAAGGAAAACCAGTTACAGGAGCCAGTTACACATTTGAGGCTTCAATCGGAAGACCCTGAATTCCAGGGCATCAACACAACATCGCCACGGAGGTAAATATAACTACCTGCATGGAAGTCCATGCAGGTAGTTATATTTACCTCCGTGGCGATGTTGTGTTGATGCCCTGGAATTCAGGGTCTTCCGATTGAAGCCTCAAATGTGTAACTGGCTCCTGTAACTGGTTTTCCTTTGCTTCCTTCCAGTTTTTTCTAACTGATAGGTCAGAGTGGTTTGGACTGTTGCGATGAAGTGCGTCGGCATGGCGGCAATCTTGTGACAGCTGTGGTTGGGTTGAAATCCAGTGACAACTATAGTGGGTCATATTGACCTAGTGGCGGCTATAGGGGGTTTTGACTCTAAACAGGAGGAGGTTGTTGCTATTGCTGTTGTTGCTTCATCGTCGTAGTCTGTGTCATTCTGGCCAATGTCTTTCGAATTAACTGTTTCCTTTTGATACTTCTAAGTCACTTACATCCTTGAACTTAGCTACACCGTACTGATGAGGACCAATAAGTCCGAAACACGTGTCTGCGGTTGCGGGAATCCCTGTGAATTGTTCATTTGTTTATGTACTCCCCGCGTCTAATAACTACCGACTTTTGCTTTTATATATATATATATATATATATATATATATATATATATATATACCCAGTATGCGGGTACATAAAGATTTAATTATTTTTAAAAAGAATTCCAATGTAACGAACGAGAAGTCTATTAATCAAGCAGTTTTTATTGCGATTTTATTACTAAGGATAAGCCTTAAGTATATACTTACATACGGGACTACACAAGAGTATATTCCATTAACCAACGAATTTTTAAAATCGTTAATATTGATGATACAGGAAAAATATTAACACCGTTGTATTTAAAAGTTATTTGTGGCATCGTTCAATTTTCTCTTTTTTCTTATTTGGGATTTACTACCACACTTCAGAACATTTCCCAGACAATCCAAAAATATCTGAATTTTTTTTAAAATAACCTTTGCGCCTGTAACTTTATGTCGAAGGAACAATTAAAGGTTGTTTTTTTGACATAAAATATAAATAAACTAAAATAAAAACAATGATATTTCGCAGACGTTTCGGAAACTTAATCTGTTTCCTATTTCAATGCTATTAATTAGTATTAGGGCCGATCTTTTCACCTCCCGTTATTTACCTAGGTTACAATTGTTCCAACAATGAAAATCAACAGCTTTAACTACCGGATAAAGTTAACGGGAAGATGAAAAGATTGGGCCTTATCTATTTATGTAATTCGTGAAATTACACAATTTTGTTTATATCATAACAATTAATAGATACTTACTACCTTCACAGAAAAGTTGATCAGATTGAACAATCATGACAAGTTCTTACGCATTTGTCTTCATTTAGTAAAATTATTACAGATTCTTTAATTTTTCTCTTTTTACTCTCTGGTTTTTTTGTTAAAATTTTTGCCCCATCCCAATTTATTGGATGTCCGTGTTCGAGAGCATGTTCACAAATTTTTGATTCTGCCAAAAATTTTTTTTGAGTCTCCGCTTCCCGCGCTCCTACCGGAAGTTTTTGTCTGCCAGCATAATTGGGGTATGTGAAGGACCTATGCCAAAAAATATCGGTAATAATTCGATTAAAAAAAATAAAAAAATAAAAAAAATAAAAAAAATAAGTAGGTATACGTTTCTACTATAACATACCTACATATGTTCTTGTCTGATTGATGTAAAGGTTTTCAGAAGAGCCAAATAGACCGAATATAATGCTCTTAAAATACACAGGAACTAGATATTACTTTATTGCCAATCACTGACGTTTAATCGTCAAATATCTGTGAGTAAATAACAGATATTATGTCGTGTTATTTATTTAATTTTTAACATAAAAGAAGGAAATAATATGGTCTTAAGGTCCCATTACCCGGCGTGTGGAGTGACGCGCCTGGCGTACGACTTTACGCGCCACACGCTGTGAGAACGAGTCGCCGTCGATTAGCAGTAAATTTGCACACAAAGGAAAACACATCAGGTGGCGTAAAACTTGCCAGTTATCAGGCCGTGAGATCGTGATCGACGATCGCGCGCCTTGGTGCATCATTCCATCCACACTCGACACTCTAGGCGCATCACTCCACACTCTAGGCGCGTCACTCTACACACCGTGTAATGGAACCTTTAGATATGAGTAAAGTTAGGGAGTTCACTATTTTTTTTTAGTCAATATAAGCCAACCTTGACCTAGAAATCAAAAATAATTTTGAAAATATTGTTTACTGCAATTAAGTTGAAACAGTGAATAATTTAATTTAACTTCTTTATCTTGTACTTGCGATATTCCACTTAAAAAATACCCCGTAATTTATTTGTATGTTGTTAAACCATTAAAACATGGTTTCCTCCAAATTAATTTTGTAACGTCATTCATTATAATGGAGAACCCTACATATTCAAGTGACAGCACTAGTAGGTATAATATTGAGGGGACTAAACTAGCAGATTATTTGGTAATATTTGTGCCTTTCCTTGGTATCTTACCGTCATTTTCCCCAACTTAATGGTGGATATGTTCAAGAGCTAGATTTAACATCTCGTAGGATTTTACTACTTGAAAGTTTGTAGTAGGGGCTTATCTTCCGTTGAGCTTTTCATAAGTTAGAATGTAAATATTTCCTGCCGTGCAGCCTTTAAGAGTATTAAAGGTTTAACTCATTTAGTCTTTTCTGTTAATGAAAACGAAGGTTTTAAACGAGGCTTTTAGAATTATGTGGAATTAGGGTGAACAAAGAAAATAGAAAAATTTCACCAGGATTTATTTTATTGTTTTTGTTTAGTGGTTATTTGTATTTCGTATATAATATTTCAAACAAATAATATACTACATACTTTTATTTATCAATGACTTAATCACGCAAATCGACCTTATTGTTACGAACATGAAATTGAATGAGCAAATATTCGCAGTATACATCAATGATTCTGCTAGGGCTTTACCTATATTCTGTAATAATTTGCTTTGTTCGATTTCACACATTAATAAATAATAATTAAGGAATGTATTTCGAGGGCTATAAATTTAATCGATTACATATTTACAATGTTTGCCTTATTAACGTGTTTGAGTGCATAATTATTTGGTGAAATCGCGAAAACGCGGATCGGGTGACTTTACCTGAAACTATTTGGCAAATAAATGTAATAAGGATAAATTAATAAGGATCTTGACTGGACATTCAATTATTTATTGTTGAAGTTACGCCTGTATTATTATTCTATTGTTTATTATATTCAGTGATAATATACTTAAAGTATTTTATACCGGTCGCATTTAGGCAGATAGTACCACGTAATAACCATAGGGCAAAAATTGGCCGTTCTGATTGGACCGCGGCGAAACGCGGTACGTTTTGTCAAACTGGGGTCCTAACTAGGTACGGTTTGTCGTCATTTTAGCGGCGGCGGAAACGAGGTACCTTTTGTCTAGATATGGTCGAAATTAGGTACGGATTGTCGAGTCGAGTCGAGTATTTTTGAATTTTTTTCATGCGCTGTGGTTATCTAATTTTAACGGTTTTGGTATGAAAATTTTAAGTTATTTATTGAAAATAATAATAAACTCATTCATATTCCTCATATGCATGAAAAAAGTAAAAAAAATCCGTTTAATTGCATGTGAATTTTTTTTCTCAAAAACTAATCAAGATACGAAAAGAATTCAAGAGACAGAAAAGTTGTATTTTTAGTTGCTTAATCCAAAAAAAAATTATTTCTTGAAAATATTCCATAAAAACATGTAGACCTACATCAGGTATTGTTTTTAGCTTAGACTTTAGTAGGTATATTTATTTTGAGAACGTTAAGAAATTGTATTAAGTAATTAATGGGATCTGTACTTGTCCTGGTGTGTTCATCGAAATGTTATATTTTGTGTTGCACAAAAACACTCCTGGAGCCATCTCAACCATACATAATTATGATCCCCCGTTGTTTAAGGCTCTTATACCAGACTGCATCATATCCGTTAACTAAGCCCTGCTATATTAGAAATATTAAAAAACGAAAGTTGTACTGAATTGTGCTAGTGTTGTGCTGAAATATATCGCTTATTTGAATGATATCTATGCACCCAATAAGTTTTTAATCAATAATCAAAATACGTTTTCAGTGTTTTTTTTAATTGTGTTTTAACTAAGCCATATGCGGCTATGCCTTGTCTTTGAAAAATGAAAGTTGATGATATCTCAAAATTTAAAAGAGTTAACAAATTTATTATAATTTTTTCGTAATCTGCCTCAAAAAGTGCTTTAAGAAAGAAAAAGCCGCATTAAAATATTTTCATTAATAAAGAATTTATAATGGAAAAATGAAAATGACAAAAATCAGTTTTTTACCTATGAAACAAAAACGAGTTGATTTTCCTAAAATATTTTTGCACTTATCTAATAGTAAGCCTTGATAAGCTCTACATTTGGTGTCATTTAACCTAAATTCGCGATCATTTAAAAAGACTTTGTCCACAATAAACGTGCTGAAGCTGAAGCTTTGAATCATCTTTTTCCGTTGTAAACAAATCATAGGTAAGAAATGTGCAAGTACCCACCTTTTATTGAGTATATTTGTGAGATACACGAAATTCTAAAACCCAACCAGCTAACCCAAGAAATTATTCTTACGAGTAGAAAACGTTTTATTGCGGTCGAAGTCTTTTTAAATGATCCCGACTATACCTTGTATAATTTCCAAGATACCCATGATGAGCACGATAAGTTGGACACCCTGTATAAATAATAAAAAACATTAAATGAATTAAGCATATCTGTAAGAGTTTAAGCAGTTACTTTCCTCTGCACTATACATTGCAGCATACACTTTATACCAGCAGCGATGATAACTGGTAAATCAGCATATTTTTTTTATAAACTTTTCCAGTCTCTTGTATATCACTGCTATTTTCAAATATTTTGGCATATTTATTCTTTCCTCTGTTAAAATATGCTAAAGTTGTGTCACATCCAGTTAAAGCATGTAAAAAAAGGACATACTCACTACAAGGGGGATACGCAAATTGCGGGCTCTTAGAGGAAAATATTTTTTTAATTTTTTTTATTTTTTGGCAGGTTTGCATTAAGAGCTATGTAACTATTAATCGATCAGCATCATTTTCAGCTTGATAGCAAGAAATATTATTTGCAACTAAAGTTTCTTCTAAAATATCAATAAAACTATACTTTTATTGAATTTTCCAGAAATATTTTTTGACGAATCTTTAAAAACATATCTCTTTCAAATCGAAAATCTGGTGCAGTTTTTGTTTTCTGACACAAAACCTTTAGATAAGGGGCAACGCGCGAATTTTAAAAATCAAAGTATGTAGTTTGCCACTTTAAAGACGTCATTTTTAATTTTTAATAAATTTTAACATAAAATTTGAGATCAGCGACCCAAAAAAAACCAACACATATAAAAAATAAAATCTGGACACTTTTCCACCATTTTGGATCCACCATATTTGGTTTTGGTTGAGTTTTAATTTCAAATTCGTAATCAGCAATCCCAAAATCTTTGCCATCTAATAATAAAAATAACAATGGGGAATAAAAAATTATACTTTCGACGCCATTTTGTTATTAGACCGATTTTAAGGCCAGATTCGTAATCTGCATCCTATATAATCTTATGTTATCAAATTTCAGGCAATTGTTTAAATCAATAAAAGAGTTATACATTTTTAATTAGGAGTGTGTATTATAAAAAACCACGTACCCACTTATTTGTTAATACCCATTGAAAAAATAAAGAGCACACCGTTTAATCTATGGG